>CM019148.1:14396170-14528670 GCA_009733165.1 Naja naja | reverse complement strand
CTTTTGGGAAGAAAGAAAGGAAGGAAGGAAGGAAGGAAGGAAGGAAGGAAGGAAGGAAGGAAGGAAGGAAGGAAGAAGAAGGGAGGGAGGGAGGGAGGAAGGGAGGAAGGGAGGAAGGAAGGAAAGCTTTGAGCACAATAACAGTAAATTTTAGTTTTATTAAAAACTAAACTATTTATTAGCTACAGTTATTAACTTTATTTTATTGCTCCATTGTTGCATTTCACTACATATGTTGTAAACTACTTAGATTCCAGGTAGAGAAATTGTATATAATTCCTAAAGAAAAGTAATTTAATAACAGCATGAAAACAGAAATCTATTGTGGTATTTATTTAAAAAAATCTGAATGGCTCATAGGCAAATGAACATCCCTGATTTCTTTTTCATATTGCTTCCTTTTGAGAATTCAGCCTACCTTCCCACAAGCATTAATATAATCCATTATTATTATTTAGCATATGGCATATCATAATGTAGTTGAAATACATATTAATGTTTCACTTCAAGTAATAAAACCCAATAAAATATAAATGTTAAAAAGATCCACATTCAAATATCAATCTCTAGGCCATCTAACCATTGAAATGTAACTTCGTTTACTTGAAAAAATCAGATACTGGACTGGTGTATGTAATCTATAGTTTGACATGGGATCCTGCAGTCACACTGAGGGGAAAATGTTATTGCCCATTTATGCAGTGAGTCCTGTCAGACACCATGTGAGGTGTGAATCCTATTCAGGATAGTCCATTGCTGATATGGTAGTTCAAAGCCTGGCATCCTTATTGTGGGGTCCTTTAGCAACCAGAATGATTAGGGGACTGGAGACTAAAACATACCATGAACAGTTGCAGGAACTGGGCATGGCTAGTCTAGTGAAGAGAAGGACCAGGGGAGATATGATAGTGGTCTTCCAATATTTGAGGAGCTGCCACAGGGAGGAAGGGGTCAAGCTATTATCCAAAGCACCCGAAGGCCAGACAAGGAATAATGGATGGAAACTGAACAAGGAGAGATTCCACCTGGAAATAAGGAGAAACGTTCTGACAGTGAGAACAATCAACCAATGGAGCAGAAGTTGCCTTCAGAAGTTGTGGGAGCTTCATCCCTGGAGGCTTTCAAGAAGAGATTGGACTGCCATTTGTCAGAAATGGTGTAGGGTCTCCCACTTGGGCGAGGGGTTGGAGTAGATGACCTACAAGGTCCCTTCCAACTCTGATTATCTGTTAAATCTATTAAACCTTTATATGAGACTGGACAACCATCTGTCAGAAATGGTATACGGCAGGGGTATCAAACTCAATTTCATGGGGGGCCACATCAGGGTTGTGTTTGACCTCGGGGAGGTTGATAAGCATGGCCTGGGGGGGCGTGGCCAGGGTGAGCATGGCCAGCTTGACATCACTTATGCCAGGGGGCACCTGTGGTGGCCTGGGCAGAGCTGGGGCTGATCTTCCTGCAGCCCTCTGCCAGCAAAAACAGAGCCTGGAAGGCAGTGGTGGGATTCAAATATTTTTACTACTGTTCCATGGGCATGGCTTGGTGGGCATGGCAGGGGAAGGATACTGCAAAATCCCATTCCCTCCCCACCCCACTAACCTGCTTTCCAGCTCCGTTCTCCTATGCAGGGCAACAAAAGAAGACCCAGCCGATCAGCTGGGACTCGGGAGGCAGAGTATAGATGGGGGCGAGGCCAGTCAGAGGTGCTATTTGCCAGTTCTCCCAACTACTCAAAATTTCCACTATCAGTTCTGCAGAACTGGTCAGAACCTGCTGAAGACCACCTCTGCTGGAAGGGCCACACGTAGCTCTCCCAAGCTCCGTTTTCACTGGCAGAAGCACCACAGGCCAGTCCTTCACTATTTCCAGGGCAGATCCATGGGCCACATCTAAGCACCCCACAGACCGGATCTGACCCATGGGCCTTGAGTTTGACACCCCTGGTATAGTGTCTTCTGCTGGAGCAGGGGGTTGAACTAAATGAGCTATAAGATACCTTCCAATTTTGTTATTCTATTCTATTCTGTTCTGTTCTGTTCTGTTCTGTTCTGTTCTGTTCTTCCTATATCTGGATGTTCAGAGACCCATTTGACTTCGCATTGGGTATTGATGTTAAAGCTATTGAGCAGATATTATGCAAGTGCCAATCGGGTCTTCCTGAATTTTTCTGACTGATAAATGAGAAAAGTCGGCATGTACCGAAAGGAGTCAGTTGCTTATAATTTTTTTGTATTCTCTCACGAGTGCATCTTGCCTTTGTAAAGCTGGCAATGCTATATTACTCAGCACAGGAAGCCAACAAGTTGGAGTGGCTGTAATACATTCCTCATAACCCTGACAAATGAGTAACTGATGAATTGCCAAGTTTACAATCTTCCAGTGGATTTAAAGGAGCAGCTTTGCTTAGGATTAAATTGTTGCTTACTTGACGTGACATATGGCTGAGTAGCATAACCTACAAGAATGAGAGTAATTTCAGCAATCAGTCACTTGAAAAATCAATAGAAATTCGGCTATTGAAAGGTACTCATTGCAGGGGGCATGTTTACATCTGAAAAAGATATAATTATGTTGACTTGTTTATTTACTTTTCTTGCTCACATGAAAAACATTGGTCCTTCGCTGTTCTGCCTTGGGTCAACCTCTCAGGTCTATCCTTCTCCCTGTTTTGTAGAAGGACAAAGAATAGGATAGGATAGGATAGGATAGGATAGGATAGAATAGAATAGAATAGAATAGAATAGAATAGAATAGAATAGAATACTTTAGTGGCCAAGTGTGATTGGACATACAAGGAATTTGTCTTTGGTGCATAAGCACTCAGTGTACATAAACAAAAAATAAAATACATTCATCAAGAATCATAAGATACAACTTAGTGATAGTCATAGGTTACCAATAAGCAATCAAATCATACTAGGGAACAAATAAAACAATATAAATTGTAAATATACAAGCAACATGGTTATAGTCATAAGTGGGAAGAGATAGGGAATAGAAAGGGTGAGAATAATGATAATAATACAGTCTTACTAAGTAGTTTGACAGTGTTGTGGGACTTAGTTGTTTAGCAGAGTGATGGCATTTGGGAAAAAACTGTCCTTGTGTCTAGTTGTTCTGGTGTGCAGTGCTCTATAGCGTCGTTTTGAGGGTAGAAGTTGAAACAATTTATGTCCAGGATGTGAGGGGTCTGTAGATATTTTCACAGCCCTCTTTTTGACTCGTGCAGTATAGAGGTCTCAATGGAAGGCAGGTTGGTAGCAATTGTTTTTTCTGTTCTATAATTAGAACTGTTCCGCAGTTTTAATTATCCATTGAAGTCTGTGTCTCTCTTGTTCAGTTGCAAAGCCAAACCAGACAGTTATAGAGGTGCAGACGACAGACTCAAAAAGAAAGAAAGAAAGAAAGAAAGAAAGAAAGAAAGAAAGAAAGAAAGAAAGAAAGAAACCACTAAACAGGCAATAATTATTCCTCATGTAGTGATGATTTTCCATTGGCAGCATCAATTAGAAGTAGCAAGGGTGCTTTGGAAAACACATTTACAACTTGTTAACCCCACCTTTTTTAAATAACAATTGGAGCCTTGTTAAACAATGGTTGTGGAGCATTTTAATCAACTCTTCTCACGTCAGGTTTCAACACTTTTTGTAGAATATGACAGGTTACGAGCTAAAGGTTTGGGAGGGCAGGGAGATAAATATGAATACAGACAGGTGTTGTGTTTCGGGTGGTGTGTTATTCTTTTGTCGGTCAGGCCAATAAAAGCAAGAGGTTACATGAATATGAAAAACAAAGAAAAAAAATATAAACATCCTCTCATTTTTCTCTACCTCTTTTCATCTGCTTGAATGAAAAAGAATTTGCCGTTATTTCAAAGGGGAAAAAAAGCTATTTTTGGTGAAATTGTTTTAATTAGGGCTTCAAAGGAAGCGGTTCTGCTTGAGCAAGGTTCTATCAAATTGCTTGTTTGAATCAAAACTTCAAAGCTGAAATTTGGGGCGGAATCTTCAAACAGATTTGAGGCATCATGCTGAATTGGGTGCTTTCCAAATAATGGGGAGAGATTGCATGGCGAGATTGAAATGTGATTCACATACTTGACAGAACTTCTAGAATTTTCTGGTTTCCCAGGGGACATTGTTATAATTTTCTTCATATATGGACAAGGCAATGAGTTATAGGCTCTTTCAGAGGTGGTATTCAGCAGCTTCTGACCAGTCCTGGAGAACCGGTAGTGGAAATTTTGAGTAGTTTGGAGAACCGGCAAATACCACCTCTGACTGGCTCCGCCCCCATCTATTCTCTGCCTGCTGAGTCCCAGCTGATTGGCTGGGTCTTCTTTTGTTGCCCTGCACAGGAGAAGGGAGCTGGAAAGCAGGTTAGTGGGCTGGGGAGGGAAGGGAAGGGGATTTTGCATTATCTTTCCCCCAGGAGTGGGGAGGGAATGGAGATTTTGCAGTATCCTTTCCCACCAAGCCATGCCCACCAAGCCCACCAAGCCACACCAAGCCACACCCACAAAACTGGTAGTAAAATAATTTGAATCCCACCACTGGTTTCTTTGATATCAGCATGAATGGCCCACCATGGTCCTGTTTACAACATAGTCCTCTCAGCAGTTCCAAGAAGTTCCCATACCCATTTGCACTATTCAGGTGACCCTGAGGACACAAATAAACCTCCAAATGACCTCAATGACTCTCAGAAAGAATGCTAATGATCAGATGACTGCAAAGAATATAAATCCTTCCATCCTCCACCATTCAGTCAGAACTGAAGAAGCTTTTTGGATGAGAAGTGTGTCAGAGTATATTCATGAACTGGAATAGAGCATGGTAACAAGATCAGCCAATGAATAGGCATAGCAACTAAATCAGCCAATGAGGACTGTTTTGGAAACTGAAACTAGAAGTAGCCTAGGCTGGAAACTGAAACTAAATGATATTAAATATTAACTAAATATTAACTAAATAACTAAACTAGATATTAACTAAATGATACTAGGTGTGGTTTTATGTTAAATTCTACAGCTCTGAAGCTACAGTATGTTAAGCTCTGAGTCTGTCTATTAAAAAATGAAACTGCTTCTCTCCTCTGCTATGAATCTTGCTTGCCTGCTGAACTAAAGTGAAACTGATGTCTGTTTCTGAGCTCCTGAGTTGCTGCTGAAGCTCTGAACTTGTAACATGTCTACTTCTGTTTGAGTGTGCTCCATGTTGGAGAAATCTACAACTGGTTTGTAAAATTTACTTATTATGTTTATACAGTCATTAAGTGAAGCATCAGCCACCTGTGTTTATTTTTCTGGAGCTGAATTCATGCTGCAAAACTCTGAATAAAGTGAAACATCTTCAAGGAAAAACAAAGTCTAGTTGCCTGCTGAAAAAGCTCCTTTGGGACAACCGTGACCTGGATGACTGAGAATCTCCATAGATATGCCCATTAAATACTTGGGAGAGTGTCGCTCTGCTCTTTCTATCTTTCTTTTCACTTAGAATTTGTATAGGCAGGTTCACCTGGTTAAAAAGAAAGTTGTTAAGTGAATCAACCAGGAAAGTCAGACGGTTGTTAAGCAAATCTGGCTTCCCCATTGACTTTGCTTTGCCAAAGGTGATTGCATGACCCCAGGATATTGCAACCGTCATGAATATGAGCCTGTTGCCATGTGCCTGAATTTTGATCACATGACTGCTTAGATGCTGCAGCGGTCATAATTGTGAAAAATGGTCATAAGTCACTTTTTCAGTGCTATTGTAATTTCAAACAGTCACTAAATGAATTGTTGTCAGTCAAGGAGTACATGTATTATTTTAATTTCTGGGACTTTTTTTGAATTTACAAAGTCACCAGTAACACCTGTCTAAAGATGGTTAGCTTTTCCAACAAACCATGCCACCTGATAAAGACTAATAATCAGAGGGTGATACTTGCTGTAGGAAGTTAGTACCCACCCCTCTCCTAGAAAAATTGAATATCCTGGGAAATATTAAAAAGGCAGAATATTTTCCCTAAAAAGAGTAGAAACTCAGAAGCAGAAACTCACCTCAGAAGTAGAAGCTCATCCCCACCTTTGTTAATGGGTGGGCTATTAAGGGCTGGGCTAGAATATTTTACATAACAAAGATCTGCAGGTAAAGCTATAGCAATTGCCCAAAGCCCTTTTCATTACATCATCATCCAGCAAGGCTCAACCAAGCCTGGAACTCAGGACAGCCTACAGAGTTGTTCCTGTATGGCCCCATGGGAGTCTGACAACCAATCAGAATACAAGCTCAAATGCAAATCTCAACAGAGGGTCCTCCTCTTTCTTCTTGATCTCTTCCTTCACCTTGAAGCATGTGATCATCCTTCCTTTTCACTTTGGAGTTCCAAGCCATGTGGTCCTGTCCACCATTAAACCATCTTTCTAAACAGCTTCCATATTTCCAGTGTCTTTTCCCCCACTTGGAACTGAACCCAGAAGGATATTTCTTCCAACATTGCTCTTCAAACTTTAGTAAGAACTTTTAAAAAGTTGTTAAAAACAGTTGTTTTTCATACTGGAGAGCACGTTTTACATTGGTTCTCTACAGGCTCTTTGCAAGATAATCTGAAAACTGCTGTCTTGTCTTTTCCTTGCTATCTTTGCCTTAAAAGAGGTTAAGGGGGATATATTGCGATGAAACTTTTGAAACCATCCAGTTGAAACTTTGCTCTGAGTTATTGTCCTCTCAAGGGTCATTCATATATATATATATATATATATAGAGAGAGAGAGAGAGAGAGAGAGAAGCAGCTGCAAGCAGTTTGATGCTTTCCCATTTACTGCCCATGGTTGAATCTTTTATGAATTGGAATCTCAAATCTCAGATTGGTTCGATTAAAATCTTGCTGCCTGTAAAACTCAATTTACAAATGCAAAATAGGATGTTGACCCTTTTGAATATCAACACTATTTCACATTGTGGGCTGGTTCCTATTATTTTGTTAGGAAGCCTCACAAATAATTAATATGCGTGATTTTTTTTCTTTAATCATTGTTGCCTTCCTGGTTCACTACATTTCTACTAAATCATGAGAGAGAATTCTCAAGGCTTTAGATAGCATAAACAACTAAGGAAAAATGATAACCCAAGATCAACAGCATTAGCAGTAGCTTCCTTTGTCTCATTCAATTATTAAATAGGCTTAATTTGATTTAATAATTGAATCAAACAAGAGAAGTTTGAAAGACATTCTCAGGCACATTAAGATTAGGATTGAAAAACAGAAGCAGAGGGTTTGTGCATTGAATTATTGGAATATTCTTCTCAAGAGCTTCTACTCCAAATGGAATCTACCATCTTAAAGCAATGTTCCCCAATCTTTTTGCTAATAGGTACTGATTTTGTGGAAGTCAATTTTTCCACTCTCTGTGTGTGTGTGTGTGTGTGTGTGTGTGGATGGTTTCACACACTCCCTAGATCAAGGATCCCCAAACTTGGCTACTTTAAGACTTGTGGACTTCAACTCGCAGAATTCCTCAGCCAGCTATGCTAGCTGAGGAATTCTGGGAGTTGAAGTCCACAAGTCTTAAGGTTGCCAAATTTGGAGAACTATGCCCTAGATACTGCACGTGTGCAGATGAGTTTGACACCCCTTATCTAAGGTATGCTGGAAACACTGTGTGCCACTTGTTTTCCTCTCTCTGGAAAATATGGTAGGAGGGAACTCAAAGGAAAGATTTCCTACCAGTGTATATTTGGGGGACTACCTCCACCCAGTTACATCTGCCCGTCCCAACTGATCCAGCAAAAGGTATTTGCTATGGATCCTCTCTGTGAAGGAGTTACATTGAACTAACCCTTTGGGTAATGAAAAGTCTGCAAGAAAACTACCAAGCTCAGCGAGCACCATGGACAGTTACATCTAGCCCTTCCTTGTGTGACATCATCATCATCACCATCAGTGAGATTGGCCCCATCCCTGACAGCCTTCTAAAGGTAAAGGTTCCCCTTGCACATGCTAATCTTTTCCAGCTCTAGGGGGTGGTGCTCATCTCTGTTACAAAGCCGAAGAGCTAGCACTGTCCGAATACATCTCCATGGTCATGTGGTTGGCATGACTAAATGCCAAAGGCACACGGAACACAGTTACCTTCCCACCAAAGTGGTCCCTATTTTTCTACTTGCATTTTTACATGCTTTTGAACTGCTAGGTTGGCAGAAGCTGGCACAAGTAACGGGAGCTCACTCCATTATGCAGTGCTAGGGATTCGAACCACCAAACTGCTGACCTTCCTGATCAACAAGCTCAGCATCTTAGTCACTGAGCCACCACGTCCCTACAGCCTTCTAGAATTCCCTTAAAACATGGTTGTGTCATCAGGCTTGAGGATCTCAAAAAGTGATGAATTAAGTGAAATGGCTGTATTGCCTATAATAAAAACTCTTTCCATTACTCCATTGCCAGTAACCTCAGTGTTTCATGTAGAGTAAGTTAGAACATTACACGCCATCACTGTGCAGAAACCATTTTACTAGAGAGTGAGTAATACAACAGGAACAGGAACTGCATCACAGGAACAACAGAAATGAATCCTAGAGTGGCAATCTGATACTGGAAACAACTACAATAGAGAGGAATGATAAAGCTGCGTATAAGGCAGACATAACACCGGTAACACCCAGTTGGTGCCTTTCTTCACAGAATGTTTTTTTTTTAAATGTTAGCTTTTGTCATGTATTTTGACTGTGCTTCCTGGGGTCATTATTCTGTGAAATGGCAACTATAGTCCTTGACATATGAGCCCAACTTTTTTATTGTTAAGCAAGATACTTGTTAAGTGTGTTTCATCCCATTTTACCACAGTTGTTGAATGAATCACAATGCAGTTGTTAAGTCAATAACCCTGTTGTTAGATTAATCTGACTTCCCCATTGATTTTTCTTGTCAGAAAGTCTCAAAAAGTGATGACATGACCCCAGGACACTACAATTGTCATAAAAACATTCCGATTGCCAAGCATCCAAATTTTGACCACATGACCTTGGGGATGCTGCACCAGTCGTAAGTATGAAAAATGGTCATAAGTCACCTTCTTTAGCACCATTGGAATGCTCACTAAATGAATGGTTGTAAAGTTGAGGACGATCTGTATATAAATATGACAAATGAACAAACAAACAAACAATTATTCAGCACCCTGGTTCCTATCATTTAGGAAATTATTGAAAATATGGCTCTTTCAAAAAAAACTATTGGGAATGGGTAATGTGGGTGTCATACCCCTGTCAGAATCTGATTTGGAGGGGGAGGCCAAGCAGCTGACAGGGAGTGTGCTCCATTGGCTGTGGAAGAAACTGGGGAAGGGCAAAGTCCAGCTGGGCAGAGCAGGGGAGAGATAGAGCAAGGAGAGGGAATTCGGAGCAAGATTAAGGCCCACCCCCTCTTCATCCTAGGGCATGCAGGGAGGAACGGAGAAGGGAACAACGTGAGTTGCATGGCTTACAGGGGAGGAAAGGGCCCTGATTCCCTTCATTAGCTGCAGCTGGAAACACAGTGTTTAAAAAGGGAAGTTGCTCACAGCAAACTGTTGGGAGCAAATCATGAATTATCTGGTATCGTCAAGGCTTATCTGTGTTCCTGGCATCTTCCCAACTGTGTGCGTTTTGGCTGTGCTTTCAAGTCTGCAATTCCTTCTCCTGCCCTGTCAAATTAATTACTGCAGCATGGCTTGTTTGGATTTTTAGTTGCAGTTTGTATGTACTTTGTTTTCAGATTGAATTTCCTCCACTTAAAGGCTGTTCCTGGGAGAGTTTTTCTCCAGCCGAAGGTAACCTAGACATTGGGGGCAAAGTTGGAGATAATACAGGGACTCTTCTTGCTTATTTGACTGCGTTGCCTTTGTGCCATGCCCTGGGTCATCACAGAGAGATTCATATTCCATAAATGGTGGCTCTGTAAGGACGTTGCTATATCAAGGATGATCTGAAATACTTTTTACATCACTGGAATGCTATTTATAGTTGCATTGTGACGCCTCATGATTATAATGATTATAATTGCAATATTGTTTGGTGGTTCTCTGCTTAGAGTCACATCAGTGAAATATAACCCTGTGAAAGAAATACACAAGGAAATAAATGGATCTTGGCTTGTTCATATTGAAGGGTTTTGTATTTTTTTTTTGTAAAGTCCTTGAAGCCAAATTTAATTTGATCGGATCATGAATAAGAGCTTCCAAGGTCTTTCTCATGATGTTTAGTGGACTGAGGCAAGGCTAAAATGACATTCCTTCCCAGGACAAACTGAAATGTAATGTTGTATCAGCAATAATGATTAGAGAGTAACTTCTATCATATCTGGACTGCAGGCGAGTTTAGAAGGCCTTGGGAAGAATCTAGTATCTAGTTCCCCTGACAGAAGGGAAGGGTAAGATTTAAATGGGATGTGAAGGCAATCTGGCTGGGACAAAACTGTCATCCCATTGATCATCAGTGTTGCTTTGGCTGATTTTGCCTGGTAGGTGGGTGTTTTCTTTCTCCCTCACCACTCCATGTGAGCCTTTCCCCAACCAGCACGTCAAGTGAAAGTAGACAACCATTTCAAATCAAAGAAATATACTGTTTTTCAGTCAAGATATTGTTCATGTCTATGGTGACACATATCTCACACATTCCCAAATAGTAAGGCCAAGTGTTCAGCTAGGGGTGGGATTCCACCAGTTTGGCCCGATTCGGTCAAACCGGTAGCTCCGAAGATCATCTGGGAGTGAACCAGTTTGCTCCGATGATCAGCTGCTGGGCCCGCCCACCCACCCGGGCTCCATACTGACCTTTATTTCCTGCTTTTCAACCTCAGCTGCATCGCGCGGCACAGCGGATTGCCATGCATCAGCTGTTGGAGACACAGGGAGAGTAAAGAAGTACAAGAGAAGGTCAGTAGGAAAACTTCTGCGCGCACACAAAGCACACCTACCAAGCCACGCCCAGAGAACCAGCGGTAAAACAATTTGAATCCCACCACTGTGTTCAGCCTTTCCTGGCATTGGTATGTCAAAAGAATAATTTGGGGTTCCAACTTGAGCCCAGGGTCGTGCAAGACTAAATAAAAATGAAATCCAGATAGCTGTGAGGAAAGGAGAAATATTTATATCCAAAACCAAAGGGGTTTGCTTTGGGGGCAGCTGCAGTACAGGGACTCAATTTTATAGGGGAACTTGCCCTGGGTGTGGAAGTGACTAGGGTGACACTTGAGAGGTGTGCGTGTGTGTGTGTAGATAAGTCATCTGTGATGTTTATTCTTGTGAACATGCAGTTTTGCTGGGAGACCTAATTTAATTAACTATATTTGTATTTATAGACCTTCTCCTTTGATATGTGGATTAGGTCTGTGGACCTTATTTGGGGGTTTGAGGAAGTTTGAGCAAAAGATTTTCCCCCGTTTGCTATTTTTACTTGATTAATTTTGACTGTCGATCATCTAAAGGAGACGCTGATTCTCAGTCCATTGTGGATTCTGTTAATGTTTCAAGGGAAGATGGAAACAGTATAAAGGATAAAATATATTTTGATATAAAACTTCTCACAGGTGACACAATATAGGACCTTTCCTCCTTAGAGAAAGCTAGAGGCCTTTCAGACCATTTTGGGGCTTGTGATATTCAGCCAGCTTTTGTTGTTCGGTTGCTAAGTCATGTCTGACTCTTGGTGACCCCATGGACCACAGCACACTGGAGGGGCCCTGTCAGTGGTGGGATTCCAAAAAAATTACTATCAGTTCTGTGAACATGCCTTGGTGGGCGTGTCTTGGTGGGCGTGGCAGGGGAAGGATACTGCAAAATCTCCATTCCCTCCCCACTTCTGGGGGAAGGATACTGCAACATCCCATTCCCTCCCCACCCCACTAACCTGCTTTCCAGCTCCGTTCTCCTGTGCAGAGCAACAAAAGAACACCCTGCCAATCAGCTGGAACTCAGGAGACAGAGAATAGATGGGAGCAGGGCCAGTCAGAGGTATATTTGCCGGTTCTCCGAACTACTCAAAATTTCTGCTACCGGTTCTCCAGAACTGGTCAGAACCTGCTGAATACCACCTCTGTCCCCTGTCCTCCACTTTCTCCTGGAGTTTGCCAAGACCTATACCCACCACATCAGTGGCACTATCTATCTCATCCTGTGCCATCCATTTCTCCTTCTATCTTTAATCTTTCCCAATATCAAGGTCTTTTCCAACAAGTCCTTTCTTCTCATATGGTGAGCTTCATCTTCAGGATTTCTCCTTCCAAAGAACAGCCAGGGTGGGTTTCCTTAAAGGGTTGACTGATTTGATCTCCTTGCAGTCCAAAGGATTCTCAAGAGTTCTCTCTAGCACCACAAACTGAAAGCCTTAATTCTTTGGTGTGTTCAGCCATCTAGAGCAGGGGTGTCAAATTCAAGGCCTGCAGGGTCACCCACCCTGGAAACAGTGAAGGACAGGCCTTTGGTGCTTCTGCCAGTGAAAAGGGAGCTTGGGAGTTCGTTTTTGCTGGCAGAGCACTTGGGCCACCACAGTCGCCCCAATATGAGTGACATTGAGCTGGCCATGCCCACCCTGGTCATGCCCCCCAAGGGCAAACACAACCCTGATGTGTCCCTCAATGAAATTGAGCTTGACACCCCTGATCTAGAGGAAGCAAATCTAATACAATCCTCTTTTTCACTGAGTACACATGTATCCTGATGCCCATAAATAATGTAAAGATAGTCTTTGATTTGCAACAAGTCACAAAGTTACAACCTCCCTGGAGAAAGGGTATTTATGACCCAGTTTTGAAGTTCCAATGATTGTGCCCACTATACAGTCATGTGACTGGATTTCTGGTGCTTGGCAGCATGATTACGTTTATGGCCAATTGCCACATCCTATGGTCACATGACCACATTTTGCAATGGTTTTGCCCAAAACCAGAAATTACTTCCAGTTTTCATCAAAACCATGCCATAGTGAGCAATAGGTTTGCTTAACAACAATTCATTTAAGAACCGCAACATTCATTTTACCACTGATGCATTCACTTAATGATTGCCACAAAAAATGTTGTAAAATCAGGTCGGTTTTGTGATGGACCCAGATTACAACATAATGACATCTAACTTTAACGGGTAGGCTTCATTATGGTCATATGCTGAGGACTAACTGTACTGAAAAGAAAAAAAGATTGAAATAAAAATGCTGCAGATGATTCCAGACATGGTTCTGCAAAATAAATTAAAAACTGTAAATTCCTCAAAATGAAAAATGAATCATTTCAAACAAATTCCTTCACAAGAAATAATCAAAGCAATCCTAATCCAATAGATGTGGAAGCCACCAATTGGGGAGAGGGATTCTTTTCTCCATTATTATATGTAAGAGAAGAAGGAACAGGACCTGAGGGTAGAGTCAAGAGAGTTATTAGTCTGGAGTAGTCACATTGCCACAAGCAATCCTAGTCCAGCCTGCCTTGAGTTCCAATGATTCTTATATAATGCTAATTTGGTGCTGACCATTGCCTACCTTGATTCTTATTTATATACGCTTGAACAATAAATCTTCGCAATGAGAACTTACTGTGTGATCCTTATTCCTTGTACTTGACATTACATTCTTATATAAAATATATTCACTTTATTTATTTATTTATTGTCGCTCAGACATTGTTGGCTGGCGGTTCCCAGGGCTAGGGCCTTCTCTGTGGGAGCCCCCGCCCTCTGGAACCATCTCCCCATGGATCTCCGTTTGGCCCCTGACTTCCGCTCCTTCCGCCAGGACCTAAAGACTTGGTTATTTCAACAGGCCAGCCTAGAATGACCCGGGTGGGGTTTTTACTGTTTTAATTATTTTAATTAATGTTTTGATGTTTTATTGTTATTTATTCTGACTTGTTATATTTAATGCTTGTTTTATGTAAATTTGGTCCTGTTTTATTGTTAGCCGCCCTGAGTCCTTAGGGAGAAGAGTGGCATACAAGTCGAATAAATTATTATTTATTTATTTATTTATTTATTTATTTATTTATTTGGTCTTATATGCCGCCCTATCTCCCTGGGGACTCAGAGTGGCGCACATAATAAAAAACATACAGTAACAAATTTTAAAAAGTTAAAAAATTATTAAACCAATACAACCAAATAAATTATCTAAAACCAGAACAAACATTTAAAACTAACCCAACCCTGCTCCTTAGTCCAGGCCGGCTTGTTCAAATAACCAAGTCTTTAGGCTGCGGTGGAAGGAACGGAGGTCGGGGGCCAAACGGAGCTCCAGTGGAAGCTGGTTCCACAAGGTGGGCACACCCACAGAGAAGGCCCTACCCCTAGGGACCACCAGCCGACATTGTTTGGCCGACGGCACCCCAAGGAGGCCCTGCCTGTGGGAATGCACCAGGCGATGGGAGTTCGATGCTGGCAGGAGACGTTCCCGCAAGTACCCCGGCAATATCGCCCAGGTTAAGAACCACTGGACTAGAAGGTCCCTTCCAACTATGTTATTCTGTTATTTTTCATTTAAGATCCCTATACTCTGTAGTTTGGATTGGGTTATGTATGTTATGAATCTTGAGAATTACTTTATTCTCTTATATCTCTGTACAAAATAAAATGTACAGGTACAGATTAGTTGAAACCTGGTTTAATAGCGGTAACTATGAGAGGGATCTTGGAGTCCTAGGGGGCAATAAATTAAATATGAGCCAGCAAGTGTGCAGCGATAGCCAAAAAAAGCCAATGTGATGCTAGGTTGCATTACCAGAGGGATAGATTCAAGATCACATGAAGTATTAGCACCCCTTTATAAACCTTAGTAAGACCACACTTAGAATATTGCAGCCAGTTTTGGTCACCGTGTTATAAAAAAGATGTTGAGACTCTGGAAAGAGTGCAGAAAAGAGCCACAAAGATGATTAGGGGGCTGGAGGCTAAAACATACGAAGAACAGTTACAGGAATTGGGTATGGCCAATCTAGTAAAAATAAGGACTTGGGGAGACATGACAGCAGTGTTCCAATATTTGAGGGGCTGCCACAAAGAAGAGAGAATCAACTTATTTTCCAAAGCACCAAAAGGCAGGATAAGAAACAATGGATGGAAACTAACCAAGGAGAGAAGCAACCTAGAACTTAGGAGAAATTTCCTAACAGTAAGAACAATTAATCAGTGGAACGACTTGCCTTCAGAAAGTTGTGAGTGCCTCCATCCTTGGAGTTTTTTAAAGTAGAGACTGGACAACCATTTGTCTGGAATGGTACAAATCTACTGCTTGAGTAGGGAGTTAGACTAGAACAAGGGTCTCCAACCTTGGCCACTTTAAGACTTGTGGACTAGAACAGTGGTTCTTAACCTTTTTGAAAGAATCGCCCCCTTGAGCCATTGAGGAAGTTGTCATCGCCCCCTCCCCCAACATAACCACCCCACTGCCATGTTTTAGCATTCCCAAGGGGGCCAGCAGAGGGGCGCTAAGAGGTGGCAGGGGGGCATTTGAGGCACCAGCCCTGCAGGCTCATCCCATTGACTGTTGTACCGCACCTGAACCGGCGCCTTGAATGCAGCAGCATGTTGGGAAAAGCCGCCCCCACCGCTTTCCCAAAGTGCTGCCGCTCTCGCATTCTTTCTGTCTGTCCATCCGTCCATCTGTCCATCCATCCAAAAGGTCTGTCTGTTTGCCTGCCTGCCTGCCCGCCTATCTACCTACCTGTCTGTCTTTTTGTCTGTCTACCTACCTACCTATCTAACAGTATAGATCTCTCTCTCTCTCTCTCTCTCTCTTTCTCTCCCAATATATCTCGCTCCATCGCCCCCATATCGCCCCCCTTCCGTTCCTTCGCCCCCACGTCGTCCCTTTTCGTTCCATCGCCCCCCTGAAAAACAAAATCGCCCCTTGGGGGGCAATATCGCCCAGGTTAAGAACCACTGGACTAGAAGGTCCCTTCCAACTACGTTATTCTGTTATTTTTCATTTAAGATCCCTATACTCTGTAGTTTGGATTGGGTTATGTATGTTATGACATGCCATGCCATGCCATTCTGTGCTGTTGCGTGCCATGCCATGCTATGTTATGTTATGTTTTGCTTTACTTTTATTATTTTTGACATGTTTTATGCCACTTACAACCTGGGAGACATAAGAACCTTGTATATGAACTTTCGGCTATTTTTCCCCCCTCTCATCTGGTTTATTTTATTTTCTATTTTTCATTTCATTTCATTTTTATTATCTTTGACAACTTTTATGCCTCATCAGCCTGGTAGACTTAAGCACCTTGCTTATGAACATTCAACTATTTTTTCCCCTTATCTGGTTTATTTTTCTCTTCTCTGTTTTATGTTATTTTCTATTTTCTATTTCATTTCATTTCACTGCTATTATTTTTGACATCTTTTATGCCACTTCAGCCTGGCAGACTTAAGCACCTTGCTTATTAATGTTAACCTGTTTTTTCTCTTATCTGGTGTATTTTTCTCTTCTCACGCTTTTATTTCATTTCATTTCATTGTTATTATCTTTGATTATTTTTATGCCAGGCCTGGCCAAGTTAAGCACCTTGCCTATGAACATTCAACTATTTTTTCCCTCTTTTCTGGTTTATTTTTCTCCTCTGTTCTCTAATTTATTTTATTACTTTATTCTCTTATTTTATTTGATTTCACTTCCTTTTTTATTATTTTTGACAATTTATGCTACTCAGTTTGGCATAATGTCGCTTATGAACATTCAGCTATTTCTTCCTCTTCTCTGATTTATTTTTCTCTTCTCTAATTTATTTTATTATTTTATTTTCTATGTTTTACTTCATTTCATTTCACTTTTATTATTTTTCACAACTTTTATGCCACTTTGGTGTGCCAAATTTAAGTTCCTTGCTTATGAACATTCAATTATTATTTTTCTCTTCTTCAGGAGAACCAAACCAGTTTCATCTCATTCAGACTGGACAGGAGATGTCAAACCAGCCTGATCCTAGTTATAGTTGCCTTCTTTTGATATCTGGATTTGCTTCCTCCCCTTATGTCCATGAAGACTCATCATCCAGGCCAAAGGTGTCTAAAGGTTGAATTGTGGCAGCTGGACAGCCTTTGTTAATCTGAGATGTTAATCTGGGAGCCAAGCAACTTCATCACTCAGAGAAAAATTAGTTAGGCAAAGAGTCAGAGAGTGGTTAGAAGGTAGCAACTCTTGCCACACCAATTTCAGGGGTTTCTCTCCAAAATGGGTTGCATCAAGGAAGACTCATCAATCATCTGGATGCCAGATTGCTGCCAAGATTCAGTAAGACCTCTAAACTACAGCTCCCTCACAGGTTTATAATTTATTAGGAAGTCAGAAGCAGGAATTTCAATAAGAAGGCAGGTTGAGCTAAAAAATCTGGAGATGGCAAAGATCTTCTCTTCCTTCTAAGCAGAGTTCCCCAACATTTCCAGGTTGGTGGCCCAGAGCAAGCGGGGGTAAAGAGGAGATGATTTTGTGAGAGGGGCAGGCACATGTGTGTGTGTATGTGCCACATGCATCCTCAACTAGGCTGGCGTGAATAGGACTACAAGTCTGCAATGAGTGTCACAATGAGGGTCAACACTTGTGCAAGTGGGTCCACAACGACCCGTGACAATGCTTGCATGAGGGCAGCCACAACTGCCTGAGATGACACTGATGCAAGTGGGGCCACAACTGCCCACGACATGGCAACATTCCAACAAGTGGGGTTGTGCATGCGCACAGACACATGTGCACCAGCCGGCCACTCATGCGGCCCGGTAGCAATTAGGCCACAGCCCAATATTGGGCCATAGTCTACAGGTTGGGGACCCCTACCCAAAGGCACCCTAGACCTGTGATTGGAATGTAGTAAGGAGGTGGATTCCCAAGAGGGAGGGGCTGCATTCCAGAGGAGTAACAGGCAACTCACTCCAGATATGCAGTGTGAGAGAAAGAGGGTGAAGACCGTCCCTCGCTAATAGTTCATAGAATATATTGTAGATGCAGAAAGTAGAGTGCTTTAGTTTGGCAAGATTCTGGCTATAGGTGTAGAGCAATAAAGAATTCAGTTTGAAAGAATCATGTGTCATTCTTGGCTTGGGGCCTGACAATGTCACCTATTTTAACAAGGTTGTCTCAGAATACCATCCTTCCGAGGTGGATAAAATGAGGACCCAGATTGTCAGGGGCAATATGCTGACTCTGTAAACTGCTTAGAGAGGGCTGTAAAGCAGTGATGGGATTCAATTTTTTTTACTACCAGTTCTGTGGGCATGGCAGGGGAAGGATACTGTAAAATCTCCAATCAGAGGTGGTATTTGCTGGTTCTTTGAACTACTCAAAATTTCTGCTACCGGTTCTCCAGAACTGGTTAGAACCTGCTGAATACCCCCTCTGCTGTAAAGTACTGTAAAGTGGTATATAAGTCTAAGTTCTATTGCTATTAAGGAAATAGTTTCATCTAAAATGTCCTAGTAATTTTTTTTTAATCTACAGGTAGTCCTCAATTTACAACCAAAATTGAACCCAAAATTTTTGTTGCTAAGTGAGACAATTGTTAAGTGAGTTTTGCCCCCATCTTACAACCTTCCTGGTCACAGTTGTTAAGGAATTCACTGCAGTTGTTAAGTCAATAACATGGTTGTTAATCTGTTAATTCCCCATTGACTTTGCCTATCAGAAGGTCACAAAAGGTGATCACACGACCCTTAGTTGCCAAGCATCTGAATTTTGCTCCATGGGGATGCTGCAATGGTCATATGTGTGAAAAACCATAACAAGTCACTTTTTTCAGTGTCGTTGTAACCTTGAACGGTCACTAAATGAACTGATGTAAATCAAGAACTACCTGTATTCTAAAATAAGTTCTGCACTGGGGCTAAACTCAGACAAGTCAGAAGCCATCAAAGTACTGTATTTCCATGGTAGTGGTAATCCTGCATCCTGCCTTTCCACTATCTAAGAATGCATTAAAAGATGGCATTCCTCCCTACCATCTAATACAAGAGCCTTCAAAATGTAGAGAATGTGACACCCCTGATAAATCTGCACTGGCTTTGAAATCAAAGCAAGTGATCTCCCGGTGAGATAATATACAATTCCTCCTTTCTTTGAAGTGAAGATAAATAATTCCAAACAGAGGTCATTGCAGAACGTAATTATAACTTCACTGCACATTGTTATATCTTTTACACCTGCCTGGAAACCTTGCCAATAAATTGTTGGCAAACTGAAGCAAATTTGTGTTCCTACAATTCTTGAAATAAAGGAGAGCTTTTTATTACAGATGAGACTGATGCATTTTTTTCAACTCCCTTCTTCAAGACCTGGGAAGTTTAGATAATCTTTGCAGTCTCAGTTCCCTTGGGCTGAGAAAAGAAATTTGTTGCAATAATCTGTTTATTTACAGGCTGGTCAGGTATTAATGTAGCTCTCCAAGACGCATTCTGCAGAGTGATAAAACCACTTCCAAACCTTCAAGCTTTCTAACTGTCTTCATGCTTATTTCCAATTTTAAGAGGAAGGAGATAAGTGGACAGAAGTAATTTAAGCAGTTATTTTTGCTAACTGCCCCTTTGTAGATGTTTTGGGCACGAGACCAAGTGTCAAAATAGCAATAGCAATAGTACTTAGACTTATATATCACTTCACAGTGCTTCACATCCCTTTCTAAGCAGTTTACAGAGTCAGCATATGGCCCCCAACAATCTGGGTCTTCATTTTACCAACCTCGGAAGGATGGAAGGCTGAGTCAACTTTGAGCCTGTTGAGATTTGATCTGTATACACACACGTACACATACATACACATAGATGCATATACATATACATATACACATATGCATATACATATACATACGTACTGGCACATACATACTGTTAAGTTTGCATGAAGAGTCAGACACGAAGAGCTTCAGTGAAGAGTTTATTAAGTGACTACAGCTCGAATGGACCCGACTTGGCTGGCTACGGCTGCTTCTTATAGCCAGCAGCCGTAGTTGCCAGCCAATGGGAGTGCAGGGTTTCTTCCCGCACTATTTAAACCAATACCATTTGACATTTTACAAGAACAGTTCAAATAAACCAATAACATTCAAACCTACATACATAACACATACATATGTCATATACATACGCACTCTATGTGTCAGCTTTGGAAGCCATATTAGTACCAGAAGCTTCCACGCTGCCACATTCTTGTGCCTGGGAAAGTAGGAGGGGGGATTTTTAGAGTGTTGGTAGTTAGACATAATAGCATTTTTCTTTTTGGTTAAGGTCGTGTTATTCCTGCATCTGGATGAGGAGTGGTTGGAGGGATGTCTCATGTTGGGATGGTTGGTGCTTGGACCATGTGATGGGTGCAGGGGTTGGGTTTTGACTTTTGAATTACTAAGGGAAAACCCGGAACTCTCAGATTCAGGTTTTTCCCAGATGTGCCAGTATACCTACTCTAATAAAAGGAAACTTTGAGAAAATGCCTGTCTCGGAGTTTTTAATTGGAGTTGGGTTTTTCTGGAACCCTGACATTATGCTAAAGCAGTGGTGGGATTCAAATTTTTTACTACCGTTCTTGGTGGGTGTGGCAGGGGAAGGATACTGTAAAATCTCTAGTCAGAGGTGGTATTTACCGGTTCTCTGACCTACTCAAAATTTCTGCTACGGTTCTCCAGAACTGGTCAGAACCTGCTGAATACCAACTCTGTGCTGAAGGCATGGCAGAAGTAATTACTACAACTTATTCAGGAAGCTTTCAAGGATGCAAGTGTTCCTTAGCCTGGGTACCCCCAATTTTTAGTCAATACTTTCACTGCTGTGACACAAAGAGAACAGTGTAGTCATGATGCTTCATTAAGGCTATTCTGATTAATGTTTCTGATTTATGTTTTTCTGCTGCAGATAGTCTAAGATGGATGGCATATAGACAAAGTGCATAAGGAGAAATCCTCTACTCAGTTTCAAGATCAAGAGTTGTAATGGTATTTGAGAATAAGCTTGGAAGATGGTGGGGTGGGTTGCCTAGGGAATGATCAGATAAAAGAGCATAGCCTACAGTTGCATAATGAGCAGAGAAATAAATGAAGAAAATATCTTCCCTAACTCTCTAAAGAAGGACTAGGGGTGACATGATAGCAATCTTTCAATATTTATGGGGCTGTCACAAAGAATAAGGGGGTCAATCCAGTGGTGGGGTTTGAATAACTTAACAACCGGTTCTCTGGCTGGGTAGGTGTGGCCGGTTGGTCATGTTACTGAGTGGGTGACATCACTCATCACACCCATCCCTGCCTCCCAGCCACTCACCTCAAAAGTAGAGGTAACTGGTTGGGGCTAAACCCACCACTGACTGGACCTGCACCTACCTGTTTTTGGGGCATTTTTCAGGCCATTTGGGGGCATTTTCAGGCCATTTTCAGGTCATTTTAAGGCCATTTTTGATCCAAAAAATGACCTGAAAATGGCCCAAAAAACAACCAAAACTGGACTGGAAGATGCCCAGAAAACAGGCCAAAAAACAAATGGGGGCAGGGCCAGCCAGTGGTGGGATTTGCCAGTTGGACAAACTGCGCAGAATCTTAACTACCAGTTAGCCCCAACCATTGCAGACCGACATCAGCCCACCTCTGGGTCAATCTATTCCTCAAAGCACCTGAAAGCAGGACAAAAAGTAACAGATAGTAATATCAATATCAATCTAAAACTAAGGAGAAATTTTCTGTCAATGAGAACAATTAATCAGTGGAACATCTTGCCTTCAGGAGTTGTGGTTCCTTGATCACTAGAGGTTTTCAAGACAGCCATTTGGTATAGGGTCTCCTGCTTGAGCAGGGGTTAGACTAGAAGACCACTATGGTCCCTTCCAACTGTTATTCTGTTAATTTCTCAGATTATAAAAAAGAGGGCAAGAGATTTGTACTTTCAGATCTGCAAGACTGATGCCAGCCTTCCCAAGTAGACCAGACAAGAAAAATAAACGGATGAGCTAATTCTACTTTATTGTAAGGTTACATTAACAGAATCTTGCAAGTCTGACCATTCCAATCTTCTGCCATCCCTTTTTGCAGCCTGAGAAGTTTGGGAGGTTCCTTTCTGAGGGTTTTTTTTCCTGTCCTCATTATGCAGCTGTGGGCTATGCCTTCTCTTATCTGATCATTCCCTAGGCAGCGTTTCTTCCTCCCCTCTCCTGAGATAATTCCCACATATCTTTACAGGAGATGAACATTCTACCCAAAATATAAACTTCAGAATCAGAAGAAGAAAAGGGATTACACTGCAGCTGGGCATATAAACAAGCCTATGGAACAGCTACTGAGGGATAAGCACTGAGAGTGGGAAATGATGGAATGGAGCCAGTTTGCCCACATTAATAAGAAGATGGGCATCTTGGCCATCTCTTCATCAACGTTTGTACGAACAGACATCATACAGCAGGCACTGAAGCTCAGTGCTGGTTCAGTCACCTTCAGATATGTGCTGTAGATGTACGACACATTTTCCCATATGTATACATAGGTTTTTCCTTATTTAATTTCTCCCAGTAGTCCATCGAAATGTTTGTAGCAGACATTTGCTGAAGAGATACACTGGTCTAAAACTCTCTGGGTTTTTTTAGTACGCTGCATCCTCTACATTTCAACACACTGCACATTTGCCCCCTAACCTAATATACCACATTTATTCTTTTGTTTGACACAAATACCTTCAATCCAGTACCCTGACAATTTATTTCCAACGCAGTAATAACACCTCAACAAAGCAATGCTGGAAAGAAAGGCTTCTGAAAAACAACATCTGAAATTATCTGGAGATGGAGTATTGACACATTGGAAATCTCTTCTGGGAGTCACAGTGTACAATTAACAGTTGTGCACACCAATGTATGTATGATGTATGTATGTATGTATGTGTATATATATATATATATATATATATATATATATATATTTGTTTTCATAGATTTTCACAGGTAAAGGTATGTAGGTCTTGGTGTATTCGGTCTTGTCCTGTAAGATTGAGAATACCTTGGCAACGTTTCGATGAAATCTCATCCGTCATCTTCAGGCTGGTGTCTTCAGCTTCGTTCTTCTGGGAGAAGTGTGTGATAGTGGCTGTTTTTCCCTTTTAAACTCCAGAGTTGGTTGTGTTGTTACTTCTTGATTGGTTGATGGAGCTGATGTTTGCTGATTGGTTGGCTTTTTTGTAAGACCCTGTGTGGCTGAGGTAGTGGCTGTGTGTCCTTCAGCCTTTTGTGTTGTAGCTACCTGGGTAATGGGCTGTGTGATGACCTTCTGAGTTCTATTGTTGTGACATCCTGGGTGTGGTGCTGTAATCTCCTGGGTCGTTGTCTGTGTTGCAACCTCCTGATGTTTTGTGTTGTAATCTCCTGAGGTTGCAACACAGACAACGACCCAGGAGATTACAGCACCACACCCAGGATGTCACAACAATAGAACTCAGAAGGTCATCACACAGCCCATTACTCCAGGTCGTTATACAACACAAAAGGCTGAGAGACACACAGCCAGCACCTCAGCCACATAGGGTCTCAGGAAAAGCCATCCACCTGCATACATCAACTCCATCAACCAATCAAGAAGTAACAACACAGCCAACTCTGGAGGTTAAAAGGGAAAACAGCCATTCATCATCACACACTTCCTCCCAGAAGAACAAAGTTGAAGACACCAGCCTGAAGATGACGGATGGAGAGATTTCGTCAAAATGTTGCCAAGGTATTTCAATCTTACAATGGACAAGACCCGAATACACCAAGACCTACATATATATATATATGCTGTATAATTATGCCAAATCCTATGCAGGACAATGTTTGCCAAGTTCTGGTTTTAATCATAAAGGACTAGCACTTCAATAATCCTTATAATGTACACATAACCTGTTCTAATTATGGTAATGGAATTCAAAACAAGGAAAGATGACAAAAACACATTGCATGCCGAGATCCAATATTTGCTGGCAAAGTATATTTTAGTGCTCTTAGAATTATAGACTTGGAAGGAATTTTGGAGATCTCCTAGTCCAACTATCTGCCTAGGAAAGGAACCCTCAATTTTTCCCCAAACAACTGGTTGTCCAACTATTGTTGGTGGTGCAGTAGTTAGAATGTAATATTATATATGGAATGTAATGTTATATATGGAAATTGGGCTTATACGTCTAAGAATATAAAAAGCAAGACAAAAGCCATGTTGCTCGTTATTTGACCTGTTAGAGATCAGAACATTTATGTAAGTTGCTGTTTTGCTAATGTCCTGTCCGATTACAAAATATTCTGTCCTTGGCTTAGTTTACTGGGGCGTCTTGACATCATAAGACATATTAAGGGATATTACTGATCTCTTGTGTAATCTTGTAAGGAGAAAACAGGAAATCTGAAGATAAATGGTGAAGTGAAGAAAGTTGGGGAATTTCCAGGGACTCATGGGAGGGGTTATGGGAAAACACCCAGGACTACCCATGTCTTTCCTATGAAAACCTCTATAACTTCTATGTATGGAAAACATGAAGTGTTATGTAACCATGTAATTATGATAAACCTATATAAGACTATAAGTATTGGAAGGGAGTGTCTCCTTTCTCCTAAAATGGGGTAGGGTCCTGTACTGCAATACCTTATATAATAAAGCATCCTATGGGCTCAGATTATTGTAGTCTGTTTTAATTATTTTTGGTATATTCTCTCACAGGTTAAACTCTGCCCACAGCCTGGAGTTTGATCCTGACAGGGCTCAAGGCTGACTCAGTCTTCCATCTTTTCAAGGTGGGTAAAATGAGGACCCAGATTGCTGGGAGCAATATGCTAACATTGTAAACTGCCCAGACAGTACTGTAAAGCTCTATGGCACAGTGCATAAGTACTATTGCTATTTCTGGAAAGTATGTGATGATAGAGCCCCCCCACATCTCCAGGCAGCAAATACTTTCACTGCTAAATAGCAATAGCACTTAGACTTATATGCTGCAATCTGGGTCCTCATTTTACTGACCTTGGAAGGATGGAGGGTTGAATCAACCTTGAGCTGGTTAGGATCGAACTGCTGGCAGTGAGCAGAGTCAGCCTGCAATCCTGCATTCTAACCATTATGCCATTATGGTTCTCCTGGTCAAAAAAAAATCTTCCTTTTTTCAAGATGGGAGCTTCCTCTGTAAAACTTCCACTGTTGGTTCTTGTCCTACTTTCAGACACCGAGGACAATGAGTGAACAGCCTCTTCCCAGGGACAGTCCTGTAAGTATTATTCTGAAGAGAATGAGACATTACAATGCATGGCCTTTCAGTATTTTGTTTGAACCACTGTCACACCCTTGGAGAAGTTAATGTCAGGGTTCCAAGTAACATACCCATAGCAAACAAAACTCTGAGGCAGACAATTTCTTCAAAGAATAGGTTTATTGGGTATGTCATATTGGCACAGGCTGGTGGAAAACTGACTCTGAATATTCCCATGATTTTCCACCTAATTAAAAGTGAAAGTTTGTCACTTTCACAAAACAGTCACATGGTCCAATCAGGATACTGTCCAGTTGCTAGGTGACTCCAGTCCCTTCCTTCCGAGCACCTGCAGGAATGTCCTTGGTTCCCACGAGGAAGTATTTTGTTTTGGCTACAACAGCCCAGCTATCTCTATTTCCCCTTCCCTATCCC
The DNA here is from genome assembly GCA_009733165.1 of Naja naja. Lineage (NCBI taxonomy): Eukaryota > Metazoa > Chordata > Lepidosauria > Squamata > Elapidae > Naja > Naja naja. The sequence continues at coordinate 14,503,058 of CM019148.1, read as the reverse complement.
TCTTCTCTGGTGTGTCAGCACTGAAGTCTCAAAATGGCCTCAGTCAGGCCAGCTTCAGGGTTGGCAGTTAGTTCTTGAATGGCATTCCAAGTTTGCATTGATTCCAAATAGAGATGTGAAAGAAACCTGTTCTGGATGCCGAAGCCCTAGAAAGAATGCAGAGAAGAGCAACAAAGATGTCTTGAGGCTAAATCATACGATGAATCACTAAGGGAACTAGGTTATGTTTAGCCTAATGAAGAGAAGGCTCAGGGGAGACATAATAGCAGTCTTCCAATACTTGATGGACTGTCACAGGGAAGAAGGCATCAATTTATTCCCCAATAACACTTGAAGGAAGGACAAGAATCAGTGGGTGGAAGCTTGTCAGAGGGAGATCCAACCAGGAAATAAGGACAAATTCCTGTCAGTAAGAACAATTAATCAATTGTTTAGCCTGCGTCCCAAAGTTGTGGGAGCTCCATCGCTGGAGGTTTTCAAGAAAAGATTGGATAATCTTTGTCCATGATGGGCAGGGAGTTGGACTAGAAGACCACCAAGGTCCCTTCCAACTCTACAATTCTATGATTCATTCAGCCAAGCCAAATGTTAGATAGTTGCAAGCCCTGTACAATCTAAGCAAATGTAGACAGGAATTTTCCAGACCCCATTTCTATGCCTTCCCATCTGCTCTACTGTGATGACCTGGGGCGTGGCACAAAAGCAACAAAGTCACAAAAGTAGGTAAAGTCCCTTTAATACCTCCAACTTGGCCCCCAATGTCCAGTTATCATCAGCTGGAGAAAAAACTCTCCCAAGAACAGTTTTTAAAGGGAAGAAATTCAGTCTGAACCCAAAGTACATATAAATTACAAATAAAAACCAACACAAACCATGCTGTAGCAATTAACGAGACAGGGCAGGATAAGGAATTGCAGACTTCAAAAGATAATGAAACACACACAGTTGGGAGGACACCAGAACCCACATAAGACTTGACAAAGATAATTCACGCTTTGCTTCCAGCAAGGTGCTGTGCACAAATGCCCTTTTTAAATCCTGTTTTCCCAGCTGCAGCTAATGAAGAGAATCAGGGCCCTTTTCTCCCCCATGTTGCTCATGTTGCTCCCTTCTCCATTCCTCCCTGCATGAAGAGAAAGTGGCCCTGGGTCTTCATCTGAAGGCCCAGCCAGACTGTGCTCTTCCCCAGTTTCTTCCACAGCCTCCGGAGCCACACTCCCACTTCCTGTCAGCTGCTTGACCTCCCCCTTGGAATCAGATTCCAACAGGGGCATTACATCTACTAGCAAGAAGACTTCATGGGACTCTTTATTTGCAAAGACTTTGCCTTGTGGATCCAGGGAGGTAGAAATTCTTGCTCATGACCTCATAATCTGTCGTTTCTATGATGCTCCAATACATGCTGTGAACTCAATTATTTTCAAATAAAAGGTAATACAGATACATTTAATTTTATTTTTATTGTTATTTAAGAATTATTTTTAAGGGATGTTAACCCCAGACTCAAATATCTTCACCAACTTTACAAAGTTGGTGTATTGCAAGTATATACTTATTAAACTTGTACAGTGGTGGGACTCATCTTCAGGGGGGATGAGTCTGCCAATGAAGATGAGGTGGACCGGTTGCTTTTGTGGTGTGGAGACAATAACTTGGTCCTCAGCACCAATAAGACCAAGGAGCTTATAGTGGACTATAGAAGGAACAGATCAGACATCCAGCCCTTGCTTATCAATGGAGACCGAGTGGAGCAAGTGGCCAGTTTTAAGTTTCTGGGTGTCACCCTAAAAGAGGACCTTACCTGGGGTGCCCACATTGCAGCCCTGGTCAAAAGGGCCCAGCAGAGATGATACTACCTGAGACTTCTCAGAAAACAACAACTGAATGAAAAACTGCTGGTGACCTTCTGCTGCTGCACCATAGAGAGCATTTAACTTACTGCACCTCGGTATGGTTTACCAATTGCACAGTGGCAGATAGGACAACACTCCAGAGGGTTGTCATTGCCCAGAAGATCATTGGTTGCCCTCTCCCCTCTTTGGAACAGCTTTATGTCTCCCACTGCCTTAAGAAAGTTCAAAACATTCTTAAAGATCCATCTCATCCTGGGCACCCCCCCTTTTTTTTAACTATCACCATCTGTCAGATGGTACAGGATAATCAAAACAAGGACAAATAGGCTGAAAAACAGCTTCTATCCCAGGGCAGTAACTCTATTGAATTCTACTATATACTGCAATATTAATACAATATCAGGGGTTTTCAATTCAATGTATAGAATGTGAAGGATGTGTGTTTATATTTATTTTCATAGTCATAATGTACACTGAAGATGGTATTTAATTCCATTGTATGAGATGCAATGACAATAAAGTAAACCACATACTTTAATAAGTATATCCTTATTAAAGTTGGTATGAGCATACCAAAGTGTACTGCCCAAAACTTTTAATTAGATATGTAGTTTCATTGTCCTATTATTTTTTCCATTTCCCGGTAATAAATTGTTGTGCATTTCTCTTCTTTACTGTACTCTTTTTATTGTAAAGGTTGGCCAAAGACCGTAATAAAGATACTTGATTTGATTTTTATTTAATTTGATATGAACCATTCAGCCCAAAGCACTGCTGAATTAGATTCAATTATGAAAGCCTATAGATGTCTGTCTTGGAAATAAATTGGTAAATACTTCTATGAGTAATGCAAGTCCTTCAAAAGAAGTGCTTCAGAATACGCAGGAGTATAAATGAATCTTTTCAAAGGGTTCGTTAAAGCTACCTTTCTTCAGATGTGTACAGCTGATTTAAAAGCTCTTCCCAGCAGTTGCCTTCCAGAGCAGCTCTTTGAAAGAAGTTGTGCCATCCTATCACGTAAGGCATAAATCAGAGATCTAATTTGAGACCTGAATTTGATTGACTCATCAGTTTGACTGACATGGTCGATTTGAGAGGCCTCCATACATGTGTACAGACACTTACAGGATATTTCAGTCCAATTGAAGCTGGCCAGTTTTATCTGAAGCATCAAAGTGAAAAAGTCGATTCAGTTCAAAGGGTCAACTGAAAGACATGATTGGATCTAATTGTCTTCAAATCAAACCCTTCGGATCAAAGCTTCGCAGAACCCTAAGGAAGAATGGCCTCTACCCGCATGAGAGACCATTGAAGAACAACTGGATCATCACATTATATGGTGCCAAATTGGCTGGATTGGTCACCTGAGTTTGATGAATGGGGCCTTTTTGTAAGGGCTTCACATCCACAAGGCTCCATTTTTGGGTCAGGACTGAGAGGAGCAGCTGCTACATTTTGAGATGACCAACCACAGTACTTCATTGAAGAATTTCAAAGGGGTCTTTTGATCCATGTGTCAGTGAAGCCAAATGCCCCTTTGAAGCTTGGAATGGCCCTAATGTTCATCACTGTCACTGAGGCAAGCATTTTTCAAATCTGGATACATACCTCTTGAAAGTAGGATAGTATGGAGGAAGACAGGAGGCAGAGATCCAAATTATGATGAACTTTATTTCCATTCCCTGCATCTCTCTTCACTTCAAACAGCCGCCTTAGGTTCTTCCTTCTCCTTGAGAATAGTCAGTTGCCATGTTGCCATAGAATAAGACCAGGGACGGTCTGCTACCGGTTTGCACCGGTTCAGGCGAACCAGTTCAAATGACAATCAGTTGGCCCCACACACACACCCCTGCCCTAGTCTGTCCTATATTTCTGTGTTTTGCAATTCAGCTGAGGCAAGGCACAGCAGCCTCAATTGTTTTACTCACTGGCACTGAAGTAGAAGGTAAGTTTTACAGCTGTAAATTGGTGGTTTTTGAATGCTGCGTGCACTCACCAAAACAGTTGTTAAACCAGTAGAATTCCACCACTGAATAAGACCACTAGCCATCTTCCTCCTTCTAATTTTATTTGAAGAACATTTGAGATCTTTTCAATGCTTCAGCAAGATTCCAGAAACACAAAGTATCTTACATGACTAAAACCAATTCTGCCAATGTCACATACATTTCCAAGAAGCTCAAACTTCTAACCTTTCTGATCTTGGAATCATTTATATCTTAGGTCTGAACTTCATGCTGTTACTATAGCTGGCCTATAGGTCTGGATCAGGAGTAGGATTGGGCCCCTACATCATCTTCCCACAATCACAAACAAAAACACATTGGCTGAAGCTACTGTGATGGCCCCATCGGTTGCTGACTCAGAGGTGAATAACCCAGAACTGGGGCCATCAGACAGGGGGACCCAAAGTCCCCAGGAGTGCTCAGGGAGCCCGGGGATGGAGGAAGATGCAGCTCCAGGTCCGTCAATCATCAGGGGGTGCAATCGATTGGAAGGACAGCCACCTGCTCAAGAAAGGAAAGGAAAGACATGGCTGCCACCAGTTAGCACTGACAATCAGCAAGAAGCTGCCTGTGATGAGGAACAGATGCTGTCCCTACCTGATCAGCAGATGTGAAGAGCAGAGAGACAGAAGATCAGAGAAGGTCAGCAGGATTGCTTGAATGGAAGCAGCCTCGCCTCTCCTAATCAGGAACACCGGGTTCTGGATTATTTAGGCAGGCATGTGGGAGGGAATGGCTGGAGAAGACTCTTTATTTTCCTGAATATCATCTATAAGTCTAAGTGCTACTGCTATTGCTAAATGCTATGCATGCAGGGCTGAGTTTCTACCGGTTCTCCCCTGTTTGGGCAAACCCATAGCTAATTTTATGCCCGTTTAATGACAGGTTCGGCAAACCGGCAAATCCCACCCCTGGCTGGCCCCTCCCAGGAGTCTCCACGTGGCCTGTTTTGGATGCCAGGTAAGTGCAGGGCCTGTGCAGAGGCTCAGGGAGGGCAAAAAATCAGGCCACCCAGAGGCTCCAGAAGACCAGAAACAGGCTGTTTTTGCCCTCTTGGAGGCTCGACAAAAGCCTCCAGAGCCTGGGGAGTGTGAAAAATGGGCCACCTGGAAGTTTCGGAAGGCCAGAAATGGGCCCTTTCCAGGCCTCCAGAGGGCCTCCGGAGCCCAGGAAGGCTGTTTTCGCCCTCCCGGAGGCTCAAGCAAAGCCTCCAGACACCTAGGAAGGTGAAAACAGCCCCCCTGCCATGGTGCAGGAGGCCAACTAGGCCACGCCCACCATGGCCACGCCCACCCAGCAACTGGGCAGAGAGCCCCTTGCTAAAATTTTTGAAGCCCGCCCCTGTATGCATGGAATAGCCCAAAGCACACATTCCAGTAGAGAGAAGTTCCCTGAGGATGGGCTCCAGCACAAGTCTGAAAGCTCAGAAAATTAAACCTCTGGTCCAGGTGACTGACCCAGATTGGATCCTGCAACATTATCCTGGGACACACGTATATTTGCCTTTATTGGTCGCAAAGCAACTGCTTCTCTGATTTTGCTTGTTTTAGTCTTCCTTCTTGCTCTTCTTTCCCACCCGGGGAGATTTTCCAGCTGAAGAACTGTAAAAAAATTTACTAATATCTCTAGGTGCAGAGCTATTATGAATAGCTCTGCAGCAGGAATACAATAGGAATGAAAAGCGAAGAAAAATAACGAAACTATACAGGTCGTCCTCCCCTTACGAAGTTCATTTAATGACCATTCGAAGTTTCAGTGGCACTGAAACCTCCGGAGTGATTTACTTGACAACTGTGGCAAGAAAGGTCGTAAACTGGGGAGAACTCACTTAACAAATGTCTCACACAGCAACAGAAATTTTGGGCTCAATTATGGTCATAAGTCAAGGATTACCTGGACCAGGTAAGGACTATCTAAGTTCAGGAATAATTTTACTCTGGTTGAGATCCTGAACACTGCACCTCACCTTAATTGTTTATTTTCAACATTTTGGGAGATCTTCATATGCTGAAACGTAGAAAAAGACATCAGTTCAATTTTTTTAATGCAAATTCCTCTGGGACGTATTAGCTACCCAGGCTGCCTGTGTTCTTCCCTTCAATGTTTTCCATTGATTTTGCAAAGTTTTCTGTAGGGTTTTTTTTAATTGCATTTATATGCTGCCCTTCTCCGAAGATTCAGGGTAGCTTACAATTTTTGGGATGCAACCCAATGCGCTCAGCAATAGCCTTCATTCCATTGTATATGCCCGCTTATTACTAAGCGGCATATTTACCAAGTCAGCTTATTGCCCCCAACAATCTTGGGTCCTCAGTTTACCTACCCCGAGAGGATGGAAGGCTGAGTCAACCTTGAGCCTGGTGGGATTCGAGCCTAGAGTAATTACAGGCAGCTGGAAGGGGAGTTCCTTCCCCTTCGTATCGGGGGAAAGAAAGAAAGAAAAAAAAAGACTTTTAAAAGCCTTTTAAGGCCTTGAACAGGCGTTTATTTCATTCATCGTATTTTTCCCCAGTAGAACCAATTTTAGACAATGTTGCTGTTAACAAAACAATAATAGCAATAATTGCCATGAAGAAGGAGAGAAGCGGATTATTGAAAGGGCTAGAACTTGATTCTAACTTGATAATTGATTCTAAGGTAGCTTACTTAAAAAAAAATCAAGGAAAAAGCTTATCCCTGTTTAGGCTGCGATCCAATGTACGGTGACCTTATGAGTGTGCCTCACTAAATGCAGTACAGGTAGTCTTTGACTTACAACCACAATTGGGCCCCAAATTTCTGTTGCTAAATGAGACAGTTGTTAAGTGAGTTTAGTCCCATTTCTTCTTGCCACAGTTGAATCACTTTGGTTGTTAACTGAGTGATACGGTTGTTAAGTGAATCTGGCTTCCCCATTGAATTTGCTTGTCAAAAGGCCCTGGAACACTGCAACCGTCATAAATATGAGTCGGTGTCCAAGTGTCTGAATTTTAATCACATAACCATGGAGATGCTGCACTGGTTGCAAGTGTGAGAAAAGGTCATAAGTCATTTTTTTCAGTGCCCTTGTAACTTTGAATGGTCACCAAATGAACTGTTGTAAGTTGAGGTGTCAGCCTCCAAGAATCCTTCTTCTGCTTGCCCTTTCCGGCTGCCATAGAAACGGGGGAGGGAAGAATAATCGGGCCTCGTGGGGGGAAGGGTGCTGGAGGATGAAGTTGGTGAATTGTAAAAGTTGGGATGCTTACTTGCTTACTGCGCAAATGCTGCCACTTATCTTTTTCTAGGACAAGGTCAACCATCTTGGCATACCAGATGTGTGAGAAGCCACCTGAAGATGTACCCACATGACACTATACACACCTCAGACTGAATGGCCAGTTTAAACTATAGGGGGTGGGGACATGGGATAACTTTCTATATGTAATTTTCATGCCTATTTGCCTCAGATCTTGTATTTCTTCTGATGCTACCATGTCAATTTCCAGTAAAAGTCCTTTTCTCTATAACAATGGAGTCTAAGGTTTTCTTTCTTGGGTTTTGAATGGAGCTGCACCTAATGTGATGGGGCATGACACAAAATTAACCAAGTCATAAAAATAGAGTAAAGTTCCTTTAATGCCTCCAACTTGGCCCCAGTGTCCAATTATCCTCTGCTGGAAATCAAACTCTTAAAGAAAACCGTTTACAGAGGGAGTAAATGCAGTCTGCACCCAAATTAAAGTTAATTCGAAATAAAAAACCAAACACAAACCACACTGAAGGAATTACTATGGCAGGCAAGGATGATTAATTGCAGACTTCTACCAGATAATGCAGCCACCACAGTTGGGAGGAAGCCAAAACACAGATAAGCTCCGAAAGAATAATACATACTTTGCTTCCAGCATTGGGCCATGTGCAGTTTGCCCTTTTAAACAGTCTTCCCAACTGCAGCCAATGAAGGGGATCAAGGCCCTTTCCTCCCCTGTAAACCATGCATCTCATGTTGCTCCCTTATCCGTTCCTTCCTGCGTGCCCTAGGATGAAGAGGGGATGGGCCTGGGTCTTCCTCTGACTGCCCAGCCGGCCTGTGCCCTTCCCCAGTTTCCTCCACAACCTCCAGAGCCACACTTCCACTCCCTGTCGGCTGTTCCTCCTCTTCCTCAGAGTCAGACCCCAACAGGGGCATGACACGTGACGTGAGGACTCCCTGTGGCGTTATTTATTGCAAAGCAAAAATACATAGCACTGTCTTGTTATTGTTTCTACTGTCCAGCGATGGTCACTAAATACTGGTATTTTTATAGATTTCAGATCCAATCAATAAACCAGCGTATTTTATTATGATGTGACGAAAATGGCATGGATTTAAATACAGGTAGTCCTTGATTTATATCCACAACAAGGACTGGAAGATGTGTTGTTTAGGACAGCAGTCATTAACCAAAGCATCATGCGACTGCCCCTGATTTTACAACCTTATTTGCCATAGTTATTAAGTGAATCTTGCAGTATCCCATTGACTCTGCTTGTTGGAAGCCATCCAAGAAGATTGCAAATGGTGATTACATGATAAATGCCAGTTGAAGAACATCTGCATTTTAATCATATGACTGCACAGATACTGTAAAAGTCCTAAGTGCAAGAATCAGTTGCACATCATGAGTTTTCTAATGCCATTGTAACTTCAAACCATTGCTAAATGAATGACCATAAGGCCATCAAAGATCACTTAGAACCAAGGATGGGATCCGACTAGTGTAACTACCGGTCTGGTGATTTTATAATTTGCGCACGCATGTAAATCGTCATCACCTTGCTGCTTGGACAGCTGAGCAGTGCTGCGCACAGGTGCGCAGCAGTTGAAAAAGCATTTTCCCCCTGCTTTTTCAACCTCAGCTGTGCTGCGCAAAGCAGCTAAGGTTGAAAAAGCAGGAAATAAAGGTCAGGTAAGAGCCCAGGCAGGCGGGCAGGCGGGCCAAAACAGCAGCAGACATAGAACCGGTTCTATGTCTGCTGCTCTTCAGAGCTACCGGTTCTGCAGAGCTGGACAGAACCAGTAGAATTCCACCCCTGCTTATAACGTGTAAAGATTGGTCCCTGCTCTGAGAATTTGCATTGGCTGGCCCATATCCTGACTGAACAAATTCTTTAGGAGGTACATATACCATATTTTTCAGACTATAAGATGTATCAGACCATAAGACGCATCTAGGTTTAGAGAAGAAAACAATAAAAAAGTAGTTTTTGGCCTCTGCGCATCCTGTTTTTGCTCTCCCTGGTATCCAGAAGCACTCTGCAGGCTCGCCTGCATTGAATTGTTTCAACTTCTACCTTCAAAACAACACTATAGGGCACCGCACACCAGAACAACTAGACTCAAAGACAGTTTTTTCCTGAATGCCAGCACTCTGCTAAACAACTAATTCCCACAACACTGTCAACTTATTTACTAAGACTGTATTACTATTATTCCTCTACCACTAGATTATAATAACACTTCCTATTACCTATCTCTTCCCACTTATGACTATAACCTTGTTGCTTGTATCTTTACAATTTATATTGTTTTATTTGTTTCCTAGTATGATTTGATTGCTTATTAATAACCTATGAGTATCACTAAGTGTTATATCTTATGATTCTTGATGAATGCATTTTATTTCCTTTATGTACACTGTCAGCATATGCATCAAAGACAAATTCCTTGTGTGTCTAATCACACTTGGCCAATAAAAAATTATATTCTTATAGTCTGAAAAATATGGTACATCTTTATTTTAAAATAGAAACATAGGTTGCTGTCTAACACCCACGAGAGTCATTTTTTTCATCGTTGACGTTCTTCTGAACCAAACTCAGTGGATAATCTAGTGATAGAGCAACCAGCATTAGAAGGAGCTGGATATCACTTTAGGGGATGGAATTCAACATTTAGGAAGATCTAAGAATGACTTAAACTAAGTATGTTAAGTCTGTTCGAAGTATCCTACCATTAGCACATATTGTTTACCTAGAATCAGTAGCAAATTAAGTCAATGTTATTTGATAGTTTGCCAGGGAATTTTGATAGAACAATGTAGACTGGTAGCTTTTAATGTCACTATACAAACAGCTAACTTTCAGAGAGCTATTTTTATCCACTTGATAAAAAAAATGCCAACCACCTTCATTTCCAGGTCAGGAACTGGCTTTAAAAGAGAAGACTTGGTTGAGATGTTATGGTCCAAACAAAGACCATAACTCTGTTGGCCAGGTTAGACTCAGAGGTTGACCATTTCTTATGTCAATTCCATAGCAAATTTGGATTTGGTGGATTGGCAAATTCTTGATTCATGACATCTTGCCATAGTCTCTCAGGATCGCTCTGGAGCTATTTGAGATCTACAATCATGGGGATCCATGTAAGCAAGGAGATCAAATCAGTCAATCTAAAGGAACTCAACTTTGTTCTTTGGAAGGACAGATACTGAAGCTGAAGCTCAAATACTTTGGCCATTATATGAGAAGACACCAATGTTGGGAAAGATCAAAGGCAAAAGGAGAAGGGGAGGGCAGAAGATAAGATGGTTAGATAAGATCATCTACACAATGAACATGAATTTGGGCAAACTTCAGGAGTCAATAGAGGAAAGGGGAAACTGGTGTGCTGTAATCCATGGGGTCATGAAAAATTAGACATGACGTGTCAGAGTATATTCATGAACTGGAATAGAACTTGGTAACAAGGTCAGCCAATGAATAGGCATAGCAACTAAGTCAGCCAATGAGGACTGTTTTGGAAACTGAAACTAGAAATAGCCAAGGCTGGAAACTGAAACTAAAAGTAGCCTAGGAGTGGCTCTATATTAAGCTCTGCAACTCTGCAGCTATGTTGAGCGCTGAGTCTGTCTATTGAGGATGAAACTAACTTGCTTGCCTGCTGAAGACTGGAGCTCTGCTCTGAACTTGCAACATGTTTCTGTTTGAGTTTGCTCCATGTTGGAAAAATCTACAACTGGTTTGTAAAATCTACTTATGTTTATAAAGATGTTAAATGAAGCATCAGCCATCTGTGTTTATTTTTCTGGCACTGAATTATCGCTGCAAAACTCTCATTATGATGTAGTGACTGAACTATGAGATCCAAGGGGCATGACATTAGGCACATCAAAGCATCATTTTTATATTATCAGGATATCAATCAACTAAAGACTAAGACCAAACACATTATGCCAAATGCCAGTTACTACAACTCCCATCCAATCCGCCAGTAAACCAGCCAGTAGCCACACTGACTCTTCCTGCTGAGTTTTAATTCAACAACACCAGGAAGTTCTCTACTGCTGTTTTATACCTTAGGTCTGTTGCTCAACTCCTTGAATTACAAATTAGATATCATATTTTAGCCTACCACGTTATGCATCCCAACCTACACCATTTCTTTATTGCTCAGGATGTCATGCAGACTCAGAACACTGGGTAAATTAAGGTCTGGGCATGCAAACTGAAGATCTGCTTCGGAAGAAGGATGAACTATAAAATGCACAGATATTTGGTCTTCTTGGCATTGTTTTGCTGAATATCTGATTCCAGCGAATGACAAAATGAGCTCTGTTGTGATGTCCTTGGGGAGGGGAATGCACCTTTGTGAGTATCAATTCCAAATCGTTCTCTGCTACACCAGCTTAATGAAGAACAACAGATGGCATTCATTCTCCCCTTTTTATACTTGTTTATGCTCCATCCCAGACTGCAGTGAGTGAATGGAGAAAACCAACAAAGGATTTGTCTGTGCAAAAAAGCCTGTGGGGGAGAATTTTGACAGGGCCACAGCTTGAGCAGACAAATGGATTAGCCCCACAAAAGGGAGGGAGAGAAACACACTGCAAAGCCGATAGAAACGCATAAAATATTCCTCTAGCATGAAGCTTATATGGAGCCACTATGGATGGGGGGTTGGTTTTTTTAGAAGTCTGTTTTCAGAAAAGAAAGCCTTGATATATTCCAAGCTGGGTATGTGGGATCAGTGGGAGATGGATGATTGGTGAGAAAATGAAAATGTAGACAACCGTTTAGAAACCTTTCTCTTTTTCCTTTGGCCAGGATGTACAGTTGGGCCGAATTTTTACTAAATTGGTAAATCCGGTGAAGGAAAGCTATAATTCTTTGGAAATTAGACTCAACACTTTATCATTCTCTTAGTTTTGCTGGATCTAAACAACCTTTCCAGTTATATGAGTCTTTCATTATACAATTGCTTCATCTCACCACTTGCTAAGGAGCATCCTCTTGGGTGCTAGATATCTTGCCTGCTAGCTTTGAAATCCCTACTGAACATTTTTTTAATTTAGACCCATGACAGGTGGGTCAAGATTACAGGAACTGGGCTTGGCTAGTCTAGTGAAGAGCAGGACCAGGGGAGACATGATAGCAGTATTCCAATATTTGAGGGGTTGCCGCAGAGAGGAAGGGGTCAAGCTATTTTCCAAGGCACCTGAAGGCCAGACAAGGAATAATGGATGGAAACTGAACAAGGAGAGATTCAACCTGGAGATAAGGAGAAATTTTCTGACAGTGAGAGCAATCAACCCATGGAACAGAAGTTGCCCTCGGAAGTTGTGGGAGTTTCATCATTGGAGGCTTTCAAGAAGAGACTGGACTGCCATCTGTCAGAAATGGTGTAGGGTCTCCCACTTGGGCGGGGGGTTGGACTAGATGACCTACAAGGTCCCTTCCAACTCTGTTAATCTGTAATCTTTAAAGATTCAGCATGGAAGAATAACAGAGTTGGAAGGAAGCTTGAGGATCTTTTAGTTCAACTCCCTGCTGAAGCAGGAGGTCCTATACCATTCCGGTCAAATGTCCAATCTCTATAGCAAATTAACAGAATAACAGCCTTGTAAGTGTGTGTTCACACACACTGTCCATTTTAACGAACATTTCCTTCCACTAAACCAATATGTAGACATTTCACTTATTTTACATAAATCCCAGGCACTCGTAGTCTCATGCCTGGCTTCTAGGTGACTAAGATGCTGAGACAGGAAGTCAATAATCCTGCTTAAAGAGTACAGATGGGGCTTAGCTAAAATGATCAAAAGCCCCAGTTGGAATTGGCCTGTGAAGTCAGATCCGATTATTGGTTTTCCACTCTTGGTACAAACTCTCAGTCTATTAGAGAGCAGGGCTGATGGAAAACCCAGAGCACCTTTGCAGTGACATATCTGTCTTGCCAAATTTACATTAGGATGCTAACACAAGGATTGTCTCCAGAGAGGATCTTCCCGTATTATGAATGTGATCCCATTAATGTAAATATCTGCTGCTGGGGCTCTCAACATCCTAAAAAAGTCAGTTGGTCTGTTTTCTTATTTCAGTCTTTTTCAACTTTGGGATCGAAGTTAAAAGGGCTGTAATTCTCTTTGTACCAAGGCAGTATGACTAATATTTAAATATTAATTAATTAATATTTAACTAATTATGGAAGCTTAAATACTCTGGCCACCTCATGAGAAGAGAGGGGTCGTTGGAAAAGACTTGAATGTTGGGAAAGTTGGAAGCCAAAAGGAGAAGGGGACAGCAGAGGATGAGATGGTTAAATAAATGTCTATGGAGATTCTCAATCATTAAGGTCATGGTTGTCCCAAAGGTGCTTTTTTCAGGAGATAAGTGGACTTCCTAGTTTTTCTTTGAAGATGTTTTACTTCTCATCCAAGAAGCTTCTTCAGCTCAGCCTGGATGGTGGGGAAGGGAAGGATTTATACATATATTTGTGTGTGTGTGTGTGTGTGTGTGTGTGTATGTATGTTTGTATGTATGGTATTTAGGTTTCTTCGGGTGTTTTCCCACGTCTTAATAGTTGTGCTTTTATAGCGACGTTTCGGCAGAATCCCATCTGCCATCTTCAGGCTTGTGTCAATGGTTCCTTATCAATAGTGTGTCTCAGGCTTAGCAGCCATTTTCTGTTTGAATTTGGTGCTGGCTTTGTGTTTTATTTGAATCGTTTTTTCCTTCATCTTGATTGGCTGGGAGTCTAGGTCTGTGTTTATTGGTCTTTGAGTTGCTGTGTTCTTGATTAGCTGGCAACATTGTGTTTTGTGTATTGGGGGCATGTTTGGGTTGGAGGTATTTGGGGGGGAGGGTTGTTTGCATCCAGGTGTTAATTTGGACTGTGATATAGAGATTCCTTTGTTTGATAGTGCAGGCTTCCAGATGATTGATAGTCTGGTGGAGTCATAAATACCCGCAAAAACATAAGAAAACATAGATAGATAGATAGATAGATAGATAGATAGATAGATAGATAGATAGATAGATAGATGATAGATAGATAGATATACACATATACATATATTTATGTATAAATCCTTCTCTTCCCCACCATCCAGTCATAGCTGAAGAAGCTTCTTGGAAGAGAAGCAAAATGTCTTTAAAGAAAAACTAGAAAGCCCAGTTGCCTCTTGAAAAAAAGCACCTGTCAACTTTGAAACGGGTTGGCATGTTGCAGCCATTTTCTCCGTTTCTCATCTTGACACACTTTGGTGGGGAGGAGGGACCTTTGGATTGTCAGACCAGACATCAACAACTTACTATCTCATGGGAACCAAGGTCATCCTACCAGGTGCTGTCCAGACACTGGAAGAGGTTACCAAGGAGACGCCAGAACATCTAATTGGCAACATGACCTGTGGCAAGGAGGGAGGGAGCTGTCTAATCTTTAATTATACTGAAAGCACAGGAATTAGCCAGAGCTGGTTTTGTTTTTCAACCGTGCTGAAATTGTGTACTCAATAAAGCAGTTCTTTGAGAAAGCTAAAAGTCTCAGAGTTGCTGGATTGGTTGGGTTCATTACTCAGAACCTTAATAGCACCTTTGGGACAAGATAGTTAGTGTCATCAATGCAATAAACATGACTTGGGCCACTCAAGGAGACAGAGGAGGATAGTGGGGGTAGAATATGCTATGGTCAATAGGGTCATGAAAAGTCAGAGAACTTAGCAACCACAACAGACATACAGTCCAAACTTAATGAGCAGATAGAGGTGAAATAAAAAACCAAAACAAACTACAATGAAGAAATTTCCACAACGGACCAGGATAAGTAATCACCAACTTCAAGGAGATAACAAGGCACAGTCTGTTGGAAGGACGCCAACCAAGATAACTTCAGCCCAAAATAAAACACGCTCTGCTTCTGGCAATGCTGTGTTGTAATCGTCTCTCTTATATACTAGTCTCCCCAGCTGCAACTAATGAGGGGGATCATGGCTGCTTCCTCTTTCATAAGCCAAGTTGTTTCCTTCTCTGTTCCTCCCTGCATGTCCTAGGATGAAGAGGGGATGGGCCTGGTTCTTCCTCTGACTGCCCAGCCAGCCTTTGCCCTTCCCCAGCCTCCTCCACAACCTCCAGAGCCACACCTCCACTCCCTGTCAGCTGTTCCTCCTCTCCCTCAGAGTCTGACTCTACCAAGAGCATGACAGCAGTTGTTAAAAGAAACCTGCAGTAGGAAAGCAAATCCGCTTTCCCTGGTTGACTTTGTGTGTCAACAGCCAGTGAGGAAGGTTGCAAATAGCAATCACATGAACCTGGGACATTGTAACTGTCCTAAATACACAGTGGTTGATAAATGCCCAAATTTTGATCGCACGGCTGTAGGGATGCTATGATGGTTGTAAGTGCAAGAATTGAATGGAAGTCACTTTTTTTCAATGCTGTTGTTATTATGAATGGTCACTAAATGAATGGTGGTCAAGGGCTGCCCGTATTCTTTAGGATTCAGAGTTATAGGATAGGACTTAGGACTTAGACTTCTATATCCAGTGGTGGGATTCAAATAATTTAACAACCGGTACTCTGACCTAATGATTTCTACCAACAACCAGTTCACCAAACTGCTCAGAAAGTTAACAACCGGTTCTCCCAAACTGGTGAGAACTGGCTGAATCCCACCACTGTATATACTGCTTTACACTGCTTTTACAGCCCTCTCTAAGTGGTTTACAGAGCATATTGCCCCAGGGGTGGGATCCTACCGGTGTAACTACCAATTTGGTGATTTTACATTTTGCAATCTCCTGAGTTCATGTGATCCCCTTTTGTGACCTTCTGACACGCAAAGTCAATGAGGAAGCCAGATTCATTTAACAACCCTGTTACTGACTTAAAAACTGCAATGATTCATTTAACGATCATGGCAAGAAAGGTGGTAGACTGGGCCAAAACTGACTGAAGAACTGTCTTACTTAGCAGCAGAAAATTTCGGCTCCAATGGCATCCTAAGTCAAAGACTACCCGCAAGTGAAATAACCCTATTTTCTTTCCTTGTGTTCTCAAGTCCTGCTAGATCCTTCATATTCACTCCTAGATTGCAGCTGGAAACATGTGAAGGGAAGAAGGCAGCCCACCTTAACTTGATACATCACTTAATACAACAGCAATAATAGAAATGCTGAATTGAGGTTTCTCTTGGATAAGAACGGTGAAGAGGTTGTTAAGTGCCAACTATTTCTTGATCAAAGAAAGGCTCAAGGGCTAGCTTTTATGCTAACTGCAAAGTAGCCAACTCTATTTTATTGACAGGCAGATCTTGCTGGGGAAAAAAATGCCCTGTTTAGCAACATGTTTGAACTTACAATAGTGTTGAAAAAGTAGAATAATTAAATAGTGTAAGACTATAAAGGTAAAGGTTCCCCTCGCACATACATGCTAGTCGTTTCCGGCTCTAGGAGGCAGTGCTCATCTCTGCTACAAAGCCAAAGAGACAGCGCTGTCCGAAGATGTCTCCATGGTCATGTGGCTGGCATGACTAAATGCCGAAGGCACACAGAACACTGTTACCTTCCCACCAAAGTGGTCCCTATTTTTCTACTTGCATTTTTACATGCTTTCGAACTGCTATGTTGGCAGAAGCTGGGACAAGTAACGGGAGCTCACTCCATTACGCAGCACTAGGGATTCGAACCGCCGAACCACCAACCTTTCTGATCGACAAGCTCAGCACCTTATCTACTGAGCCATCACGTCCCATGTTGGGGATGTAAGACTATAACTTAATAAGTGTATTACCATTAGAACCATTAGAACCATATAAGTAACAAATATGATTAATATTACTATTTCTATTTGAACTAATATGTATGATGCCCAGGTGCCACACTGTTCCCTCACTGATATGTATATGTAAAATAAATAATAAAAAAAACTTGAATAGTGTTGAAAAAGTATCTTTATGACCACTTCTCACACTTACGACCATTGCAGCATCTCATAGTCACATGATTGCCATCTGGGCACTTCACAGTTGTCTCCTGGGATACAAAGTCAATGGGAGAAGCTGGATTTGGTCATGTGATGTCATGTACAATGGTCACAGGTGATTTGCATAATGACTGTAGTGGAACTGAGGTTGTAGGCTCATCAGGTCATACAATGTTTCTCCTAGTAGCCGTATCATTTAGCAATAATATTCCCTGTCTCCTCTGTGTTGGCTAAATGAAGACAGGGGATCCTGTTTATTTTCAAGATGTTCATTGCAAACCATAAGATAAAGACACAAGCATATAAACAGTCAAGCCTCCCATGCTATCTAACTCTCTCCTGAAAGTGAGAACAATTAATCAGTGGAATGACATGCCTCCAGGAGTTGTGGGTGCTTTGTCACTGGAAGTGTCAGCTTTGGAAGCCATATTGAGATCAGATGCTCCCACACGGCCACATTTTGAGCCTGGGAAAGTGGGAGGGGCGAATTACTTGGAGTCTATGTAGTTAGACATAATAACATTCTTTTTCTAAGTCAAGGTCATGTTATTTTGTGCATAAGTGAGGGGAAGTCTCAAGTTGGGACGGATAGTGATTGGGGCATGTGATGCAGTGGTGGGATTCAAATATTGTTGCCACCAGTTCGATGGGCATCGATTGATGGGCGCACTTTGCATGCGTGCACACACTTTGTGTGCATACGCATGCCAAATGCACACTTTGCGCAGGTGCAGAGGTGTTTGCACAGGCACAGAAGCATTCTAACTCTCCTCCTGTGAGCCTGAAAGATCCTGGTTGCTTCAGTAGCTGCCATGCGGCACTATTCTGTTCCATGCAAAGCAGCTGCGCTTCAAATTCAGCAGATAAAAGTGAGTATGGGAGCCCAGGTGGGCGGATGGGCCCAACAGCAGAGCAGCGTAGAGAACCAGTTCAGTCTCCGCTGCTCATCGCTCCTACCGGCTCACCAGAACTGGGCCGAACCAGTTAAACGCCACCACTGATGTGATGCCATGGTGCAGGCAATGGATTTATAGTTTTTACTAATTGCAAGGAAGCCTGGAACTTTCATATTCGGGATTCCCCAGATGTGCCAGTTTACTATACAAATAAAAAGGAACCTTTGAGAAGATGTCTGTCTCGGAGTTATTGGTTGGAGTGAAGGTTTTCTGGAATGCTGACAGGAGGTTTTTTAAGAAGAGATTGGACAGCCATTTGTCTGAAATGATATAGAGTTTCCTGCCTGAGCAGGGGGTTGGACTAGAAGACCTTCAAAGTCCCTTCCAACTCTATTATTCTGTTATTCTATTCCCCATGTTCATATGTTCATAATTCGAGCACTTGGCAACTGTCCTGTATTTATGACAGACATAGCATCCCACAGACACAGGATTGCCATTTGCAACTTTCTCACTGACACTCAACGAACAAAAACAAAGGGAAATCTGTCAGAGGAGGTCATGAGTCGCCTTCACACAATGTCTTGCTTAATGACCACAGCAAAAAAAAAGAGAGTAATAAAATCAGGTGCAGTCAGGTAATGCCTCACTTCATGACTGCACTGTTTAACAATGAATTTTCCAATCTCTATTGTGGTCATAACTGGATGACTATCAGGAAGCCAAAAAGAAAAAGAAAAGCAATTTTCACTAACCCAACTCTGCACATTTGACTATGAGCAAGCAATATTTAATGCTGAGATAGAGGATTGAAGATATTGACATCCAATTAAATCTGGCAATTCTTTCCAAGGATATGCTCCTAATCAGCTTGCTCACCCTTCCCTCCCAGTCTGCTACATAATGAAGTCAAATTGCAATCCCTAAATATAGAAAGGCATCTCCTGCAGTCCTGGATCAGAGATACAAAGGTATCCCATCAGGACTAATGTTTGCCCCTGCAGTTTTATGCTGGCACATGGTCAAAGCTGATAACATCATATCTCACCAAACTTCCCGGTCAAACTGGTTTCCATTGTTTACTGTGACTTTTGTTTTGTGTCTCTGACCACAAGAAATACTTTTTCTTTAATGAAATTTTGTTAAATCTTTCAGGATTTAACAAAATAACAGAGTTGGAAGGGACCTTGGAGGTCTTCTAGTCCAACCCCTGCTTAGGCAAGAAACCCTATGTCATTTCAGACAAATGGTTGTCCAATCTCTTCTTAAATACTTCCAGTGTTGGGGCATTCACAGCTTCTGGAAGCAAGTTGTTCCACTGATTAATTGTTCTCACTGTCAGTAAATTTCTCCTTAGTTCTAGGTTGCTTCTCTCCTGGATTAGTTTCCACCCATTGTTTCTTGTCTTGCCTTCAAGTGCTTTGGAGAATAGGTTGAACCTTTCTTCTTTGTGGCAGCCAGGGGTGGGATTCAAATTTTTTAACAACTGGTTCTGTGGGTGTGGCTTAGGTGGTGAGCGTGGCTTGGTAGTCATGTGACTGGGTGGACATGGCTTGGTAGTCATGTTATTGGCTGGGTGTGGCCAACTCAACATCACTCACATCGAGGCACGCATCTCCTCACCTGGCCTCTCATGACTGTGGGGATGCTGCAACAGTCGTAAGTGTGAAAAAGGTCATAAGTCACTTTTTTCAGTGCCATTGTAACTTTGAATGGTCACTCCACACAAGCAAAGTACCAGCAAAGGAGGGGGGAAAAAACTCCAGAGAAGTTCCTGAGACAGGAAGTCTAGTCCTGCCAAGAATGTAATAAGGGTTAACGGAGAGGCAGTTTCTGTAAGCAACACCAGAATGTTTCCTTCCTGCCTTCCTTACAGGATTAGGCCAGTAATTTCTTCTAACAACTGGTTCTCCGAACTGCTTAGAATGTTAACAACCGGTTCTAGAGAATAGGTGTGAACTGGTAGAATCCCACCCCTGGTGGCAGCCCCTTAAATGTTGAAACACTGTTCTCATATCATGTTTTCCAGCTTCCCAATGCTTGGATTACCTTGTGGCCTCCCATTCTATTAACTAAGGCCAATCCTTTTTAACTTTTTGGGTTTTTTACAACACTCAAGATTTGCCACATAGGGGCAGCTCTATGAAAGGGTCTTGCTATCTAGCTATCAGATGTACATGTGAGTTGTACCAGTTAGGACTATATTATGACATCAACTCCACCTGAAGGTTAAAACCACTTTTATTGAGATTGGCTATAACAACAGACCTTGCAAGTCTGAATTTATGCTACCTCCTATCGTTTCTTCACCTTTGGACAGTGCTGGCTCAATGGCTTAAAGCAGGGGTCTTCAAACTGACAGCTTTAAGACTTGTGGACTTCAACTCCCAGAATTCCTCCTCCAGTCATGTTAGCTCAGGAATTCTGCGAATTGAAGTCCACAAGTCTTACACTTTCCACGTTTGAAGACCCTTGGCTTAAAGAAACAGAGACAAACACACACACCCCTAAAGTCAGCTACTACTATCAGAGTAATCAATCAATCAATCAATCAATCAATCAATCAATTGGAATAGATTTGGAAGGGACCTTAGAGGTCTTCTAGTCCAATCCACTGCTCAAACAGGAGACCCTATACAATTTGAGACAAGCTGTCCAATCTCTTTCTGAAAACCACCGGTGATGTAGCTCCCACCACTTCTGAAGGCAAGCTGTTCCACTGGTTAATTGTCTTCACTGTTAGAAAGTTTATTTTCTTTCTTTCTTTATTTGATTTATCAATCACTTACAAGGTAATAGGTGTAAGTATAAACATGAGTAAGAATACAGGAAATAGGTACGAATAAATGGGGACAATAGGACAGGGACGATAGGCACGATGGTGCACTTATGCACACCTCTTACAGACCTCTTAGGAATGGGGTGAGGTCAATAGTGGATAAATTCCTGGTTGCTTCTCTCCTTGATTAGTTTCCCTCCATTGCTTTCTGATGCTTTGGAAAACAAGGGGTAAAATCTACTCCTTCTTATACTCCAGTGAATCAGGGTGATGTCCGCCTGAGTCACTTCTGAATGTTGTCTTGTTTTCCCATATTTAAAAAAAAATGTCCACCATCATCACTACCCCTTTACTTAGGTGATAATTCTTGCTTATTTCCATCAAGGTCATCTTCCCTACTCTGTAGAGTAACAGTATTTGGGGTGGAGGAGAAGAGGAGTTTTTTTTTAATTTCACCTCTTTTTCAGATCTGCCAAGAACAGCCATGGATGAACTCTGTTCATGGGAAATTAGCAAGCAGCAGAAGTAATTTGACTTCAGCTCTTTCCAATGGATCACTTTCTCCTCCAGAGGACCTATCTGCTAAAAGAAGTTCGGGAAAACAAATTAGTCCAAATGTTGGTGGTGACAAGGATAAATGGAGGATTTACAGCTTACACGGAGATAAATTGCTACTAAATGGCTGTTTTCATTTCTCTCACATTGATTTTAATATCACCAGGACTTTTCAAAGAAGCTAGGGCTGCTTCCGCTAAGAAACCGGCAGGCATGTTTACATACTGAAGGAGTCATTTGTGGCCAACGAGAGATCAATCATGTTGGAATCCAGCCATATGGCAGGACACCATCATGAAGCACTCAAAAGTGCTCTGGGCGGAAGAGCTCTCAAGATAGATCCAGAAGCATTTCAGTTTCAGCAGATTCCTACAGGCCAACATATCTTTTTGATGCATATAGCACTTAGCAATAGCACTTAGACTTATATACCACTTCACAGTGCTTTGCAGTCCTCTCTAAGCGGTTTACATATTGCCCCCAACAATCTGGGTCCTCATTTTACCCACCTCGGAAGGATGGAAGGCTGAGTCAACCTTGAGCCTGGTGAGATTTGAACTGTCAAATTGCAGGCAGCCGGCAGGCAGCAGAAGTAGCCTGCAGTATTGCATTCTAACCTCTGCGCCACCTTCTGTTCCTTTTGCATTTCCCTCCTGTCTCCCTCCCTCTCCTCTTCTGTACAGCTAATAAATCTCCTGGTTGGGATTTTACTAGATAGAGTAAAATCCAAGAGTCCTCCTCCCAACAGTTCCTGGAGAATTCGCTACCACTTTGAGCACCTTAGACCACTAGGAGAAATGTTGCCTTTTTTTCTTTGCCATTTCTTCCATCTCTGAATCAAGGAGAAATCTAACCCTTGATTCTTGAACTATGCAAATGTAGCTTCAGTTTTCTGCTCCTTTGCTTGTACCTTGCTTATCTTTTCTATTATTTAATCATTATTTAATCATAATACTGGTTATAATGCAGTATTGCAGGCTAACTCTGTTCACAGCCAGGAGTTTAATCCTGACTGATTGACTCAGCTTTCCATCCTTCTAAGGTTAGTAAAATGAGGAGCCAGATTGTTGGGGGCAATATGGCAATGCCAATAGCACTTAGACTTATATACCACTTTACAGTGCTTCAAGTCCTCTCTAAGCAGTTTACGGAGTCAGCATCTTGCCCCCAACAATCTGGGTCCTCGTTTTACCCACCTCGGAAGGATGGAAGGCTGAGCCAACCCTGAGCTGGTAAGAATTGAACTGCTGTCTATCTTATCTTATGTTACCTATTTGATTAGTTAGTTCAGGTTTTAGCACAGATCAAGAGCTAAGTATTTGGATTTGAGAGGAGCTCACAGTCAAAATACCATCAAAATATTTATATTAGGGTAATTTAAGAAGACAGCTTTCAATTCCAGGAAAATGTGCCCAAATGGCACTGAAATGGCCAACTTACTTCACAATGAAGCTCACCCTCCACCATTCGAAGAATGATGGACCTCTGCAGGGCTACTTTCAATCCAGAGTTGAAATTCACTTACGACCATTGTAGCACATGGTCACACGATCAAAATTCAGATACTTGGCAACTGAGAATTGCAGTGTCCCTGGGTCTTTTCATTGCCACTTGCAACCTTCTGATGAGCATAGTCAAAGGGGAAGCCTGATTCACTTAACAACTGCATAACTAACTTAACAACTGCAGTGATTCACTTAACAACCTGGGCAAGAAAGATTGTAAAATGGGGCAAACCTCACTTAACAGCTGTTTTGCTTAGCAACCGAAACTTTGGAGCTCAGTTGTGGTCGTATGTCGTGGACTATCTGCGTTTTGAAAGCAGATGCTGTTGCTACTCATTGTTGCTTCCTTGTATTGGAAGAAATATCCATCTAGCTCAGTTCCAAGCGGGGAAAAAGACACTAGAAACGGAGGCTGATTGGAAAGAAGGTTTAATGAAGCATGAACCATCAAGCTGACCACATGGAGCAGAGTGTGAGTGTTATTTATACCCCCTCTTGGGCCTTTCCCTTGAGCTTCCTGTTCCTGTGCAAGAAATGTATTTTATTGGCTGTAGTCAGACCCTCATGGGACCATGTGGGATCAGTTTGTCTGAATCAAGTTTGGTTGAAGCCTGGAGGGTGATGGAATGTTTCCAGGGGATTTTGCAAAACAGTGAGCCCTGCTGCTAGATAATCCTATTATGTCCTGGAGGGACATTTTATTTATTTATTTATTATTTGGACTTGTATGCCGCCCCATCTCCGAAGACTCAGCGTGGCTCACAACTAAAAACAACGACAATAAATAATTAAAAAAGAATTAAACCGATTCACAAGCCCAATAAAGTTACAAATCTAAAACTTATGATAATTTAAGCTAATTTGAAAACCCATTCCCCCCCCCCCAGGGAGGGGTCACAGCCCGGATTGGTTGAACAACCAGGTCTTCAGATCATGGTGGAAGGTGCGGAGGTCAGGGGCCAGGCGGAGCCCCAGGGGCAGTTGGTTCCAGAGGTCAGGGGCCGCGACAGAATAGGCTCATCGCCGGGGGACCGCCAGCTGACATTGACTTGCCGACAGGACCCTGAGGAGTCCTTGCCTGTGTGCTCGCACAGGGCGGTTGGCACTTGATATCGGCAGGAGTCGCTCCCTTAGGTATTGAGGACCCATGTCATGAAGGACTTTGTATGTTAAAACCAAAACCTTGAATCTCACCCGGAGTGCAACTGGCAACCAATGCAGGCCGCGCAGGAGGGGGTAATATGGGAGAATCGGGAAACTCCCATCACCACCCACACCGCCGCATTCTGCACCATGTCTTAATCCCATCACCCTGGAGCTGAAGGTCTTTTGTCTTCTAGATAGGCTGGCCCAGTCCTTCTCAATGGGCACCACATATCTGCTGGGGGCAGGGAGCTGAAGCTCTGAGTTTCTGTCTCCCTTAAGATTTCTATTTCTCTTTTAGGGGAAAATATAATATTCTGCCTTTTTAATATTTCCTAAAATATTTCATTCTTCTAGGAGCAGGGTGAGTGCTAACTTTCTACACTTGGTTGCCATTCTGAGCCCTTCCTTTAGAAAAGCTCTGGCCACAGCAGCTGTGGGTGTCCTTCTGGTCCTACTTCCATTCCTTTCCAGACTGGGAAATGCATATGTCCATCTCTGTAAATTGTCCCACATTCTTGGTGGCTGAACACGTTTATTGGAAGAGAGTTCTGCCACAATCGATAGACCTTGCTTTTAAATAAAGCACGCAATTTACCAGAGTGCAAATTACTGCAGCCAGGATTGATTGGACTTGGTAAACAGTCTATCAGGGAGAAATAGCTCCTTGTCTCAAACTACCGAAGAAAAAATTGGCGGAGATCTCTTCTCTTATGGAACTAGACTAGAAGGAGTGATCAGCAGAAACCTGTTCAATACAATTTCATTTATTACTACCTTTCATTCTGAGAACAAAGCAAAAATAAAAATAAAAATGCCATCCATTCCTCCCTTCCCTTTTCAGATCACTTTTCTCTTTTAAAAGTGTGGTTGTGCACTCATGCAGTTATGTGCAGCTTCGAACACATGAATACAGCTAATCCTCGGCTTATAACTAGTGGTGGGATTCAAAAAATTTTACTACCAATTCTGTGGGCGTGGCTTGGTGGGCATGGCTTGGTGGGCATGGCAGGGGAAGGATATTGTAAAGTCCCCATTCCCTCCCCACCCCACTAACCTGCTTTCCAGCTCCATTCTCCTGTGCAGGGCAACAAAAGAAGATCCAGCCAATCAGCTGGGACTCAGGAGGCAGAGAATAGATGGGGGTGGGGCCAGTCAGAGGTGGTATTTGCTGGTTCTTCGAACTACTCAACATTTCTGTTACTCGTTCTCCAGAACTGGTCAGAACCTGCTGAATACCACCACTGCTTATAACCATTTGTTTAATGACCGTTTAATGACCGTTGAACGTTGCCACAGCACTGAGAAAAGTGACTTATGACCTTTTTTCACACTTATAACCGTTGCAGCATCTCCATGGTCACAGAATCAAAATTCAGATGTTTGGTAACTGGCTCAACTTTATTTTATTTTTATTTATTTTATTTTGTCAAGCAATTATAAGACAACAGGTATAAGTATAAACATGGTTATGAATACATGAAATGGATACATATAAGAAAAAGAAACAATAGGACAGGGACGGTAGGCACTTTGGTGTGCTTATGCACGCCCCCTACAGACCTCTTAGGAAAGGGTTGAGGTCAATAATAGACAGTCTAAGGTTAAAGTTTTTGGGGTTTGGGGAAGAAACCACACTGTCAGGTACACTATTCCAGACATTGACCACTCTGTTGCTGAAGTCGTATTTCCTGCAATCAAGTTTGGTGGGGTTTACCTTGAGTTTGTATCTATTGTGTGCTCTTGTATTGTTATGATTGCAGCTGAAGTATTCATTGACAGGTAGGACATTGCAATGTATGATTTTATATACTATACTTAGATCAGACTGAAGGCAGCGTAGTTCTAGGTTGTCTAGGTCTAGAATTTCAAGTCTGGTGGCATAAGGTATTCTGCAACGAGTAGAGGAGTGGAGAACTCTTCTTGTGAAATATTTCTGGATTTTCTCAACTGTATTAATATCAGATACGTAATGTGAGTTCCAGACTGATGAGCTGTATTCAACTTTATGATGGTTGCAGTGTCCTGGAGTCATGTTATCACCTTTTGTGAACTTCTGACCAGTAAAGTCAATGGGGATGCCAGATTCACTTAATAACCATGTTAATAACTTAACAATGGCAGAGATTCACTTAGCCACTGTGGCAAGAAAAGTTGTAAGATGGGGCAAAAAGTCACTTAATAAATGTCTTGCTTAGCAACAGAAATTTGGGGCAAATGGTCATAAGTCAAGGACTACTTGTACGTAACTCTAAATCAAATATTATCTGGAGATATGTCATGGTAACCTGACACGACTCATGGTAGCAGACAAGACTCCAGGTGGCTTGAAGTAAAATAAATAAAAATACCTCAAATAAACCCATAAAAATAAAATAGATAGCAGCCAGACATCTTCTAACCCAGTGGTCGCCAACCTTTTAGACTTCAGGAACCACCAAACTAATAATTTTAAATCCCGCAGACCACTAATATGAATTTTGACTGACGGTGGCTTGCTGACATTGGTGGGAAAGTCGGTCCCATATTCCAGAGCTGCAGTAGTCACAAGACTGGCCCTTTGGTCATCCCGGAGCAGCTCCTCCAGTCCACGGCAGGCCGGTGCACCTGGGTGGAGGAGCAGCTGCTCTGGGATGACCAAAGGGCCAGTCCTGTGACTACTGCAGCTCTGGAATATGGGACTGACTTACCCATCAACGCCAGCAAGCCACCCCGGGGCAGATTTCCCTCCCCCGCTGTTGGTCTTACCTTCCAGTTCCAGCTCATGTGGTTCTATTCGAGGTAAGGTTTGCACTTGGCTGAAGGGTGGGGGCCAGTGGGTAGGCGGGGCATGTGGGCGGCACAGCCTTGTGTTCCCATGCAGCCTGGATTAATTGCTTTGGGGGGGGACATTTCTCTGTGGATCACCAAAATTTTCCTGTGGACCACCAATAGTTCCCAGTCCACTGGTTGGCGACCACTGATCTAACCAATTATCCACAAATCCAGGAGATGGACTCCAAAATACACATATACACAGGGCCCAAAGCTCAGAATAACAGGATTAGAAGGGACCTTGGAGGTCTTTTAGTCCAACCCCCTGCTCAAGCAGGAAACCAATGCCATTTTAGACAAATGGTTGCCCAATCTCTTCTTAAAAACCTCCGGTATTAAAGCACCCACAAGTTCTGGAGGCAAGACCTCCCACTGACTAATTGTTCTGTCAGGAAATTTCTTCTTAGTTCTAGGTTGCTTCTCTCCTTGATTAGTTTCCATCCATTGCTTCTTGTCCTGCCTTCAGGGGCTTTGGGGAATAAATTGACACTCCCCCTTGTTTGTGGCAACCCCTCAAATATTGGATCACTGCTATCATGTCTCCCCTCATCCTTCTTTTCACTAGACTAGATATAACCCAATTCCTGCAAGTATTCTTCATATGTTTTAGTCTCCAGCCCCCAATCATCATTGTTGGTCTTCTCTGCATTGTTTCTAGAGTCTCAACTCCAAATTGCAACTTTCTAGAGTCTCAGTTTGGTTTTGCTGGTGCAAAACCAAATTTTCAAGGCTACTTAATAAATAAATAAGACAGAGGGTCAGTAAAGTCCAGAGGGAGATTGTGACCTTGTGATTGAAAACCCTCCCCATGATTTGTAAGGGGAGGGGTCTTCAATCACACAGTCCCAGCCGCCGTCTTGATTTTTTTTCCTTACCCTTCCAGAATAGATAAATGGCCATTTCAGACCAAGACCATTCAGGAGGAGAGATTGATTTGGGTTATCGTTATCCCTGAGTCATAATGTGCCCTTAATATGTAACAAAATTAACTCAGGTCAAACAAGAATGTCCCAAAGGTGCTTTTTCAGGAGGCAACTGGGCTTTCTTGTTTTTTTCTTTGAAGATGTTTCGCTTCTCATCCAAAAAGCTTCTCCAGCTCTGACTTGAAAATCTCTACAGACTTTTAGCTATACAATTTGGGATGGACAGCCTTAGAATGGTGTTGGGAGTAGGAATGGGTTTCCAGAAGGAAAACTGCAGACTACAGGAACCAGGAGCACTACTCAGGTGACCCTGAGGGGACAGATACACCTCCAAGTGCTTCAACGACCCTCTAAAAGGATGCAAATGACCAGCTGTCTGCAAGGAGCATAAATCCTTCCATTCCCCACCATCCTGTCAGAGCTGAAGAAGCTTCTTGGATGAGAAGTGAAATGTCTTCAAAAGAAAAAAGAAAGAAAGTCCAGTTACCTCATAAAAATTTGTATAAGATGTTTTATAAGTGGCATTTACCCCCAGCAAGAATATCAAAGACGTTCAAGGACAAATTGGTGAAATGTTGGAAATGTCATCAGATACCTGTATCATATTACCATATGCGGTGGACATGTGCAGAAGCTAAAAGATATTGGACTAAAATACACACATGGTTGGAAAAAATGATAAAACAGCATATAGACTTAAAGCCAGGGATATTTTTATTGGGGATTTTATCTGAAGGTTATAGCAAAGAAATAACATATTTGATTATTAATGTTTTAACTGCAGCTAGAATTGTATTTGCTCAAAATTGGAAAAATGAGAAAATTCCGACAGAAGAGGAGGTGATTAAGAAAATAATGAAATGTGCAGAAATGAGTAGATTGACATTAGCAATTAGAGAACAAGAATAAAAAGAGAATTATAAGATTTGGGATTTATTTTATCAATGGCTAGATAGAAGAGTAAGAAATTGAAATAGTGATTTGTTATAATTGATTATTCTTAAATAAGTAATATTATGAATATAATTTAGTAAGAACTGAGTTTTGCTTTTAAAGATAGCCTGGAAATGAAACTAAAAATTAAATAATAGAACAATAATAAGATAATATTATATAGAACGTTGATTAGAATACAATATGAATGTAAAGTTAGGATGAAAGGATTATAGATATTGTGCACACAGTATATATACCAAACCGACACACTGCATAATTGGAAGATGGTTTTATTTGTTATGTTGTATGTTATAAAAATAAAAAAAAATCCCCTCCCAAAAAAGCACCTTTGGGATAACCATGACCTGGATGACTGAGAATCTCTACAGACTTTCAAACAAGAACAGTTTTCTCAGAGTGAAAAAAAAATCAAAAACATGTTTTCTTTTTTTCCTCTCTGCATGCCATGATAATGTGAACTCAATTTCTTAGGCTGAGAAATATTTTATACTCTGTTGAGCCTGTTGTGATGACTTTCAGTGGGTTCTGGCACCTCCGCTTCGCTGAAAGATTCCTCGCCTTATTAAGTTGTCAGTTCACATTCTCTAAAATCAGTTGATTTCCTGCTATATATGCTGCTGATTTAAATGGTGGGAAAGATACTTTCCAATCTTTTGACCTTCACACCGGCTCTCTTCTCTACCTCTCCACTTATTTTGCAGCATCTGTGAAACGCTCGCTGATTTTTTTTTTGTATTTTTAATGACATTTGACTTTTCCTGTAGTTTGCACTCATTGTGTCTGAACAACTGCCAAGCAGAAGTGTTGCTTCGTGTATCTTTGATCTTTACTATTTGATCAGTAAACACCTGGAAATCAGCCCAGAAATCAGTCAGCACAACAGCCTAGTCCTCCCTGAAATCATACAGTATACAATAAATCGATATGTGATGATTTATAGGTCCCATCTCTCTGGGGCTGTTGTGGCCCACCAGCGGCCAGCAGAGCTGGTGGCAGACTAAGACAGTGAGGAGGTTAGGGAGGAACCTGAGCCAGTCCTGGAGTCTGGGGAAGTGCTCTGCGTCAGAGGCAGAGATGGGGCCAGGGCCGTCTGACAGTTGTCAGCTGCCTTTGGAGTCAGATGTCAGTGAGGCAGAAGAACAGCTGGAGCCTGTTCCCGATATGCACATGCACAGAGCTGCCAGAAGGGAACAGTTAAGGAACAAGGGTCAACTAGGGAGTAAAGACACAGGTGGATGGTGAATGGCCCCCCATAGAGAATAAAGAGGAGTGAAAGGGGAGTGGTGTTTTCAGGTTCCTGACTTCTTGCCAAGTAATTGCTGCTACAGCGTGGCATTTGGAAGATATCGGCCTGGCAACTCTCCAAGCCTAATAAAGGTCTGTAGTTGTGAAAGCTTATGAAAGACTGTTTGCTGGGACTTTGCTGGAGAGGAATTCCCTTTAACCTAAATAAAAGGAGTTTTATCAGGACAAGGAGCCTGCTTCATGATCTTGGGAAGCCTAGATCAGAACAGGGGCAGAAGGTTCCAACAGAAAACTCCATGGCTTGATCATGACAGAAGAACGACTAAAAAAAATCCCCTAATCCAGGTCACATTGCCGGTGCTTCAATGGAAAAGCTAGATCAAGTGTACAACCACTGTCCTCTGTTTAGACCCGCAGGACCTGGAATTGGCCCATAACTGTGACAGAAACCACGAAGTCCCAAGTTACATCACAGAAGAACCAATGGATGGAAACCAATCAAGGAGAGAACCAACCTAGAACTAAGGAAAAATTTCCCGATAGTTAGAACAATTAATCAGTGGAACAGCTTGCCTCCAGAAGTTGTAAATTCTCCAACACTGTAAGTTTTTAAGGGGAGTTTGGACAACCTCACTGTGGAAGATAAATTGAAACCCATCAAGACCATAAATGTTGGAAACACCAATGGCAACCTGGTTATGGGGTCTTCCTCCTCCTCCTCCTCCTCCATCCTCTTCCTCTTTTCCTCAGTAGCTCAAACTTTCTGAGAATGCCATAGCATACTCTTAACTTTCTAGATGTGTTCAGCTGTACAAGTTCAGACAGTGAGGTTGCTTCTATGCAGGAGGGAGGCTGGTACAACAGCAACATTCCCAGCTGATCCCTCTGTGAGAGGACAAGTTGTCTGCAAAATGCCTAGGTGCTGGTGCCCTGTCCCTTTAAGGCTTCTCCCTAGCCAGCCCAGCAGCTGGAGAAATCGGGCAACTTGTCACTGCCAACTAGCAGCAGGACAACTCACCACAGGATAATTCAATAGGATAAATGTCATCCACCCTGGTTTCTTCGACATTATTTCCATTTTTGTGGAAATTGACAAGAACGAAAATAACATCAAAGAAACAGAGGTGGATAATATTGAATGCATGGAATTGTCCTGTGGTGAGTTGTCTCAACAGCAAGTTGGCTGTGGTCAGTTGTCCTGCAGCGAGTTGGTCATGGAGAGATGGCTATGGTGAGTTGGCCAGGAGAACTTGTCCTATCTTGCAGCTGGTGGCTATAAAAGCTAAACAGAGCTGCAGTTGAGGATGGCAGTGTTGGAGTTCTGGTTTTGGTGAGGGAAGGAGAGGGGAGGTGATTTGTGTTTGTTTGGGAAGCTAAAGCAATCAAATCGCAACTGAAATTAGACTTATATACCGCTTCACAGTGCTCTTACAATAGCACTTAGACTTCGTACATTTTACAGCCCTCTCTAAGCAGTTTACAGAGTCAGCATGTTGCCCGCAACAATCTGGGTCTTCATTTTACCCACCTGGGAAGGATGGAAGGCTGTGTCAACTTTGAGAGGGTGAGACTCAAACTGCTGGCAGTTGGCAGTCAGCAGAATAAGCCTGCAGTGCTGCATTGTAACCACTGCTCCGCTGCAGCTCTTATAATAAGAGAGATACTGTTCTCCAGAAGTAGGGTCCACAATGAAAGGTAGTGGAGGAACAGAAGTTATAGCAGAATTGAGGGAAGAGAAGTCTGGTAAACAGTACTAGCCTTTGAGTGTTTGAGTGTTGTCTAGAGACATGTGTGGTTGTGTTGGCTCTCTGGTGTTTAGGAACCCATTGACATGGGGGTATATGTAAAAAAAAACCATGACATATTTGAACTCAACTTCTACAGAGAGTAAAAACCAGTGGAGGGCTGCAACCAGTTTAACAATCAGTTCTGTTGTTAATCAGGCTTGACTTAAAAGAGATTCTACCAGTTTCTTAACTTTGTATGATTCTTGTGTTCTTCATCCTGGTATTGTGGGTTCATTGTGGGTCTCATAAGGATAGCCTGTGTATTGAGGACTATTGCTGATGTGAATTGTTAGGGAGTCTTCTTCAGTCTTTGTTTCTGAGAGATTTTTCCTTCTTCCCCAACAGATATTTGAAATTGTTTGGAAATGTTTCCACTGATTTCTTCATGCCATTGCTACTAAATTGGCTGAAATATTCAATTAGTTCCATCCCAAGACTTTCTAATTAATATGGCATTGTAGCTGTGGAATAGCATAATAACAGTAATCATTAGAACAATTTCTGTCCTCAACATGTTGACGTTCACAGTTGAAAGCAAATCTTTAATTAACACTTGAGATATAACTCCAAGATAAATCATTCTTCTTTCAAATGTATATTATATCTTGACATCCTTGCTTCAGCCTTTCATGCAGGTGCTTGCCATCTATATTAAAGTGGAAGATGATGTAGACAATGGTGATGAAGTGGGGTGTTGGTCTTAGAACATGAACATACCACGGTAGGCATTTCTCCCATATTTTCTCTGATATTGGGTGGAAAATAATCAAGGAGAGAAGCAACCTAGAACTAAGGAGAAATTTCCTGGCAGTCAGAACAATTAATCAACTTCCCTCCAGAGGTTGTGAATGCTCCAACACTGGAAGTTTTTAAGAAGAGACTGGACAACCATTTATCTGAAGTGATGTAGGGTTTCCTGCCTAAACAGGGGGTTGGACTAGAAGACCTCCAAGGTCCCTTCCAACTCTGTTATTCTATTCTATTTAGTGACTGCTCAAAGTTGCAATGGCACTGAAAAAAATGACTTATGACTGATTGGCACGATCTCCATTTGCTTCCAAACAGTGTCATTGTGGACATGGTCAGGGAGAGAAATGAGTAATGACCAATGAAGCATGTACATCTCCATGGCTTATAAACAGCATTCAGAGCATTTGGTGACTGGCCACTGCTCAGCACCATATAGAAGTGCTGGATGCACCATTATTTTATGCCTTGTTTTGATTTTAAATGAATTGGCATGTGACATCGATCACCCAGCACATAACGAAACGGAATGGAATTGGTCTTCACTAGAACTTCACTGCTGACTTGTATGGTGGAGGCATTCAGGCTGGTCTCTAAATACTCAGTCTTTTTGACATTGATCAATGACATTGCACACATGCTCAAAAAGGATGGGCCCTGTAACGTGACAGCATGCTGCTGCTGCTTTTATCCATTTGAAAAGATCAACAGGTCAATTCCAACTTTATTTCTTCTCCCACAGAAGAAATAACTTTACTTCTTCTCTCACTTGAAGAGACCGACAGGTCAATTCCAACTTTACTTCTTCAATCCCTACATTGCATAAGGATTGTGTCAGATAAACTGTGATGTACTATTGAGATCTACACATTTCAGAAGAAATGTACAGTTTTCATGGATTTTCCACCTCAAATTGGTGGGAAGTTATCAGCAAATGGTGAGCAAGACTCAAAAAGAACAAATAAATCCTTCAAAAGCTGTTTTTATTTATTGTTCTTTTTGGTATTATAGAAAGGCTTATTAATAAATATTGTGAAAATGAAAATCATCACAATCATCATCACAAAGATCACCTATCTAGACCTTTGCGAAAACCATCCTTGGTTAACATCAAGGTACATTGAACATAGAATAAGGAATAACAGTGTTGGAAGGGATCTTGAAAATCTTCTACTCCAACCCCTGCTCAAGCGGGAGACCCTATACCCATGTTGGCGAACTATGCCATGCGTGCCGGAAGTGGCACACAGAGCCATTTCCCCCGGCACATGAGAAGTCACCCAGATGAACCCCACTGCACATGCATGCACACCGCCTCCTAACAGCTGATTGTTGGGTATCTGGCGTGCATGCGCAGGGGGGCGGAGGGGGGATGCATGGGAGACATGCGTGCATGCTCAGGGACATGCTGTGTGCAAGGGGATTGCACGCAGATGTGCAGATGTGCTGTGCAAGAGGGGGAAACACACCCACATGCACAGATGCACAGCACGCGAGGAGGGAGTCACACAAGCATGCGCAAAGATGCACAGTGTACGAGGGGGAAATCGCGTGCACATGCACAGACATGCGGCGTGCAAGGGGGAATCCCGCGTGCATGCGCAGACACGCAGCGCGCGAGGGGGGTCACGCACACATGCGCAGGGGCGTGGGGGGGCAGCGCGCATTGCCTTCTGGGTGCTGGCACACAAGCGCGCGCAAGTGAGCACGCACGCAATTATTGGCACGGGAGCACTGCCCTATACCATTCTGCACAAACGGCTGTCCGGTATTTTCTTGAAACCTCCAGTGATGGTGAATCCATAACTTCTGGAGATAAGCCATTCCACCAATTAATTGTTCTCTGTATCAGAAAATTTCTCCTTAATTCTAAGCTGGATCTCACTTTGATAAACTTCCACTTGTTACTTCTTGTCCTGCTCTCAGGTGCTTTGGCGAACAGGTTGAACCCCCTCCTCTTCTCTGTGACAGACCCTCAAATACTGGAAGATTGCTATCATTGAATGTTCTTTAATCATTGAACCACTGGACGTTCTTTAAGGAGGAGGAGGAGGAAGAAGAAGAAGAAGAAGAAGAAGAAGAAGAAGAAGAAGAAGAAGAAGAAGAAGAAGAAGAAGAAGAAGAAGAAGAAGAATCCATGTTTTAATTCCATCCTTAATGTCAGTCTGTGATCTGTGAGCTGTGGAATAAAAAATTAAAGGGTTGAGGTGAACTAAGGCCAAATTTAAACTAAAGCTGAATTGGGAAGACTGTATCACTGTAACTTTGATTTTTTTAAAAGCATATATCTCCTTTTTCTTTCTGATTCATGCTTTTCACCGTTTGACGAATATTATTCTTGTATATTTTCCCCCACATAATTTTAATGGTGATTGTCAGAGAGACCAGGCTGTTCAGATCTTTAGTCAGGCACCCTCAGGGCCTAATTAATTTTGAAAACCTAACAAGATGGTAGTCATTCTTCTGTTGGCCTGATGTTGGGTTTCTATTCATCAATCCATCAAGCATTTGAGGACCTTAAAACTGGGCGCCTGCCATAGGCAAAAGACAACTCGTAGATCATGATGTCATTATGCAAACTGGTTGGTTGGTTGAGTGATTTAAACCTCCACAATTCTAGGCAACTGACAATAATGTAAAACCATCACAATAACATTAAAACATTTTATTAAACAATGCCAGGAGTTACATCCTGCCTTTAGATGTTGCGTGATGATGTTGTCACATGTGTCTTCATTTTGGCACCATTGTGATTTGCTGCAGATGCCACTAATGTCCACACAATACGTTTTCTTCTCATGGAAGTCCCATGAAGATTTATTTGATTGACTAAATTGAGTTCTTAAAAATTTACCATGAGCCACAGAATTGTATTTTGATCTGGCAAGAAAGAGCCTACATCAGGGTTCCCCAAACTTGGCAACTTTAAGACTTGTGGACTTCAACTCCCAGAATTCTGTTGTCAGGTTTGAAGATCTCTGGCCTACATTTTCATAGGTCTCTCATCCTGTTTTTCTTTCCCGCATGCAAGCTTTCCACAATTGAGCATGCTGAGGGCCACGTAGGTTGGGTTTTGTAGTAGAAATAATCCTCGACTTATGACCGCAATGGAGCCCAAAATTTCTGTCACTAATCAACACAACTGTTAAGTGAATTTTGCCCCATTTTACAACCTCTCCTGCCACAGTTGTTAAATGAATCACTGCAGTTGGAAAGCTAGAAACACGGTTGTTAAATGAATCTGGCTTCCCCACTGACCTTGCTTGTCAGAAGGTCGCAAAAGGGGATCACATGACCCCTGGGCAACCGTCATAAATATGAGTCAGTTGCCGTGTGTCTGAATTTGATCACATGACTTAGGAGATGCTGCAACGGTTATAAGTGTGAAAAAATGGTCTTAAGTTGCTTTTCTCAGTGCCGTTGTAAGTTCAAAACGGTTGCTAAATGAACTGTTGCAAATCCAGGACTACCTGTACTGTCACACGGGCAAACTAACATGGCTTTACCTTCCTTAATTTAGCCTATATTTGGAGCATAACCTTGTGAGAATGGAAGGCTGAAGTTTTCCCTTAGCAACCAACTCTGCTGTAACTAACCGCAAGATAGGAATTTCTTCAGGATGAATAACAAAAAGCTTAATCAATTGTGCAAGTTAAGAAGTTTCAACTTAGGTGAAATTATATCTTTTCACAACAAACCCTATGGGATGTCTTTTCCCATGCTAGCATGTTACTTTTTTCTACTTTGATAAAATGCTCTTCGTAAGAATTAAAGCATCCAAGAATATGTGTGGCTATGCTCACATATTCTTGGATGCTTTAATTCTTATGAAGTAAATAGAATAGAATAGAGTAGAGTAGAATAGAATAGAATAGAGTAGAATAGAATAGAATAGAATAGAATGGAACGGAATAGAATAGAATAGAATAGAATAGAATAGAATAGAATAGACAATATAAGGTATAAGATGATATAAGAAGAGAGGAGAGAACTTTGTCATTTTTTTACTGCAAGCACACCAGCCCATATTAAAAATGAAATTCTATTATCTGCTCTCAAAAGAATATATCTACCCAAACACATACATAACACACATATACACATGCTATATACATACATAAATATATACCTACCTGCATACACACACACTCACATATGTACACACACACACACACACACACACACACATATACATGTATACAAGCGTGATCAGAGCTACCGTCTCTCTATAAATAGTGGAGGGGATAGCAGTGTTCCAGTATTTGGAGCCCCTCAAATACTGGAACACTGCTATCATGTCTCCCCTGGTCCTTCTCTTCACCAGACTAGCCAAGCCCAAAAACATCAAAACCAACCGCAGTGGTGATATAAAATTAAGTATCGTGCAGAGGGTCCTCTGAGCTTGGTTAGTTTCTTGCAGACATTTCGTTACCAAACTACATAACATCATCAGTGCTTACTAATGAAAATGCTGAATAATGAATACTTACCAATTGAAGAGAATATTTGTAGCTTACATCAGTGCACCAAGGACCCCTGAGCTACAAATGTTGTCTTCTATCAGTAGGTATCGTCTGCATATCATGCCCTGAACTATGAGGTGGGCTTCTCTGAATGGACTTACAGATAGTCTTCGACTTACAAGCATTTGTTTAATTAGGTTTAATTAGGTAAGAACATCTCCCCCAAAGTAAGGACTATGTTATTAGGATAATAATAATTTTCCAGCTCCAAAGGCTATGTTGGCTGTGACTAACAGCCTGAGAAATTAAGTAATGCCCAGATTTGGTTTGAGAAGAAGGAAGGAAGGAGGAAGGAAGGAAGGAAGGAAGGAAGGAAGGAAGGAAGGAGAAAAGAAAGAAAGAAAGAAAGAAAGAAAGAAAGAAAGAAAGAGGGAGGAAGGGAGGGAGAAAGAAGGTGGGAGGAGTGAAGAGGGTGGGAGGAAGGAAGAAGGAAGGAAGGAAGGAAGGAAGGAAAGAAAGAAAGAAAGAAAGAAAGAAAGAAAGAAAGAAAGAAAGAAAAAGAGGGACATTGCTACAGGAATTCAATATTCATGCCATACACTATGCTCTATACCCTATTTCCCACATTATAACTGTGCTTGCTAATAACTCTTTGGTTATATATATTTAATGCATAATGCATTCTATTGCATTGATGATGTTACTTAGTTGGGAAATAAAACGTCTGCAGGCAAATAACCAAGCTCAGAGAGCACCAAGCATAGAATGCATATGCATTATATGCAAATCAATATTTTGTGCATATGATCATATAAAATGTGTTTTTGCAATGCTCAAGTAAAAAGTGTCATAGTGAAAAGGGAAAAAAAATATGAGCTTCTTTGCCTAAAGTGATAACTCATCTCTCCAACCACAAAAATTGTTCTAGGCTAGTATTTGCAAGATGTACATGAATTAACTGATATATGAGTCAAACTATGCACACCCCATTTCTGGAATTAATAACTTGTGCCTTTAAAAAAATGTTTTCAGAATAGTATATTCATGAACCTAGTGGGAAAAAATCAGGGCTATTACTTTGAAGTCCCTGTGAGGAAGGCTGTTTCCATAGCATGCTTCATTTACTGAACTGTAGGTTAAGATGGTATTGACAGCAGATTGTCAGTAATAAAATTAAATATGCAAGAAATAAGATGTAAGATCAGAGGTGGTATTCAGCAGGTTCTGACCAGTTCTGGAGAACCAGTAACGGAAATTTTGAGTAGTTCGGAGAACCAGCAAGTACCACCTCTGACTGGCTCCGCCCCCATCTATTTTCTGCCTCCTGAGTCCCAGCTGATTGGCTGGGTCTTATTTTGTTGCCCTGCACAGGAAAACAGAGCTGGAAAGCAGGTTAGTGGGGTGGGGAGGGAATAGGGATTTTACAGTAACCTTCCCCCAGGAATGGGGTGGGAATGGAGATTTTACAGTATCCTTCCCCTGCCACGCCCACCAAGCCATGCCATGCCCACGAAGCCACGCCCACAGAACCGGTAAGATGACTGCTATTCTCTCTACTGAAAAATAAAAAAGTGAAGTCCCTTGCCTTAAATCTTCAAAAGAATAAAAAAGGAAACATTTCCTGCCTCTTCGATCCACTATTATGATGGCACTGGAATGTTTTTCCAGAGGGCAACCAAGTTTTAATTAAACATTAAAAATGCTAATAGTTAGAAATCAGGAGTGCAGTTCTCGGCTGAATCCATGTAACATGCTAATAGTTAGAAATCAGGAGTGCAGTTCTCGGCTGAATCCATGTAACAAAAAAGGAAATGGAATAGAAGAAAAATTAAAAATACAAAACCAACTTCCCAATGTTGAGAAATGGTATATTTTTCCTCCAATCATCATCATCTTTTTTTTTCTTTCCTTCTTTCTTCTTCCTTCCTTTTCTTCTTCTTCCTTCCTTCCTTCCTTCCTTCCTTCCTTCCTTCCTTTTCCTTCCTTTTCCTTCTCCATTTATCTTCTCCTTTTCCTCCTTCTTCTTCCTTCCCTACTCCCACCTCTCCTCTCCATGCCCTCTCCCCTCTCCTCCACTCCCACCTTTCTTTCCATCCTCCATTTTTTTTTTTCTCCTCCTTCCTTCTTTTTCCTCCTTCCCTCTCTCCCTCTTTCTCCTGTTTTGCAAATTCTTAGAAAGGACCAGAACCCAGCCTTGCTACATGCCTAATCTTGTGAAGGACGTCTTTAAACATTACTTTCTTTATTGAAGAGTTTTATACAGAAGTAAAAATGATATAAATTTAAGAAAAAGAAAAATGAGAAAAGTGGTGAATAGATACAAATAATAAAGAAGCAGCTTCCAATCTTCTTTACAGCAGCTACAAATAAACTGATCATCAGTCCTATTTTTTAAGGCTACCTTAGGGTTCCATTCTTCCCACATTTTGTCTTTTCTAATCCTCGGATCCATATAAAATCACCAGGTTTCCCCACACACACACATTTTCAGCAAAAAGTCCAAAAAGGGTGACTAATAAATGTGGTTGTTGAAATGTATTTGAATATTAATACTTAATCGGACAAGTTAAATTCTTCATTTCGCAAATTCTGTCATCATCAACAACCATAGTTTCTTTCTGAATCTCTCCATCTTGGTGCATCTAATAATTTTACTGCAGTTACCATATAATAAAACTGTGTGAAGGACTTTTTAATATTAGAGTTGGGGCTTTCAAATGTTGCGTGGGGAACTTCTGTCCTTAGAAAATTATAGAAAACTTTCTGTTCTGTTGAAGTGATTTAGAGAAAAATCAGCCACCCCATTCCTATACAGTACAAATTTGTTTGAGAATTTCAGAAGGCCACTGAGCCTTGCCTATCTAGACCTTCACCAAAACTATCCTGCTTAAAATCAAGGTATGCTGAATTTCCTTAACTTTCCCAATAGCAGGAGAGAAGGAGGAAGAGGAGGAGGATATCTGGAAGAAGAAGCAATCCATTCAACAGTATTCACTCATTCATTTTTATTTATCAAATTCTGACCGCCCATCTCCTTCACAGAATGATTCTGTGACCAATTTAGCATAAGTTCCAGGATGTGAAAATAAGTTCTCCACCCTGAAGAAGAAATTTGAACTCCAGGCCTTCTCCTTCCTATTGGGTATGTCTTCCTCTTTAATCTTCATGATGTTTTGGCCCTGCTTTATTAATTTCCCATTAAACCAATTTCTATGGAGATCTAATATTCACTCTTAAAACAGAGCAATTCTAGGTACATTAACCTCCACAAAATAACTAATATGTCTTTCACTGGCATGGAATATAATGAGATGTTCAAATATAGAAAACTGAGTTATTGCTTCTTTCACTTAGAACATTTATCTGGCCAGGTCCTTCCAACTCCTTAAGAGCATTGCTTATAATTTACTTTTGACCTTGTTTTACCAAGATCAATCTGTCAGGAGGATATCTTTTAAAATCATCTTTATTTTATTAGTCTTGAGTTACATAGCACATCTTTACATGCACAAATTACATAGTACTGTAAGGATGATAATATATCCCAGGTTTCAATGGCTGGGTTGACTTTGACTACCTGAGAATTAGATAATGATAAGATTTGGTTTGAAAAATAAGGAAGGGAGGAAGAAGAAAGGAAGGGAGGAATTATGTATCTATCATCTATCTATCTTTCTATCTATCTATCTATCTATCTATCTATCTATCTATCTCCCTTTAAGAGAAGAAAAAGGGGGAAAAATCCACTGCAAATGTGTAGATCGTAATAAAATGTATTAATGAAGTTTATTATTATTTATTTATTTCATAAATAATTGACTATATTATTAGGATGATAATATATCCCAGGTTTCAATGGCTGGGTTGACTTTGACTATGCCTGAGAAATTAGATAATGATAAGATTTGGTTTGAAAAGTAAGGAAGGGAGGGAAGAAGAAAGGAAGGGAGGGAAGGAAGAAGGAAGGAAGGAAGGAAGGAAGGAAGGAAGGAAGGAAGGAAGGAAGGAAGGAAGGAAGGAAGAAAATGTTATTTGCTTTGGCTACTAGGTGATGGCTGATTTTATGTTCATTGGTTTAATAGTTTTCTGAAAACTAACAGATTGGGCCCCCTTGGTTTCTCCTGCCTGAGCAAATAAGATGTCCCAAACATTCAATGCGCTTTTAGCACAATGAATGTTTGGGACATTAATCTGAAAAATTATCCTGAGAATTCTTGTGTAAGGCCCTCATTGGAGCTTAGGGATAACACGAGAAGCCAGAGAGTCTGCAGGTTCCTGGAGAACTGATTGTACCTTGGAAGTGGGAAAACTGTCTCACACACTGTCTGCAAGTTAGGGAAAGTAGAAAAATCATGCCCTAGAGAATTTAAGTCATTCTTTCCTCCATTCTTCTGTTGCATCATAGCGACTCAGAAAAGGGTCAGATCATTTGAACAGATGCCTTGCAAATGGCTTTAAAAATTAAAATGGATTCTAGAATGCAAATTGTGCTTCCTTGGGCTCTTGCTCTACTGTGCAAATCATATCAGGAAAGTTTTCAACTTACAACCATTCATTTAGTGATCCTTCAAAGTTACAACAGCATTGAAAAAAGAGTGACTTATATCCATTCATTCAAGCGTGGGATTCAAAAATCCCAGCAATCGGTTTGCTGCCTGGTTGCCGAGTGGGTGTTGCCATGGTGGACATGGCCTACTGGAACTTCCAGGAAGGCCATTGTTTGCCTTCCCCAGGGTTCGGAGGCTTCCCTTGAGAGGGCAAAAATGGCCTCCCCTGGAGTCCGGAGGCCAACTGAAAGCTGAAAACAAGCAGGTTTCTGGACTTCTGGAACTTCCAGGGAGGCCGATTTTCACCTTCCCCAGGGTCCAGAGGCTTCCTCGGGCTTCTGAGAGGGTGAAAATGGCCTCCCCTGGGGTCTGAAGACCCTCCATAAGCCAGAAACAGGCCCGTTTCTGGACTTCTGGAAGGCCCATTTTTCACCCTCTCAGAGCCTCCGCACTTACCTGCATCCAGAATGGGCCACGTGGAGACTCCTGGGAGGGGAGGGGAGGGAGGGGCGGTTCAACTACCAGTTCAGCCAACCCAGATGTAAATTTAACATCCGGATTGCCCAAACTGGTCCGAACCGGCTGAATCCCACTCTTGCATTCATTGCATTTATGAGGACCATCTGTAATAATGGTAGCCCTTGACTTACAGTAATACCTTTAGTGACTGTTAGAAGTTACAAGGACACCGAAAAAAATGGTTACTTACAACTAGCCTTTGCATTATGACATTGGCAATATTCCCCACGGTCACATGATCAAAATTTGGGTACTTGACAACTGGCATGTATATACAGTGATTGTCACATCTCAGAGTCATGTGATCGCCATTTGCAACCTTCCTAGTTGGCTTCCGGCAAGCAAAGTTGATGGGGGAAAGCTGAATTTGCTTAACAACCATGTGATTCATTTAATAACTGCAGAGGGTCACTTAACAACCATGGCAAGACGGTTGTGAAATCAGGTGCAATTCACTGAACAACTGCCCTGTGTAGCAATGGAAATTTTGGTTCCAGCTGAGGTGGTAAGTAGATGACTACCTGTGATCGTAATTCTTTCAATGTTTAAATAATTCGTAAAGAATCATTCATAAAGCCAAGAAACAATGGGTGGAAAGTAATCAAAGAGAGAAGCAACCTAGAACTAAGAATAAATTTCCTGACAGTTAGAACAATTAGCCAGTGGAATGACTTGCCTCCAGAAGTTGTGAACACTGGAGGTCTTTGGACAGCCACTTGTCTGAAATGTATAGAGTTTCC
The DNA here is from genome assembly GCA_009733165.1 of Naja naja. Taxonomy (NCBI): domain Eukaryota; kingdom Metazoa; phylum Chordata; class Lepidosauria; order Squamata; family Elapidae; genus Naja; species Naja naja. Next base: position 14,460,379 of record CM019148.1, on the reverse strand, counting down.
TGCCTGAGCAGGGGGTTGGACTGGAAGACCTGCAAGGTCCCTTCAAACAGTGTTATTCTGTTCTGTTGTTCTGTTCTATTCCTATTCCTATTCCTATTCCTAGTCCTAGTCCTAGTCCTAGTCCTAGTCCTAGTCCTGTCCTGTCCTGTCCTATTCTATTCTATTCTATTCTATTCTATTCTATTCTATTCTATTCCATTCCATTCCTTTCTGTTCTCTTCCGTTCCATTCCATTCTATTCCTATTCCTATTCCTATTCCGATTCCGATTCCGATTCCGATTCCGTTCTATTTCTATTCTATTCTATTCTGTTCCGATTCTGTTCCGTTCTATTTCTATTCTATTCTATTCTGTTCTGTTCTGTTCTGTTCTGTTCTGTTCTGTCCTGTCCTGTCCTGTCCTATCCTATCCTATCCTATCCTATCCTATCCTATCCTATCCTATCCTATTCCATTCCATATTCTATTCTATTCTATTCTATTCTATTCTATTCTATTCTACCCTACTCTACTCCGTTCAAGATGGATTTGGTCAAATATAGGTAATCCCCAATTTAGTTCGGTTTGTTTTCTGACTGTTCAAATTTACAACGGCACTGAAAAAAGTGACTTACAACCATTGTTTCATACTTATGACTGCTGCAGCATCCCCATGGTCACATAATCAAAATTTGAACACTTGACAGCTGGTTCATGTTTATGATGATTGCAATGACCCGGGATCATATGATCATGTTTTGAGACCTTCTGACAAGCAAAGTCAGTGGGGAAGCCAGATTCATTTAACAACCTTGTTACTAATTTAACAACTGCAGTCATTCACTTAACAACTGTAACAAGAAAGGTCATAAAATGGAGCAAAACTCACTTAACAAAATGTCTCACATAACATCAGAAATTTTGGGCACCATTGTAGTCCTAAGTCAAGGACTACCTGTATGTATGTAAGCTTAATCAGCCATAAATTCTTTTGGTGTTTTTTTAAGATCCCATTGTAGTTCTTTGTGTTTAACATATGCTGACATCAATTTAAAAAATTAAATTAATGATAGTTAGAACAATTAGCCAGTGGAATGACTTGCCTCCAGAAGTTGTGAACACGGGAGGTCTTGAAAATTATACAAGCAAATATGTCAAGAGACAGGTCTTTCAGCAGGGCTGGGCTGAGATGTACAAGGCATTAGACTGGAAAATAATAATCATAAAAAGCAAATCACAGAAAAAGACTGCAGCAAAAATGCTCTTACATTTTTTCCAAAGCTATCCAGACATGTCCTCAAGTCACTAAAATTCAAGTTTGATTTAAGGAAGGGAGGTCTGTGTGTGCATAGCCATACACACATCATATATTTAGTCACATTTTAAAATGTGCACTTTTTAAAAGGGTGTTTTGGTTGAGACAGCAGATTTATGGGAGTTGAAATGGAACCACGTAATAAGTGAACATTTGAAAGAAACTCTAAATAATTTGGGGGCATGTTCCTTAAAAGCTAAGGTGTTTTAACAAATAGGGCTTCCAGCACTTTTATAATGAAAGGGTCATTCATTTTCAATTACTTTTCACTGATGTTTTTAGAAGGCCAGCTCTTTTATATCTAAATCCATTATAAGGTAAATCTCCGGGGGGCTCAGAACGGGTAAGTGAGAAGGGCCTTGGGGAGGGTTACTCCTATTTGTAGCCTTTTGCTGTGAATTGATCTGGAATGCTTCTCAGTTCTCTGAGTTGCTCCAGTGGACAAAATGCCAGAAGAAAGCCCCTGGCGCGCTGTTCTCCCTCTTTCCCTCTGGGGTGTAATTCCTGGAGGAGGAAGCCCCACTATGAAGGCGCTGGGGAGGTGCAGGCCTGGAGCTCGAGGAGACAGTTGTGGGCATTGTTGGTTTGGCCTGGGCTGGACAGACAGGCGCCCGGCGAGCGGTCAGCCGTGGACTTTACACGGAGAACCCCTGCGGAAGGTTTGGCGTCGGACTCTGGACCTGGGGCTGTGGTTTCGATCTTTTGCCACGCTGGACTTGCTTCTCTGGCTCCGAATTTGCTCTTCGGACTTGGCGCACCTATTTCACTCTACTCTAGACTGCAGATTACCTGCCTCTATGCGCTGCTGCTTCCCCTTTTGTGACATCTGGAATCCTCCTTCTGACTGCCTTGGAGTCATTTTACCATCAATGACTATTCCCGTTTCGGTTTTTCACGCTTGGACTCTCTCCCCCTTTGGACCTGGCTCTTTCCCATTGCAGTGGGAGGGCAATGGAGGGCATATCCTCCCCTGTTGTGAGGGACAGGGGTTTTGTTTGCATCACCATCCCACCATAAGTCACTACGGTGAGAGAGCAGTGGCTTGGCCATTTCAATCTTGGCCCTAGCACGGTGAGAGAGAGCTGCTTGTTGGAGGGTTGGTCGATTGTTTGGGTTTGCCTTGGATGCCCGGTCCTTTTTGTGTGTTCCATCTATGCTATATTCACTGTTTTGCCCTTCTTTCCCGTTTGGATGATAGATGCTAGCTTACTCATCGTTGGAGCTACGGGCCCTCCAGACTGTTCCCCTGTCTTTGGAGTGGCCCTTTGGGTTATCGAGAGCCTACCTCAATGACGGATCTTGGGATCGGAGAGGTGGCATGGCGCAACCAGAGGGCTAAATTTTAAATTTGGAATTAAGGGAAGCTTTTAAAATTTTTAATTCGTTGTTTTAAGGGTTAGGGAGGGGTGGGTGTTGAATCTTGGTCTATACAGCTCTTCCAGGCCGACTTCTGGTCTCGGCGGTGGGGTGGGGTGGGGGGCCTCGGGGTCTGGCGGGGAGAGGCGGGGTTGTCCATCGACAGGGTGATCGGCTATGGCAGGGGAGGGACAGGGGTCAAATCATGCTGAGGCCCCGATGTCTCGTCGCGGTGGCGCTCCGACCCCAGGTGCTTCCCTCCCCTGGGGTCTTGGGAGCGTGGTCTCTGGGCTCAGACTGGTTATTTGAATGCCAGGTCCGTGAGTCAATAAGTCATCCCTCCTCCGTGAACTCGAGGAGGAGGCTGCGGACCTGGCGTGCATTACTGAGACCTGGGTGGGCCGGAGGGGTGTCCCTCTATGTGATTTGTGCCCCCAGGCTTCGGGTGCTGTACGGTCGGGCCCAGGGGCCGAGGCGGAGGGTAGCCATAATTGTTAGAGACCTTGTTTCCAAGGGAGGTCACTGTCCCGCAGATGGGCGGGTGTGAGACCCTCCTCGTGAGATTGGGCCCGGGTGGTCGGTTGGGTTTGCTGCTAGCACCTATCCCCAGCTGCGTGGCGGCGGCCCTGCCTGGGCTGCTCGACGCCCTCGGAGGTGGCGGTGGAGTTCCCTAGCTAGCATGCCTATCCCCCACACACCAGGGGGAAACACTTGACCTGGTTTTATCTCGGGCAGTGGTGTAGTGATCTGGGGAGGTTCTCTACCTCCCTTTATCGTGGACTGATCACTATCTCATGCTGGTTTTTCAATTGCTATCCTCGCTGCTGGGATGAGAGCCTATACGATGGTTCCCTCCAGGCTTCAATGGACCGGATAGGTTTCAGACTGGCGCTGTTTGCCTCGCCTCCTCGACCACAGCTCGCCGAGACGCTGACGGCCGCCTGGCAAAGGGCGCCGGAGGCCGACCAGGTTGTCCCCTTGCGCCTCTTCCCCGCCAGACCCCGATGGGCTCCCTGGTTCTCCGAGGAGCCCGGGATGAAGCGCGGAGAAGATGCCTGGAGAGCAGATGGAGGGCCAGCCACTCCATCCGACCGTGTCCAGTTGCGATCCCATATCAGGACTCTATCTGGAAGCAATCAGGACGGCGAGGCGTGCCCACTTCTCCGCCTGATTGCGCCTGCCGATGATCGCTCTGCTGCCCTGTTTCGGTGACCCGCCTCCTCCTTCAATTGGGGGATGACCTGCAGGGCAGGGCAGAGGAATTTAGTATACATCTGGCGGATAAAGTCGCCAATTGCGGCTGGCTTGGACTCTGATTGGCAGTGGTCTGACGATGGGGTGGCGATGAGTCTGGTGGATTCTACCTGGGTTGAGTTTGACCTGGTCTCCTTGATGAGGTGGACAGGATCATGCGGAGGCTGTCTTCCACCACGCGTGTTTATTGGACCCGCGCCTTCCTGGTTGGTATATGCCTCCAGGGGAGGCCACGCGGCTGGCTCCAGGCAGTTGTTAACGCTTTGGCAGGAGTCTTTCCGCCGCTTTGAAAGAGGCGGTGGTGAGGCCCTCCTCAAGAAGCCTCCGCTTTGGACCCGCCGCTTTAGAACAACTATCGCCTTGTTCTCCAACCTCCCGCTTTTAGCCAAGGTTGTTGAGAGCGCGCAGGACTTCAGCAGCTTCCCTTTGTTCCTGAGGAACTGAGTATTTAGATCCCATCATTTTCCTCTGTGTCCTATTTTAGATCTCTCAGCGGCTTTTCGATACCATCGACCATGGTATCCTTCTCTTGTGACTTAGAGGTTTGGGGGTGGGGGACCTTCGTTTCGTTGGTTCTCCTCCTTCCTTTCGGGCAGCTGTCGGGTGTTGGCTTGAGGGGGCAGAGGTCGAGGCCCGAGACCCCTCTCACTTGTGGGGTGCCGCAGGAGTCTGTCCTTCGCCCCTCCTGTTCATCTACATGAAACCCACCCCCAGACCCTCACTTGTGGGGTGCCGCAGGGGTCTGTCCTTTCGCCTCCTGTTTAATATCTACATGAAACCGCTGGGTGAGATCATCCGAGGTTTTAGTGAGGTATCATCAGTATGCTGATGATACCCAGCTTTATATCTCCACCCCAGGCCAGATCAGTGATGCTCTCCGTGATGTCCCGTGCCTGGAGGCGGCCGGTCTGGATGGGTAGTAACAGGCTTCAGCTCAACCCCACCAAGACGGAGTGGCTGTTCTTACCGCATCTCGGTCTCATTAGATGTACCATCTTTGGTCATGGGGGAGAGGTGTTGCCCCGTGGATAGGGCGAGAAACCTGGGTGTCCTCCTGACTCACAGCTCGGTTTGGAGGAGCATGTGGGAGCTGTGGCCAGGGGGCTTTTGCCCAGGTTCGCTGGTTCGCCAGTCACTTTATTTGGACCGAGATGCCCTTCGAACGGTCACCATGCGCTTGTCACCTCTAGGATTGACTACTGCAATGCTCTCACATGGGGCTTCCTTGATCTCATCCGAGGCTCCAGCTGGTGCAGAATGCGCCGCTGGTTGTGATGGGGTATCCCGACATCCCATGTTACACCCTCCCTGCGCCGCTTGCATTGGTTGCCGGTTGCCTCCCGGTCGCCTCTTCAAGGTATTAGTTACAACTTATAAAGCCCTTAATGGCTTGGGTCCAGGGTACTTATGGAACGCCTCCTGCCAGCATCACTCCGACGCCTGTTCGCCTCATAGGAGGGGCCTCTGGGGGGTGCCAGTCAGATATTGTAGGCTGGCGGTCCCCAGGGCTAGGGCCTTCTGTGGGAGCACCTGCCCTCTGGAATCAGCTCCCTCCGATCTCCTCGCTGGCCCCTGACCTCCGCTTCCTTCCGCCGACCTGAAGACTTGTTGTTTCAACGGGCCGCCTTGAATGACCCGGGGGTTTATTTTAATTTATTTGGCTTGTTTACTGTTTAATCTTGTTTTATTGTAAATTTTCTGTTTTATATGTTAGTCACCTGAGTCCTTAGGAATAGGGCGCATACAAGTCTAATAAATAAATAAATAAATAAGCTTCTTCAGCTCTGACTGAACGGTGGGGAAATGGAAGGATTTAAACTCCTTGCAAACAGCTGGTCATTTGCATTCTTTTAGTGAGAGTCATTAAAGCACTCTTGGGACAACCACATCTGGATGACTGAGACCTTATAGATTAACTGGTATAGTGGTTATCACAAAAAAAGAAAGAAAGAAAGAAAGAAAGAAGGAAGGAAGGAAGGAATGAAGGAAGGAAGGAAGGAAGGAAAGAAGGAAGGAAGGAAGGAAGGAAAGAAGGAAAAGAAGGAGAAGCTGAGTATGAAAGAAAGAAAGAAGGAAGGAAGGAAGGAAGGAAGGAAGGAAGGAAGGAAGGAAAGAAGGAAAGAAGGAAAGAAGGAAAGAAAGAAAGAAAAGAAAGAAAGAAAGAAAGAAAGAAAGAAAGAAAGAAAGAAAGAAAGAAAGAAAGAGAAAGGGTTCAGAAAAGATCAAAAAAGATGATAAGGGTCTGGAGATTAAATCATATGATGAATGGTTGAGGGTATGCCTAGCCTGTTGAAGAGAAGGATTAGGGGAAACATGATAACTGTCTTCCAGAACTTGAGGGGCTGTCACAGAGAAGGAGGAATTGATTTATTATCCAAAGTACCAAAGGGCAGAACAAAAAGTAATGAGTGGAAACTTTTTAAAGAGAGAGCCAACCTAGAAGTAAGGAAAAAATTTCTGAGAACAATGAATCAATGGAATAGCTTTCTCCTGGAGTTGTGGGTATTCCATCACTGGAGGTTTTCAACAATATACTGGACAACCATTCGACCAGGATGGTATAAGCTCCTATCTTGAGCAGAAGGTTAGACTAGAAGACATCCAAGTTCCCTTCAAGCCCTATGATTCTATCATTCTAAAAAGCTCTTTGTGACATATGGCCTGGTTACCTAGAGACCCCTTTGCCTGCTGTGGTTTCTGCACATCATATACGATTCAACAGCATTGGTGCACTTTGAGCCCAATTTAACTAACTAGACTCAAAGCATAACAAGGCTGTTGAATCACACAAATGGTGCAACCTGGTAGGATCCAGGAAGTGGGTCTTCAGTGTCATAGTAGCTATTGTCAGGAATGATTCTTCCTCCTCCTGACTTCCAGATCGCCCCATCTGGACTGTATTGAGGCCATAAAGTTGAGTTCTTCCTTTAGATCTTGGACTAGAGTGATTAGTGGTCCTCTTATTGGATTTTGATCTGTTCATGTTGGTATTCTTCTATTGGACGTTTGTTTCTGTATTGTTTGTACAGGTATATTTCTCGACTTACAGTCATTCATTTAGAGACTGTGGGAAACAGAGGCTATTGTTTTTACAGAACTGTAAGAAGACATGCTAGCCTGTGAAGAAAATATATTATATATGTTTCTAATCTCATGAGCTAGGCTGAAGCTTGAGAATTGTATGTAGGAAGGCCTTTGCTATGCTAATTGTTATGTATGCAGAGTTTGAAATGATTGGTTATTGAAGTAAGTGTTTGAAATCATTGGTTGTAAAAGTGCGGGAAAACCCTGCACTCTGATTGGCTGGCAGCCACAGCAGCCGGCTATAAATAGCTGCCGCGGCTGAGCCATTCGGGTCCGTTCTGAGCTGAAAGTCACAATAAATAAGAGCTGAAGCACTCCGCATCTTGTCTCTCTATGCGAACTTAACACTAATAACCTGTCTTAACCAGGATTTAATATATAATATAATAGTTACTCTATTATATAATAGTTACTCTAGAGCAGGTGTGCCAAACTCAAGGTCCGCGGGCTGTCTCGGTGCTTAGGACCGGCCCATGGTGAGCTCCTCAGGAACACTGGTTTTGGCCATGACCATCTCCTGCAGCCCTCTGACAGAGAAAATGGAGCTCATAGGTGCGTGCAATCCCACGAGCTTTATTTTCACTGGCAGAGGGTTCCAGGAGGCCATTGCGGCTGAAAATGAAGCTCGTGAGGGCCCCACAGCCCCCCCTCTTTGAGGTCCATTTTCACTAGCCGAGGGCTGCAGGAGGCTGTTGTGGCCAAAAACAGAGCTTGCAAGGACTGCACACACACACACCCCAAGCTCCGTTTTCACTGGTACAGGAGTGCAGGAGGCCATCACAGTGAAAAATGGACCTTGGGAGCCTGTTTTCACTGGCAGAGAGCTCGGGCTACCACAGGCAGCCCCAACACGTGTGACATCAAGCTGGTTATGCCCCCCTATGGCCACACCATGCCCCCAAGCTCAAACACAACCCTGATGTGGCCCTCAATAAAATCAAGTTTGACACCCCTGCTCTAGAGACAACCTGTCATGCCCTTGTTAGAGTCAGACTCTGAGGGAGAGGAGGAACAACCAGCAGAGAGTGTAGAAGTGGCTCCAGCGGTTGTGGAGGAGGCTGGGGAAGAGCAGAGGCTGGCTGGGCAGTCAGAGAAAGAACCAGGCCCATCCCCTCTTCATCCTAGGACATGCAGGGAGGAACGGAGAAGGAAACAACTTGGCTTACGAGAGAGGAAGCAGCCATGATCCCCCTCATTGGTTGCAGCTGGGGAGAGTAGCATATAAGAGAGAGGTTAAAACACAGCATTGCCAGAAGCAAAGTGTATTTTATTTTGGGCTGAAGTTATCTTGGTTGGCGTCCTTCCAACAGACTGTGCCTTGTTATCTCTTTGAAGTTGGTAATTACTTATCCTAGTCCGTTGTGGAATTTCCTTCATTGTAATTTGTTTTGGTTTTTTATTTCACCTCTATCTGCTCATTAAGTTTGGACTGTATTGCTTTCATTTGAAGACTATTTTTGAATAAGTTTATCTCCAACTGAGAATTATTGAACAGTGGGGCCAAGTTGGAGGCATTAAAAGACATTTATTTACATTTTGGATTTTGTTACATTTGTGTTACACTCCGGGTCATCACACAACCCCTAAGAACTAGGACCATAAAAGGTAATTTATAGATAAGGGCAGCGAGCGATAGAGTTAGAGTAGTGAGAGATGTAATCAGGGGCGGAGATGATATATTCACTTTAGACATTTTGGATAGGTTGTGATGGCATGAGTACTAAGCCAATGAGGAAAAGGTGGGAGGGAAAGTTGTAACAGCAATAGAGAATATAAGGCAAGATATTGATGATTTAGAGTGTGTCCACTGTACCTGTGTGTGTGTGGTAATACACCCTCATTGCAAACTGAAGAATAAAACTACCATTGTTTTCTCTTGGAAGTTTTGGCTGGTGATTGTTTCTTTCAAAACTAGACCACAAATCCCACAGAGACCATTTGAACTTGAGAGGCTTGGTGCTATCTGAGCTTGCTTGGTTTTCTTGCAGATGTTGCACTACCCAAATTAGGTGACATCATCAGTGCTAGTAAGGAGTACGGTTTGCTGTCAGTTTACATTCTGGTGGTTTCTCTGACAGTGTTGGTGGGGGTGATCTTAGAGGTTCTTTGGTTGGGCTGTTTACTGTCAAGGTCAAGGTTCCAAGTAACAAACCCAAAGCAATCAAAATTCTGAGGCCTGTAGTTTCCTCAAAGTATGAATTTATTAGGAATGTCATATTGGCACAGCTGGGGAAAACCCAACTCTGAAGGACTCGAGGTTTTCCCCACCCAAATCAAAACCCAAAGTTCTTGCCCCCCAGGATATAAATCCATTCGCATGGTCCTATCAGGTCGCAGTCCCAGCTCTGGCTGGCTTTTGTCCATGCTCCTCCAACACCTGGTAGAATGTTATTTTGGCTACACATCCCCCTGCTATCTCTATCTCCCCCCCTCATGTTCCCACAGCTCCAAATGGCCTGGCTGTGGCCTTGTCCCTGAAGATGCTCCCAAAATGGTTTCAGCCCAAAATGGCTTCAGGGTGGACAGTTTCTTGATTGGGGTATTGTTTGCTTGATTGTTGATCTGGTGTTAACCTTGGAGTTAATCTATGCTGGTCTGGGTGCATTCAAACTTACAATGGCACTGAGAAAAGTGACTTACAACCAATCCTTCCATTTATAGGTAATAGCAGTTAATAGCAGTAACTGTGAGATGGATCTTGGAGTCCTAATGGACAACCAAATAAATATGAGCCAGCAGTGTGCTGTGGCTGCCAAAAAAGCTAATGCAATCCTAAATTGCATTAACAGAGAGATACAATCAAGATCAAGAGAGGTATTAATACCACTCTATAAAGCCTTAGTAAGACTACACCTAGAGTACTGCATTCAGTTTTGTTCACCACATTACAAAAAAGATGTTGAGACTCTAGAAAAAGTACAGAGAAGAGCAACCAGAATGATTAGGGGACTGGAGACTAAAACATACAATGCACAGTTACAGGAACTGGGCATGGCTAGTCTAGTGAAGAGAAGGACCAGGGGAGACATGATAGCGGTCTTCCAATATTTGAGGGGCTGCCACAGAGAGGAAGGGGTCAAGCTATTTTCTAAAGCACCTGTAGGCCAGATAAGGAACAATGGATGGAAACTGAAGAAGGAGAGATTTAACCTGGAAATAAGGAGAAACTTTCTGACAGTGAGAACAATCAACCAATGGAACAGCTTGCCTTCAGAAGTTGTGGGAGCGCCATCACTTGAGACTTTCAAGAAGAGACTGGACTGCCATTTGTCAGAAATGGTGTAAGTTCTCCTGCTTGGGCAGGGGGTTGGACTAGATGACCTACAAGATCCCTTCCAACTCTGATTATCTGTTATCTGTTTTGACTGTCCCAGTATGTCCACGGTTGCCTGATCAAAATTTGGATGCTTGGGAACTGAGTTGTATTTACAACAGTTGCAGCCTGCTGGGACTGCCATTTGGACCTTCCCAGCCAGCCTCTGACAAAGGAGGTCAACTGGGGAAGCCAGATTGATTTAACGACCGTGTGACTCACTCAGCAACTGCAGTGATTCCCTTAACAGCCATGGCAAAAAATGTGAAGTTGGATGTGACAACCACTTGGCTTAGCTGGTCCCAGTTGTGATAATAACCTGTGGGCCAGCTGTACTGCATTATTTTAAATTATTTTGCATTATGTGGTTATCCTAATTTGGGATAATGATCAGATAGCATATTAAATAAAGTAATAAACTTTATATGGAGAGACATGCAGCAGAAAATACAGTGGCATATTCTGCTGGACTAATTAACTGACCCCACCCACTTCCTCTCCACCCATCTGTTTAATTTCATATTATTGCACTCTCATTGTTTATTATTTTATTCCTTTGCTGTTGTTATCTTTACATTTTAATCATTTTTTTCCTGTTTTCTTGTGGTAAGCCATCCAGAGTATCCCCACAGCAAGATGGGCATCAAATAAATTTAACAAATAAATTCTGCCTGAAAGCCATAACATAAATTCAAAACACTGCCAGAAAAAATTCTCAAGAAATTCTCAAGCAATCTGGGGACACGAGAGAGAGATAAAAAAGGAGCTTTTTCCACAGATGACAAGTTTTAATTAACACTGACATTTGCCTCATGTTTTCCCTCATTGAAAGGAGTGCCTGTTTCTCTACTGTACTAGGTACCAAACCTGTGCTAGGTCAGCTGCTGTTTATGTTTGTATTGTTTTGATTGCCATGTGTTTTACAGTGTTTTTGTCTATGGGTAGCCACTCAGTAGGAATTTGAGATGGGCAGCCATGATAAATAAATAAATAAGCTAACATTGCTAACGTTGTCTGTGGTCATGTGGCCAGCATGGCTATATGCTAAAGGCATATGGAATGCTGCTACCTTCCCACTGAAATGGTACCTATTAAACTACTTGCATTTGATGCTTTCAAACTGCTAGGTGGGCAGGAGATGGGGCAAGTAACAAGAGCTCACCACATTGCACGGTGTCCAGGTCTCGAACCTGGGCTGTCAGTTTTCCACCTGACAAGTTCAGTGTCTTTAGCCACTGTGCTAACACACCACCTTAGATTAAAGAGATAGATAGATAGATAGATAGATAGATAGATAGATAGATAGATAGATAGATAGACAGACAGATATGAGAGATATGAGAGAGAGAGAGAGAGGATAGACAGATAGATAGATGGATAGATAGATAGATAGATAGATAGATAGATAGATAGACAGACAGACGGATGGACAGACAGACAGACAGACAGATATGATAGATATGATAGATACATATGAGAGAGGATAGACAGACAGATATGATACATTAATTGATATAGATATAGATAGATGAGATGATAGACAGACAGATATGAGAGATATTTATTTATTTATTTATTTATTTATTTATTTATTTATTTATTTATTTATTTGACTTGTATGCCGCCCCCTCTCCGAAAGGACTCAGGGCAGCTCACAGCTAAAAATACAGCAATAAATAAGTTACCTAAAAACATATTAAACAATTACAAGCCAAATTAGAATTAAAACCCCAAAGTTAAAACAATCAAACCCCCAGAGGGTCAGCACAGCCCGGACTGTAAAAATAGCCAGGTCTTTAAATCGTGGCGGAAGGTGCGAAGATCGGGGACCAGCCGGAGTTCCAGTGGAAGAAGATTCCATAAAGTGGGAGCCGCCACAGAATAGGCCCTCCCCCGGGTCGCCGCCAAGCGACATTGAGTCGCGGACAGCACCCCAAGGAGACCCCGTCTGTGTGCCCATACAGGGCGGTTGGTATTTGATGCTGGGAGGAGTTGTTCTCGTAAATATCCTAGACCCATATGAGAGAGAGAGAGAGAGAGAGAGGATAGACAGATATAATAGATAGATAGATAGATAGATAGATAGATAGATAGATAGATAGATAGACAGACAGACAGACAGATAGACAGACAGACAGATGATAGATATGAGAGAGAGAGAGGATAGACAGACAGATATGATACACAGACAGATAGATGATAGATACAGATAGATAGATACAGTAGATAGATAGATGATAGACAGACAGATATGAGAGAGAGGGGGGTAGGGAGAGAGAGAGAATCTTTTCTCTTCCACCTTTATCCTTCAGGAAAAAAAATCACTCCAAACTTAAAAGCTGATTTTAACCTAGGTTTGGGATTAAAAAGAGGCATAAAAAAGCAGAGTTCATTGAAATGAATGTGAAAGAAGTCAATGCTTTTTTAAAAATCGAACATTCTCCTTAGCATTAGAGAAAGGAGGAAGATAATTCAGCCAATAAGTCTTTATTGCCTTTCTTTGTCTTCTGGTTGAACAAATCAATCGGACTTGTGTAGTAGAAAGTGTTAGATTTGCATGAAGAGTCAGACGTGGAGTGCTTCAGTGAAGAGTTTATTAGTGACTACAGCTCATAACAGACCCGATTTGGCTGGGCTGCGGCTGCTACTTATAGCCAGCAGCCGCAGTTGCCAGCCAATCAGAGTGCAGGGTTTTTCCCGCACTTTTTAAACCAATCATATTTGACATTTTACAAGAACAGTTCAAACTAAACCAATGACATTCAAACCTGCATACATAACACCCCTCCCCACTAGGTTCACTCCATACTCAAACCCCAACCTATCTAATGTATTCTTTTAAATAGGTGGGGCTCTTACGTATATGTTGAGACCTTCGTGATTCAAAAGTTTTAACGTTCTCACCCAGTGAGAGAGGAAATGTGTCTGTTGACATTTCCCTAGTTGGACTTCCTGTGAAAGAAGACCCTGTTTGATTGTTAGAATCTGGTCTCTCCTCCCAACCCATCTCCAGCCCAATGTCAGCACCCAAGTCAGGTAGTGATGTGCAATCTTCCACTTGTAAGGATGGATTTTGGCATTGTGACAGGTTTTGGGATGGTTCCTGTCGTAATGGCTCGTTACACATGGGGTTGATTCTTGCTTGCTGATTATCCTCATGCTCCTCCCCTTCCCCCCTAGAAAAGGCATTAGGTATGGGAACTAGAGAGGAACAATTGCGATGTTCCTGAGGTAATCTGGATCTTAACTGATCAATGTGCCTGCTCCAGAGGACACCATCCTCTGTTTGTACCCTGTAAGAACGAGGGCCAGTTATTTGAATTATTTCAGCAGGAATCCATGAAGGTTCACCCATAAGGTTCTTAGCATAAACAGAATCACCCACACTGAACGTGCGAACTTTGCTAGTGGAATCAAGTGGTGCGTTGGGTGCGTAAGAGGGATGAAGGCGGTCAAGGGGAGACCTAAGTTTCCTACCCATCAACAACTCTGCTGGGGATAAGTTAGTTGATGGGTTAGAGTGATGTGCTGAACACTAAGAAGTTTTCAACTTTCTCAGTGATGTCCCCAGGACCCAATTGCTGAAGCTTTTCCTTGGTAAAACATACCATGCGTTCAGCCCGGCCATTAGCCGAAGGGTGCCCAGGGGCAGTCAGGGCATGTCTGATACCCTGTTGTGCTAAATAGGATTCAAAAAGGTTAGATGTAAATTGAGGGCCATTGTCAGAGACAAGAACATCAGGTAACCCGTGGGTTACAAAAAGCTTTTTGAGCTGCTTGATGACAGCATCAGTTGTGGTGGATACCATAGGGATTACCTCTAGCCATTTGGAATATGCATCTACTATAATAAGGAAGGTGTGCCCTCTGGTAGGGCCAGCGAAATCAATGTGAATCCTAGACCATGGGCCCCTAGGACATTCCCATTCCTGTTTGGGGCAAGAGGTGGGGCAGGCCTGACTACCTGACAGTTGGGACAAGATGCAACCCAGTTTTCAACCATTTTGTCAATACCTGGCCACCATACATAACTCCTGGCCAATCCCTTCATCCTTACAATACCAGGATGACCCTCATGTAATATTTCCAAAACCTCTCTTTGCAGTTTTGCAGGAATAACCACCCTGTTACCCCACAAAATACATCCTCTTAATACAGATAATTCAGTTTGCCTGGACATAAAAGGTTGGGCAAGGTGAGGTAGATCTTGAAGAGGCCAACCTTTCTTAATCCAGCCTATAATAGGAGCCAATAAAGTGTCTTTGGCAGTTTCTCTGGCAATTTCAGCAGCGTGTACTGGAAGCTTGGCAACAGTTTCTAGGAAAAAGGTGTGTGCCTCAGGTTCAAAGTCCTCCTTGTGACAAGGAAGTGGGCAATGACTCAAGGCATCAGCATGTCCAATGTCCTTGCCAGGCTTGTGGATAAGTTTGTATGAATAAGCAGCAAGAAATTCAGTCCACCTCAGCATTCTTGGTGACAGGATAGTGGGTGTAGGTTTGTCTCCTGCCACAACGCCTAACAAAGGTTTGTGATCTGTGACAATGGTAAATGTTCTCCCATATAAATACTCATGAAATTTCTTGATAGCTGCAACAATTGCCAATTCTTCCTTGTCCAATTGGCTGTAATTCCTCTCTCTTTGGTCAAGGTGCAGAGTAAAATGCAATAGGGGCTTCCTCCGCTGGGAAGCCTGTGGCTCAACCCCCCCCACTCCAAAGGGGATGCATCACAAGTCAGTACAACAGGTAAATTCTCAGAGAACTGTATGAGTACAACATCAGACGTGATTAGTCTTTTAATACTGTTAAATGCTGATTGTTCCTTCCTGCCCCAAACCCAAACAGACTTTTTGTCAAGTAATCTGTGTAATGGTTCTGCAATGGTTGCCTTCTGAGGTAGGAACATGTGATAAAAGTTAATAAGTCCAAGGAAGGCTTGCAAATCTGTTTTGCATTTTGGTCTACGGGCTTCTTTGATTGCTTGAACCTTGGCATCTGTAGGGTGGATGCCATGCTTGTCAATCATATAGCCCAAGAACTCAACCTTGTCAGTTCTAAGAGTGCATTTTTCTTCCTTGACTTTTAATCCTGCTTTCTTGAATCTGGTAAGGACTTCTCTGAGTCTCTCTTGTAATTGAGTGTCATTTTCAGCAGAGATTAACACATCATCAAAGTAAGGCACTACCCCTGGCAGTCCTTGGAGCATCCTTTCCATAAGGCTTTGGAAAATGCCAGGTGCCACGCTTACTCCAAACTGTAACCTTTTAGATTTGAAGGCACCTCTATGAGTCACAATGGTTTGGGCCTCTGCAGTGGCATCATCAACTGTTAGTTGTTGATATGCCTGGGCCAGATCCAATTTGGCAAAGACTGTGCCCCTGCCAAGTGAATGTAATAAATGATGCACCACTGGAACTGGATATGCTCTGCTGAAGCGCATGGTTCAATGTCCCCTTATAGTCTCCACAGATTCTTACTGACCCATCAGTCTTGACTGGTGTGACTATGGGTGTCTCCCATCTGGAGTGGTCAGTGGGCTCTAAAACTCCTTGAGCTATTAGTTTATCTAATTGTGCATCAATTTTTTCCTTTAAGGCAAATGGGACCCTTCTGGGCTTTAAATGAATTGGGGGTACCTTGGGATCCAGGTTGAAAGTGATAGGGGTCCCCATATACTTGCCCAGTCCATCACTGAAGACCTCTGGAAACTCAGACTTCAAGGCCTCCTTCCATTCAGTGTTGCTCACGTGATTGATGCCAGTCACCTCGATGCCTAGTGGCTTGAACCACTCAAGTCCCAGCAAGCTTGGGTGGTCTTTGTCCACGATGGTCAGGGGCAAACCTTTGGTGTGGCCTTTGAACTTCACGTTGAATTCTCTTGTTCCAACTACTGGAATCTTGTTCCCTTGGTAGTCTTTAAGAGTCAGTGCTTGCTTCTGGAAATGCTTCTTCTGAATGTTGGGAAGTAGCCTGTGAATAGTGTCCCATGACACCATAGATAAATAGGAGCCTGAGTCCACTTCCATTTGGCAAGGCCTTCCTTCAATAAGTACCTTCACATGTACTTTTCTGCTTCTTAAGGGTGAAGAATGACTAATAGTGACTGTTTGATGAGTTTCATTCTTCCCATTTGCTTCTGTGTTGTGCCCCATTTTCTCACTGAAGTTGTTATGCTTGAATTCTTTATCAGGAAACTTCTTTCTGCTTGGTGGAGTTCTGGATGATTTGCAGACTCTTGCTAGGTGACCTCTTTTTTCACAACGGAGGCAGATGGTATCAAAAACTTGCATTCAGTGCAGGGTGCCCCCCCAACCTCTGCAATAAAAGTCTTGCCTTTTTCTTCCAAGGTCTTTCCTTTTCTTCTCCATTCTGAGTCTATAAATTCCTTCCTCCACCTCGCTACAGTCTGAATCAGAATCTATTTGCTTGCAATGGGTTGTTGTGGATTTTTCCACATCAGGATGGCTTGCGGCCTTGTTAATTTTCTTCATGGCTGCTGCTGAGGACTTGGTAGCTTCCGCTGAAGAAGCTTCTTCTATGGCCTCCTTAAGCGTGATCTTAGGTTTCATTAATAATTTGCTCTGCAAAACCTTGTCTTTTAGGCCTAGAACTAATCGATTGCACATGGCCTCTTCAAAGTTGATAAACTCACATGCACCCCCAATGTCCCTTAAACTTGCCACAAAGTCATTAACGTTTTCTTTCCCCTTGATCCCGACGGTAGAATTCAATGAGGCACGATACTTGTATAATGGGCTCTTAATAACTTTTCTAAGTCAGGCCAGTCCATTACTTTCATGTCTGCAGCTCCCGCCAATGCCTTTGCCATCTTGAAAATGGCGGACCGCAGTGGGTGAGAAAGACTGCCCTCTTCCGCTTCTCGGAAATGTCGGCGATCGTTTCCTCCAAATACATTTGAAACGATCTGCATCGAGTCCCAGTCTTCTGCTGTTGGATCGAACGGGCTGGGGGTGTTCAGTGCAGCCATCTCTCTCAGCTTGTTCTCCGCGTTGTCTTCTCTTCAGGAAGGATCCCACCTTCATCGCCAGTGTTAGATTTGCATGAAGAGTCAGATGCGGAGTGCTTCAGTGAAGAGTTTATTAGTGACTACAGCTCATAACAGACCCGATTTGGCTGGGCTGTGGCTGCTAGTTATAGCCAGCAGCCACAGTTGCCAGCCAATCAGAGTGCAGGGTTTTTCCCGCACTTTTTAAACCAATCATATTTGACATTTTACAAGAACAGTTCAAACTAAACCAATGACATTCAAACCTGCATACATAACAGAAAGCATCTCCTTTAATGAGCATTTCTGCTACAGGGAGGTGATTCACAATTTTTCAAAGGATTTTACAACTGCGGTCGTGACATTTGCTGAACTGAACAAGACTTAAGCAGAGGGGAGGGGGACTAGCCAGGAGGAACCTGGGAAGAAGTGCTCCCCTCCCATTAAGATTTTTCTGTGAGAATGAAGGGAAATGTCAAAAATAGGGAGCGGCGATTTGCAATGAAAGCTGGGAAGACACTCGCTGAGTTTCTTGGCTGCGGTCCCTAAGTTAACTTCAATGGCACCACATGCCACCCCCAACCCCCAGTTCCTCTGGAATCCTCTTCTTTTGAAAGCATTTCTAAAGCCAATTCTTTCCCATCGCATTGCAAGAGAATTGATTGGGGCACGGATTTGAGTCTTTGAGCACTGCTGTTACTGAAGATGTGTTGGACAGGCAACCAAGTTCGTGATTTGACAGCACTATCTTTAAAGGAATTGATTAACACAGCAAAGATGAATAAAAGAGATAGGCTAGTGGAATAATTAAGTCAGCTCTTTCCTCTTTTGTGTTTCTTTTTTCTTTTTAAAGTAGAAAAGTGGGTAAGATTTCTCGCCTCTGACACGGCAAAATGCCCTGACAGGTGGCTTGCAATGGTTTCTAATGTTCCTTTTTGTGGAAAACAAAGACGAGTATTACTGAACCAATCACTAAATTTCAGTCTTCTGCATGAAAAAGCATGCAGAAGGTCTACATTTTGTCCCTGGGTCACTGAGCTGGCTGATCATTTTATTTGCCAGTGTCTGCTGGATAATTTGGTTATACTGAGATTCATACTTTTAACTTTGGCACCTCAGTGCTGGGAAATTTCTGAAGGCCTGTGACCTTCATAAAAGGATTGATTGAGTTAGAAACTGGTTGAAAATGTTAAGAGATTCAACCACTGCAAAAGCTGAAGCAACTGTTAGGAAAGGCTTTGTCTCCAGCATCTACCCTACCTATTTTATTTATCTAGATCATAGAATGTAGAATAATAGGGAGGAAGGGACCTTGGAGGTCTTCTAGTCTAACCTTCAAGCAAGAGATTCTATACCATTCCAGACAAATGGCTGCCCAGTCTCTTCTTAAAATCCTCCAGTGATGGAGCACCCACAACTTCTGGAAATAAGTCATTCCACTGGTTATTGATTAACAGAAAACAGATAATCAGAGTTGGAAGGGATCTTGTAGGTCATCTAGTCCAACCCCCTGCCCAAGCAGGAGAACTTACACCATTTCTGACAAATGGCGGTCCAATCTCTTCTTGAAAGTCTCAAGTGATGGCGCTCCCACAACTTCTGAAGGCAAGCTGTTCCATTGGTTGATTGTTCTCACTGTCAGAAAGTTTCTCCTTATTTCCAGGTTAAATCTCTCCTTGATCAGTTTCCATCCATTATTCCTTGTCTGGCCTACAGGCGCTTTAGAAAACAGCTTGACCCCATCCTCTCTGTGGCAGCCCTTCAAATATTGGAAGACTTCTATCATGTCTCCCCTGGTCCTTCTCTTCACCAGACTAGCCATGCCCAGTTCCTGTAATCATTCTTCCTATGTTTTAGTCTCCAGTACCCCTAATCATCCTGGTTACTCTTCTCTGCACTTTTTCTAGAGTCTAGATCAGCCGTGGGCAAACTACGGCCCGGGGGCTGGATCCGGCCCATTCAGCTGTTCTATCCGGCCCGCAGAGCCAAAAGAGCGGAGGGTTCTCTTGCTCTCCCAGAAGGCTACGTGAAGTAATCTAACTTTGAATTTATATTAGTTCACACAAACATCCATGCTTTTGTTCCGGCCCTCTGGTCCAGTTTAAGAACCCATTGTGGCCCTCGAGTCAAAAAGTTTGCCCACCCCTGGTCTAGATTGTTCTTACTGTCAGGAATTGCCTCCTTATTTCTAGGTTGGATCTCTCCTTGATAACTTTTCATCCATTACTTCTTGTCTGGCTGGGGAATTCTGGGAATTGAAGTCCACAAGTCTTAAATCCACCAAGTTTGGAGACTCCTGTTATAGATCACTGAAAACCTGTTTCATTTCCAGAACAGAAATAACGGCTTACTCTCTGCACATTTTATGGGACAGTCACTCAAATATTTTGTTTGCAATCCAGTTATGGCAAGTCTTGAACAGTGGTGGGATTTAAAATTTTTACTACCAGTTCTGTGGGCGTGGCTTGGTGAGCATGGCATGGCTTGGTGGGTGTGGCAGGGGAAGGATACTGCCAAATCCCCATTCCCTCCCCACCCCACAAACCTGCTTTCCAGCTCCTTTCTCCTGTGCAGGGGAACAAAAGAAGACCCAGCCGATCAGCTGGGACTCGGGAGGCAGAGAATAGATGGAGGCGAGGCCATTCAGAGGTGGAATTTGCCAGTTCTCTGAATTACACAAACTTTTCACTACCGGTTCTCCAGAACTGGTCAGAACCTGCTGAATACCACCTCTGGTCTTGAAGCTGCTTCATACGACAACATAAGCATCTCAATCCACACCCCTGTTTCCAAGACCAGTGCATAGCATCCATTTGAATCCATATCCCTCCAGCAGTTCTAACAGTTGCAGGATACGTCTCTTTAATGCACCTTTCAAAAGTAGAAGCCTTTCAGCTGTTAGACCAGGCTAGATGGTGAAGCAAAAAACTTGCGATAAATTGTGTTACATTTTTGCAGGAAGAATCATGTTTTCCTTTGGTATGCAAAACATCTTGTTCAAAAATATTGAAGCCATTTTTCCTAGACCTAATAAGGATCAGAATTATAGACAGTTTATAACAGTGTGTTGATTATGCTGGCTGGGGAATTCTGGGAGTTGAAGTTCACGCTTCGTAATCAAAGATTCCCTAAACCTTTATGGCAACACAGGGAAAAACTACAACATCTGAGTTGAAAATTCTACTATATTTTGGATTATTGGTTTCCATAAGCATTGTCTTTTTGTTTGCTGTTTGAACCACATTTTAAATAGTGAAAATATACTCTTTTTAATTTTTGTTAAATTTGTTGAATTACTTCTGATACCTTGACAGTATGGTTTGTGCAGCCTACGGCAAGGGTTTTGTATGTTCTGTTCTGCAAATGGCCACTGTCAATTAGGTACTTCTTAATGTTTGCATCTTCTGCATTTCATTTCTCTGTTATTTCTCAATATAGAACAAGAGCTATCCTTGATTGATCTCAGAATAGAATTGAGCCTAGACTTCAGCTTGACCTCTTGGGTATTATTCTATCCCCAAAGCTTTTGCTGCTCTGGCAGGAGAGTTAATTTCTTTCTCTTTAGTTAGGGCAAGGGTCTTCAAACTTGGTAAATTTAAGACTTGGGGACTTCAACTCCCAGGATTCCTGAGCTAACATGACTGGAGGAGGAATTCTGGGAGTTGAAGTCCACAAGTGTCAAGTTTGAAGACCACCGAGTTAGGTTATAGGTAAGCTTGGCAACTCTGACCTTGCTGGCCAAAAGTAGCCAAAGTGCTCCCTTCATAAGGAAGTGTTTAGAGATTATTACTTATTTTTCCTGTTCATCATTTTCTGTTAAAAGCATTGATGGGAAAGAGAAGGGAAGTGAGATCATTCAAGCCTCCATCTTCCATTTAGAGAAGCCACTCACAGTTTTTCAGCTGCCATCTCAACCCATCTGGAGGTATTGCAGATGAGTAGCATGTCATTATACATTTTTATTCAGTTTAGGCCCTGAGTGGTATAGAGGTAGTTATATATATATATTAGCCTAGACAGAAAGCAGACTACATTGTAACTAGCAGCACATGGTCTGTTTTCAGGAGCTTGTTGCTAGTTGTTATTCATGTTGTAATCACATGCTATTGCTTATTTTTTTACATTTTACTGGATCTTGCAGCTGAATAAAGTTTAGATGGTGAAATACTGTCTCCTTCATTGAATGGCAAGAAAGGTTGACTGCCCAGATAGCTTTCCATAGAGCCACAGGATTATGGATTAACGAGTTCAGGACAGGTATTCAAATGTCCTTATATATATACCTTATCCAGCGTCACGATCCATGTCTCTTAAAATGAATACACTCCTCTTATTTAATTATTTAAGGGCCAGAAAGACATTGTGTTTGCACTGTTTCTGGAATTGTTGTTATTATAAACCAATTAAATAAGTTTTATGAAAATAATTTCCACCAAATTAATTTCATTCCTAAACCTACAATCCCCAACACAGTTACCTGGAAGTAACAGATAACAGATAATCAGAGTTGGAAGGGACATTGTAGGCCATCTAGTCCAACCCCTCCCCTCCCAAGCGGGAGACCCTACACCATTTCTGACAAATGGCAGTCCAATCTCTTCTTGAAGGTCTCAAGTGATGGCGCTCCCACAACCTTCCGAGGGCAAGATGTTCCATTGGTTGATTGTTCTCACTGTCAGAAAGTTTCTCCTTATTTCCAGGTTAAATCTCTCCTTGATCAGTTTCGATCCATTATTCCTTGTCTGGCCTTCAGGTGCCTTGGAAAATAGCTTGACCCCTTCCTCTCTGTGGCAGCCTCTCAAATATGGGAACTCTGCTATCATATCTCCCCTGGTCCTTCTCTTCACTAGACTAGCCATGCCCAGTTTCTGTAACCGTTCTTCATATGTAAATCCCATTGTACTTGTAAATCCTTATTCATATTCAAATGAATATGTAAATCCCATTGTACTTGTCAAGACTTACAACCAGTGGTGGGCTGCTGCCAGTTCAGACCGGCTCAGCAGTACTGGTAGTTCCGACCACTGGCTGGGCCCGCCCCTCCGCCCCAGTGCTATCCTGTCCTATAAAACTGACTCGCTTGCCCCGCCCCTGCAGCCCAGCTGAGTTCCGCACCTCATCCCACAGCTCCCCACAGCTGCCGTGTGCAGGATATCCCCATTTTTGCAGCCACGTGCAAGCGCAGATGGTGCATGCACACACGAAGTGCATGGGTGTACACAAAGTGGGCATGCATGCCCGTGCACACATTTTCGGTTCTGCACTAGGCAAACCGGTTGTTACAGTATGTGGAGCCCACCTCTGCTTACAACTAAACACACACATACAGGATTATCCTGTAAATAAGAAAGAGCGAGAAGCACAGCAATATCTTCATGTTTCATATCCCGTATGACGTGGCGGGGGAAAAAAAGACAAAGACAATTATTGTTTTTCCCATTATCTTGCTTCACTAAAAATATTTATCAGGATGAGTTTTGAAACAAAAGAACCAACAAACCAAAACCCCAGGGGAAAAATACATATTTGAATTGCCAAAAACCTCTATAAAAATGTTTGATACTCTTGAGAAAATATTGCTAGTAGGCAGTAAGGATAAGAGAAAGGACACTGTTGCTTCCCGCCCCCAGCCACATTTCCCAGAATTAGCAGTGCACAAAAATGTTAAAACTTGTAGCCATTTATAGAGAGAAGGACACACACAGGCAGAGATGCTAATGGCTTTTGCCTCGGTTTATAACCTAATTTCCATCCTTCATTGCTTGCCTTTCATAGCACTTAGTACCCTGAAGACTGTCCAAGTCTTAAGAATTTGCATTCATCAGCAGACTCTGTGCAAATCTTGCTTTTTAAATGCTATAAAATCCTGGCCTTTTCTTTAATTTCATTATTCGGTCTTTCCTTAACAATGCAGCAAGCTGGCTGCTGGGCATCATCTGCGCAAATACTTTTTTGGCAGCCCAGTAAAGTTCCTCTCACGTAGGGCTTTGTCCACTATCACAATAAATGGATCTATCACGTCTTTCATTTCCTTTGTGAAAGGTTCAAACCCTTTCTGCTTGGCTCCCGACCGCTTGAAATTCCCATCTCGGTTGTTTTCAACACAGAGGAGCCGGTCGTAAGTCACTGTGATGTTTAGAAATCCAACCATTTCCCTCAGCTTGGGAAGAAGGGCTTCTTCTAAGTCTTCGTAATGAACCACAAGGAGATGCTTGCCATATTTAAGCCAGTCAAGCACATGAGAGGCCCACCAGGAAGCATAGCTGTTTACAAAATCAGGCCATTCTGCGGGGCAAGAAAGACAATAAAGATGTTTTATATGGCTTTTTGGAGCATTGTGCAGAAAAAAAAATCTCTTGCATCTTCTTAAATCTAATCAACTAACTGTCAGCACTAAATCAGCACTAGATAAGAGTAAACAGAATTCAAGGGGGGGCTGGAGTTGAACCATTTCTGGGAACATCATGATTCTAGGCTGATTACTCACTTGATTCTGCCCCAAGCTTTGCCTGCTCTTCTCCTACAGTAGGTAGCCATAGAAGAGTCATAGAAAAGTAGAAATAACTTTTGAAATAAAGCTGTTTGGTTGGCTAACCTAAGAGATAGGGCCTTTTCTGCAGTGGCCCCACACGTCTGGAAGGATTTGCTTAAAGCAGGGGTGTCTAACTCAAGGCCCATGGGTCGTATCCAGCCTGTGGGATTGCTTAGATCTGGCCTGCAGGGCCACCCTGGAAACAGCAAAGGACCGGCTCAAGGTGCCTCTGCTAGTGAAAATGGAGCCGTCACCCTCAAGATTGGCCAAAATATTTCCGACAGCAAACCCAAGCTGTTGGAAATGCAAGGAGAAATTCGGTACATATTTTCATCTATGGTGGACATGCCCCAAGACAAAGAAATATTGGTTAAAAATAAAAGTGTGGATAGAAGAAATCATAGAGTGTGGACTGGAGTGGAAACCGGAACCATTCCTGCTGGGAATAACCAAAGGAGATTATTCTCCTAAAGTAAGATATTTAATTATACACTTACTAACAGCAGCACGGATTTCATTAGCTCAATATTGGAAGAAACCAAATATACCACCAATACATGTTGCTGTTCAAAAAACTTATGAATGTGCTCAACTGGAGAGACTTACGCTCAAGATAAATGGGAAGGAGGATACAGTCTATTATCAGATGTGGGAAAAATGGTATAAATGGGTAGATTATAAAGGAAAAAATGCTAAAAATAAATGAACCCAAGAATCATATTATATTCGGCAATTTATTCAGAAAGCACAAAGATAACAAAAGTATGGAAGCTTCTTTTCTCTTCATTAACATTATTATTTACTTAATAAGTTACTCTATTTAATACTTAAACAGTATGAATGTATTATTAGTTGAAAAATAGTTATAAACCAACGTAGAGAAGTGCGAGTTATTTAATGTTTAGATGATAGTGAACGAAGATCAGATAAGTATTAGTTTATACAGACTAGTAGATAGTATCAAATTCTATATCAATGTAAAAAATATTTATATATTAGTGTTTTTTGTATTTTCTATTGGTGTTTTTGTACATGTGTGTTTTTAAGTTTGTAAATAAAGCTGTTTTTAAAATATTTTTAAAAAAGAAAGAAAATGGAGCTGCAGCCCTCCCGAGCTCCGTTTTCACTGGCAGAGGATTGCAAGAGGCCATCCCAGCGAAAATGGAGTTCGGGAGCCAGTTTTTGCTGGCAGAGCACTTGAGCCACCACAGGCACCCCCATAAGTGACGTCAAGCTGGCCACGCCCACCATGGCCACACACACACACACAACCTACCCCCTCGAGGTCAAACACAGTCGTAAAACGCCCTTCAATGAAATCAAGTTTGACACCCCTGTCTTAAAGGTTACTCATGGGAAGGATTCAATGAGGTCCAATCTATGTTTTTTTATATTTTTTATTATTTTTTTAATATTTTTTAATATTTTTTTTATAATTTTTTTTTATATGAGGTCCAATCTATGTTAAAAGTGATAGCAGCTCCCAAATTGTTTGTGGGCAAGAAAACAATAGCTACTCACTCACATTGAAATCCTTGACATTCTCGTCCCAGAATAAATTAATCATCTGAGTAAGTTGCTGAGAGATGTTATGGGCTGATTTGGCAGTGATTCTAATTGATCCTTCTCTGTTGCCATCCCAAACTTACCCCAATCCTTCCATGGTAGGAATAAATATTCCCAGGGCCAATATGATCACAAGAGAGCTAGCTATCCTAGTTACCTTTACTTTTCCAGTTCTGGTCTGTGGCATACCCAAGATGGCCAGCGCATTTCCGGTTGAATTCCGCCACCAACGATTTGTATGGGTTTCGTATTAGTAAGATGGCCGCATCAAACATTTCAATTTCCTTTCTGCCACTCTCATGTGTTTTGACACAAATAGTTCTTCTGCTTCTCCAGTGGTCTTTTTCTCCTTTGAAACCTGGCCAGGAAGTAAAGACTGGGGTTACTATTGTCAGAGTCTTAAAAAGTCTCAGATATATGATACACGAGAAAATACCTTCTTCTCTATAATTCATCTCCATATTGAAATAATTTGGAGAAGTTCACCTACAAATGACATCATTGTCATCAGGTGGTGATCCAGGTCAAGTCTTTTTTGTAATTATCCAAGTTTCCATTCACAGAGCAAAGTGAAGTTGACATTAAAAGTAGTCATTAAAAGCTTAGTTATTAAAAATGGTGTGTGTTTAATTGTCTAAAGGGACATGGTGGCTCAGTGGCTAAGACACTGAGCTTGTTGATCAGAAAGGTTGGTGGTTCGAATCCCTAGCGTCACGTAATGGAGTGAGCTCCCATTACTTGTCCCAGCTTCTGCCAACCTAGCAGTTTGAAAGCATGTAAAAAATGCAAGTAGAAAAATTTGGTGGGAAGATAACAGTGTTCTGTGTGTCTTCAACATTTAGTCATGCTGGCCACATGACCACAGAGAGTGCTGGCTCTTTGGCTTTGTGACGGAGATGAGCCCCCTAGAGCCAGAAACGACTAGCACATATGTGCAAGAGGAACTTTTACCTTTACCTTAATTGTCTATGATTTAAATTAATTTTCATTCTGTATTTATTCATTCATTCATTCATTCATTCATTCATTCAATGCATTTGCTGCCCATCGTGTGGTTGGGTTACAGCATAAAAATATTTAAATCACCAAAGATAAATATTCCTGATACAATAAAATGAAAATATTGTTGAGGTCAAATCACAGTTATGAGATAGGAATGTCAGCGTTCTGAGTAATGCACCCATAGAAAGCAGAACTCCAAGGCAGGTAGATTCCTCAAAGAACATATTTATTGGATACATCATATCGGCACAGCCGGTGAAACTCTAAAGGTTTCCGTGGTTTTCACTTAATTAAAATAATAAAACTTCCCCCCTTCCCAGTGTATATCAGTTACATTGTCCAATGAATATAGCTGGCTGGTTCCTCTCCTCCTTCACCAGCCACCTGTTATGATGACCTTGGTTCCCACAGGAAAATGTTTTGTTTTGGCTGTTAGCTGGGCTATCTACTTCCCCCTCCCTTCCCTCTCTCAGACTTTGTGGAGACTGTGAAGCAGCACAAGATGTCTTCAGCCAGGTTCACTTCAAAGGTGACAGGAAGGGAGAGAGCCAGAATTGGGGGAAGCAGGGATTCGGGAGAGTCCCTAGCTAGGATTCTGTGCAGTTCAGAGAACCTCCAAATCCCACTCCTGGCTGGCACTGCCCACTCACTCCCAGGTGTCCCCACATGGCCCATTTTGGATGCAGATAAGTGCAGACTGTGCACGGAGACTCGGGAGGATGAAAAACAGGCTTCCCGGAAGTTTGGGAAGACTGGAAATGGGCTCATTTCTGGCTTCTAGAGAGCCTCTGCAGCCCAGGGAGGTCGTTTTCAACCTCCCGGAGGCTCGAGAAAAGCCTTTGGAGCCCATGGAGGGCAAAATGTCCTGCCTGCC
Organism: Naja naja; assembly: GCA_009733165.1. NCBI lineage: Eukaryota > Metazoa > Chordata > Lepidosauria > Squamata > Elapidae > Naja > Naja naja. The sequence continues at coordinate 14,433,100 of CM019148.1, read as the reverse complement.
ATGTGCAGGAGGCTGATTAGGCCATGCCTACCATGGCCACGCCCACCCAGCAATCAGGCAGAGAACCCTTGCTAAAAATTTTAAAACCCACCCCGGGGGAGGGGGGGAGCAAGTGAGATTGGTTGTTAATTAATCAACCACCTCCAGTGTGATACTCCCCCACTGAGGTCCCAACCCAGCGGACAGAGTCAGGTCTTAAGGCCCTTATGGAAGGTCAGCATCAACTCTACTAGGTCAGTTTATTAGGTCTATCAGGTCAACTTTATTAGGGCATCAGTCGGAACCCTGACAGTCAGTAGAGAGACAGCCAATGTCACCTCAGGGAGTAAGATATTCCAAAGGACAGGAGCCATGACAGAGAAGACTCCTTTCCTGGCTCCCACCAGCTGAAATTCCTTGGCTGATGGGATTTGTAGTATGCCCTCTCTGCCAGCGCAGGTAGGGCAGGCTGGGGTGAGACAGTTTCTCAAGTAACCTCAAGCCATGCCATGCAGGCCTTTAAAGGTAATAACCAACACCTTGAATTGCACCCGGAATTGATTGTTTAAATATCTTTAGAGGTTCTAATGATATCCTTGCATAGTATAATTGGTGAGCATTATTTAGCAATATAAGCATGTGAAGGGGAATGGGGAATTAAATAAATGTGCGCGGTTTCGGTCCGTGCTCATTGCTGGAGACCCCAAGCCGCTTGGCTCAGGGGTTAAAACCACCCCATAGAGGTGGTGAAGACGGGGGAGCTGACGGCAGGAGTGAGGAGAGCCGCATCTCTCCTCCTCAGCCGATCTTTCCCTTTCCCGAAGGCAGCGCAGAGGTGGTCAGAAATGGCCACCTCAAAGAAGACCTCAAGCGGACAAGTTTGTTCAGGAGGAAGTGTTTAAGAGAAAGTGTGGTGATCCAGGCTGATATTGAAACATCTACTAAGGTACCTGGTTTTGAACAGTGGGAAACAGTAACAAGGAGAAAGTGAAAAGCGCGTGAAAGTGAAAAGCCAGTTTGTCGCTTCTTCCTCTTTGATGTTAATAGTTTTGAATTACAAAGAATATTGAGATGGCTTGGATGGATACAAATACACTTGGACATTAACAGGCTTTTTATATAGCTGGAAATAATCTTCCAAGTGTTAAAGACCTTTGAGAGACTTTAATATTTTTTCTATAAAAGAAGAGAAAGGAAGCAATAGAGGAAGAGAGGAAAAAGTGAAAGGAGGGAGTGTCTGGAGACTGAGGATACTACCCAGACTTAAAAGAACAGAGAGTGGATTGGCAACAGGGAAAGATATACTTTAAAATACATTCTATTTGGAACTTTGTTGCAAGCCTAAGCCCCTGAAAAGGGAAAGTGTTTTAAAGAAATAAGAAACAACTTTGGATACTTGGAGGACTTTCGTTTTATGGACAGAAGATACTAAGCTGATTAAAGCTAACTGGGAACTGTTTTGAAGAAAAAGGGGAAACCCCTTTAAAATGTTAATACCCATGGAAGAATCAAGAATGTTATTTAAACAACTTAAAGAAGAGCTACAATTGATAAAAATGGAGGTTCTGAAATATATGCAACAACAGGAAATATCGGTGGAACAAGAAGGGCGGAACAAAGAAGAGGAAGCCATTTTAAAGAATCAAACAATTGTTAAAAAGTGAAAGGGGAAAAAAGGGAAAAGAGGGAAGAGAGTTAAGACTTTAAGATTTGAAGCAACAATTTAAAAAAAGTATAATTACAATGCTATAAGGAAAAACCAAGAGACAGGATTCCAGAAGGGAGAATTAGAAAAGTGAATAGCGAGATAAGGGAGGAAAAGGGGGCAGGAAAAAAAGGGGAAGCAGTAAATGGAAACAAGATATACAGAAACAAGAGAAGTACACCAGGTTTAGAGAATTTATTTATTTTTTTGAACACCGAGATAATGGTTAAATAAATCAAATTAATTAAAGAAATCTGCAAGGGTACATGAGCTGCAGGGTTATTTTAGAAACAGATAGAAGCTAGAAGTTTTAGAGGCTCAATATGATGTGTATTTCCTTTCCTTTTTTTTTAAATTACATTTATATGCCGCCCTTCTCTGAAGACTCAGGGCAGCTTACAATTTTTGGAGCACAACCCAATGCGCTCAGCAATAGCCTTCATTCCATTGTATATGCCTGCTTATTACTAAGCGGTATTTTTACAAGGTCAGCTAATTGCCCCCAACAATCTTGGGTCCTCAATTTACCTACCCTGAGAGGATGGAAGGCTGAGTCAACCTTGAGCCTGGTGGGATTCGAGCCTACAGTAATTGTAGACAGCTGGATCTTAAGAGCAGGCATTTAACAGCCTGAGCCACCAAAGGCCATTATGATGAAAATATTTTATGGGAATGGATAAATAAGATAGATATGGTAATTAGCATTTGAATTGAATTGAAATGGGAATAATTAGCTTATTTACAATGGTTATATACATTTATAATATCTTTACTTTATACTGTTAAAAAGCGTAATAAATAAAAATGAATGTGCCAAGCAGAAATGGATCCGTAATAGAGATTTTATTAAAACTGAGGTGTAATAGAAACAATAATGCTAAAGGAGAAATATAAATGTTAAACAATGATGGGTAAAACAAAGATGGGGTATTATCCTCTGAAGTAATAATTACAGGGTAAAATATGTCTTATAAGAAATATAAGATTGTAAACATTACAGATAAAAGTGTATTAAAAACTGAATGGAAAATATTGCAGGAGAATAAAGGAAAATAGTATAAACTGTTATGATAATTGGGATAGAACACATGAAGTGTGTTAAAAATTGAAATTATATCTGTATGGAAAAGGGAAGGTTTGGACACACACTGTTCTCAAAAAAATAATTTTTATGTTTTTGTTTGTTTGTAACAATGTAATAGTGGTTTGCTTATACTGTATATTCAGGGGCCGGGAATGGTGGTGATATGATAAAGCGAAATGTAGTAAGGAAAATTAATTTACTAATATGGAATATTTTGTATTGAATGATATTGGAGAAGATGAGACACAATCTACCGGCACACTGTATACTGAGTTTGTATTCTTGTCAAATAATTAAAAAATATTGTTACGAGAACACACAATCTTGGGTTTGGTCTAAAGAGGGATTTGAAAGAGGTTTTTTAAGAATGAGCAGGGTGCAAGAATACATCTCTTCAAACTGAAAACCTCATTACTTTAATTAATCAATTCATAAAAGCAACCCTATCTTTATTTTATTTTATTATTTTATTTTAATTTAATTTTTAAAAATTATTTGCCACCCATCTCACTACAGACCAGATAAAAGCAACCATGCCTCTAATACGATTCATTAATACAGCTATTCTTACTCCAGGCTCAGATAAAAAATGTAACCATTTTAATGTCAAAATCATAATAGCTATGTCTTTTATGAGCTAGCTGTAGCAATATTTAGCATTTGACATTTTTCAGAGTCATGTAGAAGTCTAAAAAGAAGGAGCTGTTTCAAAGAGAAACTTTTGGATCCATGCATTCAGAAGCATCTCTTTCAAATAATTTTCAAAGCATATACATCCATAATATAGGATAGATAACAGGAATTCAGAACACCTTAGCTAATGTAATTGGGCCCATAGTTATCATAACTATCCATTTACCTTGGAATGAATCTGGTAGCTGTCGTCTCAAAAGATCTAGAAGTAGTAGCAATTGTCTAGCTTGCAAACCAAAAGTAAGCCAAGGTGGTAGAGACCAGAGACCATGCTGGAAATTAAGAGGAGGTAATATAGAATGGTTTTGCCCCTTAACTGTGGCAGCCATTTTGGAAAACCACCTACCACATATCCCAAAGGTGCTTTTTCAGGAAGCAATTGGGTTTTCTTGTTTTCTCTTTGAAGGTGTTTCACTTCTCATCTTCTTCAGCTCTGACAGGACAGTGGGGAATGGAAGGATTTATATATGAAGAAGCTTCTTGGATGAGAAGCGAAACATCTTCAAAGGAAAAATAAGGAAGTCCCGCTGCCTCCTAAAAAAGCACTTTTGGGGCAACTGTGACCTGGATGACTGAGAATCTCTACAGACTTTTAGCTATACAATTTGGGATGAACATTCTTGGAATAGTATGGGATTTCCAGAGAAAAAATTGCAGACTACAGGAACCAAGAGCACTACTCAGGTGACCCTGAGGATACAGATAAACCTCCAAGTGCTTCATCGACCCTCTAAAAGAATGCAAATGACCAGCTGCCTGCAAGGATTATAAATCCTTCCATTCCCCGTCGTCCTGTCAGAGCTGAAGAAGCTTCTTGGAAGAGAAGCAAAATGTCTCCCAAGAAAAAAACAAGGAAGTCCAGTTGCCTCCTGAAAAAAAGCACCTTTGGGACAACCATGAGCTGGATGACTGAGAATCTCTACAGACTTTCACCCACCACATGGCTCCATAGTTTAGGTTGTCCATTGATTTGCTTCGAATCCACAGCTTCATCCAGTTCAGTCCAGCGAAGAGTCAACCCATACCTTTATTATACAGAGTTCCATCAAAGTAATAGCTCCCTGTGTAGACTCCTGTGGCATGCTCTATCAAATGGCGAACCCATGTGTTTCCAGCTCCTGGGAAGCTCGACAAAGCAACAAGGGCTTTTGATTTGGTGGGGAGAAAATTCCGGTCAATACAACGCGTATCTGCAAGCAAATATAGATGACACATTTGACCACAGTCAAATCAAAATGGCTCCTCCCATTACTTATTAAGTTGCTTTTTTGCTAATACTGTCATAGAATAACAGAATGACAGAGTTGGAAGGGATTTTGGAGGTCGTCTAGTCCAACTCTCTTCTCAGGCAGGAATCCCTGTATCATTTCAGACAAATGGTTATCCAATCTCATTTTAAAAAACCTCCAGGGTTGGCGCACCCACAACTTCTGAAAGTAAGCCCTTCTATGGTTTATTGTTTTCACTGTCCAACATTATACAGTGGTATTAACACTTCACATGATCTTGATTCTATATCTCTATTATTGCAGCCTAGGACTGCATTGGCTTTTCTGGCAGCTGAAGCATACTGTTGAGTCATATTGAAGTGGTTGCCCACTAGGACTCCAAGGTCCCTCTCACAGTTACTACTGTTGAGCCAGGTGTCACCTATTCTATACTTCTGCATTCGGGTTTGTGGAGCCCAATTGCTGTCTTGAGATACTGGATGAACCAAGCCAGATTTGTTAAGATGTGATTTGTTTTTTTGGGTGTAACATGTAACATGTAAAGTGAGCAGTTATGTGGTATGAAGCCAGATTAAATGAATTGTGTGAACCCACTTGGACTCTATAGGAAGTATTGCTTATTTTTAAATGTTGACATTTATTTATATCTATTTACTATTTAGTAAATGTATAGCCTTTCTTTCTTCAAGGAATCTCTCTCTCTCTCTCTCTTTCTTTCTCCATGATTTTTATTCTACTTGAGCCACCCACAGTCACATGACAGAAAGACAGATGGCATATAAATCTCATAAATAAATAAATCATTTTGTTTCTGGGGCTATTGATCGAAGGAGCAGACGGCTGACGTAATGATGGGAAAACTGGAATTTGCAAATCTCCCCTTTTTTTAACAAAAGCAGTTGGAGATCTTTTTACAGATGAATGTGTTCACACTTGGACACACAGGGACACAAACCTACAGACTGTGGTTTATCTTTCACTGCAAATGGCTTCCAGGCAACATTAAAGAAGATGAACATTGATAAGACACAGTTTCAAGGTACACAGTTTCAAGATGCTCAGAAGCTCTGAAACCATGAAATGAATGCAGCTCAACCAGGAAAAAAAAGAGGAATTAAAAAAAATCTGTAAACCTTCTGAAAACAGCATTAAAAGCACAGGAGAACAAAATGGTGTATAGCGATGAGAGTTTATTTACTTATTAGATTTAGAGTCTAGGAAGAAAGATTTAGCCTTTCTTCCAGAAGTTTATCATAGTAAAAAACAAAACCTTTTTTCTTCAGTGTTAAGCCCATAATTGTCAGGCATAAGGAACCAAAAATGACACAATGAACTGATCAGAGTGGTATATTTATTGCTGCTCGCCTATAGGCAAGAATCTTGCCAGATTAAAGCACTCACTGCACAACTACTAGATAAATAAAAATTTAGGGAGGATCTACCATCAGCCTCTTCCTCCCAACAAGGGAGTCAACTGTTTCATTTTCCACTTCTCCTCAGTGCCAGATTCCACCACAATTTCACAAAGATGGTTGCCCTAAGAGAGGGAGAGACTGTCCCAAAGCCATCCAATTTGATCTTTCTCTAGCACATGTTAGATTTGAAACTGGATCTTCTGGTCCCATTCAGCATAGTAACATAGCATAGTCTCTGCTACAACAGAGCAATTTGAATTCTACCTCACCCAACATCACCATAAAGGCTCTTGGATACTTTTATAATGGTATGTTAAATTGTACTCTAAAAAGAGAGCAGGACCACTAGAAACAAACCATTTCTAACCATAAGAAGGTAAACACAATGAAATGTGTGGTGATGTCCACAATCCAATGTTCACCTTTTTCTATTTGTGTTGAACATCTATCTATCTATCCGTCCGTCCGTCCGTCCGTCTGTCTAGCTAGCTAGCTAGCTGCCCCTGTGTGTCTGCAAGGGTGGTAATAGGGGGAAATGACAAAAGACAGGCAATCTCCAGAACTTTATTTCATGGAATAAAATAAATATCCAGCCAGGTTGGCCATTGGTGACAATTCTGGAAGTTGAAATATGGAAGTGTTACTCTAGACCAGTGCTTAACAACAATCTTAGCCATTTTAAGATGTGTGGACTTCAAATCCCGGAATGACAATAGCAATAGCACTTAGTCTTATATATCACTTCATAATGCCCCCTCTAAGTGATTTACAAAGTCAGCAAATTGCCCCCAACAATCTGGGTCCTCATTTTACTGACCTCAAAATGATAGAAGTCAACCTTAAGCTGGTCAGGATCGAACTTCTGGCTGTGAGTAGAGTCAGCCTGCAATACCACTGCGCCACCATGGTTCTTATTTAATGACACATTTCTTATTTAGTGGACACCTTACGATGATGCCGGCTGGGATGTTCTGGAAGTTGAAGTCCATACTTCTAAAATGGCTACAGTTTGGAAACACTGCTCTAGAATGTTGTTGAAACACAGTAAATTTCTGTTGTCTTTCCTCAATCCCTATGTGTTTGTCTGCCAGTGTATTTACTATATAAATATTAATATGATGATAGATGATACAAGTATGAGCAATAAGTCTCATTGGACTCTCTCCTTACCTTGGACTGGAGTTTGATAAACAAAGCGATGGTCTCCTGTATTTGAAACTTCAGCCGTACCTTTGACATTTTCAAGCCTGCTGCAAAATGATCTGTCAGAACTATTATGCAGCGGGAAATTAATTGTTGCAAAGCCACAATGGCACTGAGGCCTTCTAATAACTGCCAAAGGGAATTCCTAATCAGGAAGAAAGTGAAGAAAATCAGGCTGTCATCCATCATGGTAAACATCAGTAAATATTAGTTACTTTAAAAAAAAATGTATTTACCCAATTTATATAGCCACCTATGTCACCATTATGCCACTCTGGGCAGCATTCAACAATGAAATAAAACCACAAGATAAAAACAATCATTATAAAAATATGACAATAAAATGGTTAATAATTTAAAAATCATTAAAAAAATGGAGTATGCAAACCATAAAAAGAGAATTACAGTTACCACATATCTACCATATAGAGAGAGCCAGTTTGGTCTAGTGTTTTAAGGCACCAGGGTGGAAACTAGAAGTCTGTGAGTTCTAGTCCTGCCTTAAGCATGAAAACCAGGTGGATGACTTGGCTAATCATGAGGAGACTGAGTTCTAATCCTGCCCAAAGCATGAAAGCTGCCTGGGTGACTTTGTGCCAGTCACTCTCTCTCAGCCCTATTCCTCTCACAGAGTTGATGTTGTGGTAAAAATAGGAGAAGGGAGGAGCATTGGGTATGTTCCCTTCCTTGAGTTTATTATTTATAAACTCAAGGGGTTTTAATCTGGAATGTTTATTTGGCTGCAATTTAATATATTTTTAATTGTTTTAATTTTTGTATTGTTTGTTTTTTATGTACGCTGCCCTGAGTCCTTCGGGAGAGAGGGCGGCTTATAAGTCCAAATAAACATAAACATAAACATAAAAATAATAAAGGTGGCATGAAAAAAATCTAAAATATTTTCAGTACTATCCACAATAGGGGAGCCTTTCCCAACCCTGGTGACATAACCAGATCCCCTTTTTTCCTCATTTTTTAATTTCTTTTTTTTAAACAGTATTTTATTATCTTATAAAATACAAAACCACAAAAACAAATAGTTGGAAGCAAAAGGGAGGGAAAAGGGAAGACAGAAGTGTAGAAAAGAAGGGAAAAAGAAAAAAAAGGGGGTTGACATCTAACTCCCTCTGGTGCGGTACAGTAAGGCATTAACATCCATCCTCAACTTTTTACTTTTAAATAGTAGTACAAACCGAGGGTGGGATTCTACCGGTTTGGGCCAGTTTGGGCAAACCGCTAGCTCTGAAGATCAGCTGGGAGCAAACTGGTTCTCTTCAAAGATCAAGGTATTTCCTTCCCCCCCCCCCACTGATCAGATGTTTTCTGCAGATCAGCTGTCCGCACGATTTAGATTAGCTAGAAAACAGGAAATCATGGGATTTCTTGCTTTCTAGATAATCTAAATTGTGTGGCACAGCTGATCTCTCCCCCCCCCCAGTTGTTGTACTGCTTCGCCCAGGAGGCTTCCCTGAGGCCCAGGAGGCCCAAAAAAAAATGCCCACCCAGTCACATGACCACCTGGCTAGGCCCACCTAGCCACGCCCACCTAGCCATGCCCACAGAACTGGTAGTTAAAAATTTGCATCCCACCCCTGGTACAAACTAGTCATTTCTATAGCAACCCATCTATCTCATTGGTAAAATCTGAAGTCAAAGTTTCATTCTTTCCTACCTCAAGCACAAGGTAGAAACAAAAGTACTTATATTATCTTCTTCGATCAAAACAATCAGATTAGCCACCACTGCCAACTCCCTCAACTTTTGCAGCCATTCATCCATGGTGGGGATCAAAATAACCTAAATCCTGAGGGACTTTCTGAACATTAGCAGGAATGAAGCTACCCTAATGATGGAAATTAAGTTCTGCACTCTTTTGAACTTCATTTTCAGCGTGTTGGAGCCTTTTGGGAAAGATTGTGTCAGATGAAGAGGATTAATGAGATTGTCTGTGAGGATATTGAATTTAGTAGCTGGAACATTAAAGTGTACAGGAGGCCAGAACACACAGTTGTAGTTGATTAATTAGAGAATGCTGACTGTTGCAATCTAAGCTATGATTGTTTGATGTGGGTGTAAAGGGGGACTTTCCCTTTTCCCTCTCCTTTTCTGTGTGTTCTGTATACAGGTAGTCCTCAACTTATGACCACTATTGAGCCCAAAATTTATGTTGCTAAGTGAGACATTTGTTAAGTGAGTTTTGTCCCATTTTACAATTTTTCTTGCCACAGTTGTTAATGAACTACTGCAATTGTTACATTAGTAACACAGGGTTGGGCTTTTTTTTTCTTTGGTCTTTTAATGACCCTGTAATCCCTTGCATCAGCATGGAGTCAGGGCAACTGAATGCAGCTTAGTGTTTACTGGCCAGATGCCCTTCCTATCGCCAATGCGGAGTGCATTTTGCCCAAAGAGAGAAATATCTGCCTCTACCTAGGATCGAACTCACAGCCTCCTGATTGTGAGGCGAGAGCTTCACCTCTAGGCCACTACAACATTCACGTTAGTAACACGGTTGTTAAGTGAAATCTGGCTTCCCCATTCACTTTGCTTGTCAGAAGGTCACAATAGGGGATCATGTGACCCCAGTAAACTACAACTATCATAAATATGAACCAGTTTTCAAGCAACCAAATGTAAATCACATGATCATGAGGATGCTGAAAAGGTCAAAAGTGTGAAAAATGGTCATAAGTCACTTTTATCAGTGCCATTGTAACCTCAAATGGTCACTAAACGAATAAATAAGTCGAGGACTACCTGTACTGTTTAATTTACCTCATGATCTTTCTGTATTTCTGACTATCTTGTGGGTTTTTTTCTTTCTGGATGATGACAAATACTGCTGTAAGTTTGTATGTTCAATATATTTATGTATATAAAAGACAACAAGTCTGTGTTAGTGGCTCCAACTTCATCTGGACAGCTGCTGCATAATTTGATGACATCGTCAACTGACCAAAACTCTTAATTGTGCAATCTAACACAATGTAGAGTGTATCTACACTGAAGTAAACCCATTGAGTTCAATGAGACCAACCCCAGCCATCACATGAAGGATAGACTTTATAAATTAGTCATAAAATATCTGTCCTCCCCATGGACAATCCTATGGAAAGTACCAACAGGCAAAAACTCTTTTAGACTGCTCTTTAGAAGGCCAGATCCTGAAGATGAAACTCAAATACTTTGGCCACCTAATGAGAAGGAAGGACTCACTGGAGAAGAGCCTAATGCTGGGAAAGATTGAGGGCAAGAGAAGAAGGGGATGACAGAGAATGAGGGGGCTGGATGGAGTCACTGAAGCAGTAAGATGTGAGCTTAAATGGACTCCAGAAGATGGTAGAGGACAGGAAGGCCTGGAGGAACGTTGTCCATGGGGTCACGATGGGTCAGACCGGAGGTGGTATTCAGCAGGTTCTGACCAGTTCTGGAGAACCGTAGTGGAAATTTTAAGTAGTTCAGAGAACCAGCAAATACCACCTTTGACTGGAGATTTTACAGTATCCTTCCCCTGCCACGCCCACCAAGCCATGCCCACAGAACCGGTAGTAAAAACAATTGAATCCCACCACTGGGTCAGACACGACTTCACAAATAACAACAACAATCTGTCCTCAGATATTCATTTTTACACAAAACAATGTATTAACGATGCATACATCTGTAAATAGGTCAAAGTAATTATTACGATTCCAGAAAAAAATATTCAAATCTAATTCCTTTCTCCCTAACTTGTATCTATTCATAAATCCACTGTATGAGCTTCTTCTGATTTTGCATTAAACCTACATTTTTATCTAAGGAAAGAATGTGTGTTTGTAATATCGTTAAGGGTATTTGAATAAATACCTGTGCTAGAGATGAGAATAATTTTTACTGATCTGTATTTAATGATAGGCGGGGCAATGTTAAAGAATGCCAAAATCATCAAACAATTACACATCTTGCAAATGCTTATAAAATAATCCTCAGGGTTTTACAAAACAGAATTCACGGAATGAGAACTAAGGGATAAAAGCTGAATTCAGAAAAGGAAGGGATCATATTGCTTAGCATCTGATGGATAATAGAACAAGCAAGGGAAATTCAAAAATATGCCTACTTTTGATTGATTATTTCAAGTCTTTTGGATGGATTACAACTAATTATGCCTGGTGTTTAAAAACATGGATATAACAAACTAGTTCAACAGCTTATTATACAATTTGGATGATGAGCAGGAAATGAATCTTGAATGATAGTAATTAATTTGACCTATAGATAGAATATAACAGCAGTGATGAGTGTACCATTGGAAGACCTGAAAAATCAAGTTAGAATAGATCGTTTGTGGGAAAGCCTACCTATATGGTTATTAGGAGTCAACAATGACTTCAAGGCCCTTAATAATCAGATGATTTAAATAGGAAAAAGGATAACTGAGACTATGAGACTAAAATAAGACTAAGGATATCGGAGGACCTCATGTAAGGATGATTAAATGCATATATGTATATGTATGAACAAATGTATATAAGAATATATATACTTATATTATACTAGAACGAGAACCAAAAGTTATGTCAAAATGACTTCACCATGTTCAATGTTTTTAACTGTTGTGTTTAATAAAAACTATTTTTAAAAAAAGGTTGGCTAAGGTCACCTCCCTTCTGCAATATCCAGGGGTGGACTTCAAAAATATCAGCAACAGGTTCTCTGCCCAGTTGCTGGGTGGGCATGGCCATGGTGAGCGTGGCCTAGTCAGCCTCCTGCACCATGGGGGGGGCATTTTGACCTCTGGGAGGGTGAAAGCAGCCTCCCCAGGCTCTGGAGGCCCTCTGGAGGCTGGAAATGAGCCCATTTCTGGAGCCTCCGGGATTCCTGTTTTTTACCCTTGCCAACCTCTGCACAGGCCCTGCACTTACCTGACATCCAAACGGGCCATATGGGGACTCCTGGGAGGGGCGGGAGGGTCCAGACAGGGCGGAGATTTGCTGGTTCATGGAACCAGCCATAAAACTAGCTATGGGTTCACCCGAACCGGGATGAACTGATAGTAGCCCACCTCTGGCAATATCTATGTAGAACAATGTTTCTTAACCTGCTGGCTGGGGAATTCTGGGAGTTGAAATCCACCCACCTTAAAGAGGACAAGATTGAGGAACTCTGATGTAGAACATACCATGAAAAATGACAAACTAGAAACTGGAAATAAAATTGCTGGGAGAAATATCCACAAACTAAGGAATGGGGCAAAGATTTCAGATTAGAGATAGTCTGCAACATATAACCATTCTTTTAGTGACTGCATAGGTAGTCCTCGACTTGCAACAATTCATTTAGTGATGGCTCGAAGTTACAACACCACTGAAAATCAATAATTTATGGCTGGTTTTCATACTTACAACCATTGCAGCATCCTCGTGCTCACATGATCAAAAGTCAGGTGCTGGATCATATTTATGAAGGTTGCAGTGTCCTGGGGTCATGTGATCACCTTTTGCAGCCGTCTGACAAGCAAAGTCAATGGGGAAGCCAGATTCACTTAACAACTATGTTTCTAACTTAACAACTGCAGTGATTCACTTAACAACCGTGGCAGGAAAGTTCATAAAATGGGGTAGGAAAATAAATCACTTAATAATGGTCTTGCTTTCCAAAAGAAATTTTGGGCTTAACTGTGGTCATAAGTCAAGGACTACCTGTACATATTATCAGTGCCATGGTTCTCCCAATTGTGACATAGGGGTGTAAACATTACATTATTAGAAAGAGTGAACAGAGACAGTGATGGATGTCTTTGAATTGTGGTGCTAGAAAAGATTGTAAAGAATGCCTTGGTCACCAAGAAGAACAAATCACTCAGTGCCAGACAAAGTAAAATAGGATGGCAGTAGTAATAAAGCTAAAGTTTAAATACTTTGGGCCCATATTGTGAAGGCAAAGAGTTATTGGAAAAGAGCTTGATAAAAACTGAATGCAATAGAAACAGATGCCAAAAGGTGGTTAGTACTGTGTTTCCCCCAAAATAAGACCCAGCCGGAAAATAATTTTTCAGGATGCTCGTAATATGGGCCCTACCCCAAAAATAAGCCCAAATTAAGATTGTTAGCCAGATGGACACATTTACCATATTTCTTTGAAAATAAGCCCTAATGCAGGGGTGTCAAACTCAAGGCTGCATCTGACCCACAGGGTACTTAGATCTGGCCTGTGGGGCTGCCCTGGAAACAGTGAAGGACTGAGCTGAGGTGCCTCTTCCAGTGAAAACACAGCTCAGAAGGGCCGCTTGTAGCCCTCCCAAGCTCCCTTTTTGCTGGCAAAGGTTTTCAGGAGGCCATCCCAGAGCTTGGGAGCCCATTTTCTCTAGCAGAGTGCTCAGGCCAACACAGGCAACCCCGACACAAGTGATGTCAAGCTGGCCACACACCCCCTGCCCCCCTCAATGTCAAACACAACCCTGATGCGGCCCTCAATGAAATCGAGTTTGATAACCCTGCCTTAATGCGTCTTTTGGAATGAAAAGTAATATAAACCCAGTTAAGACCCAGGTATTTTGGGGAAATATGGTATCACAGGTGTCTCAAGCAGGACTTTCAAGAACTCCAAAAAGCAATTGCTGCCTAAATCCTGTCAAATTATATCTGTTGTATCCAAGGGTGTCAATAGGGAATACACATTTTTAGAGGTGGGCTTTGATTGAGAGGCAGTTTGGTCTAGTGGTTAAGCCACCAGCCTAGAAAGCAAGACACTGTGAGTTCTAATCCTGCCTTAGGCATGAAACCTGGCTGGGTGACTTTAATCCAATCATCAGGGACTGAGAGTTCTAGTCTCACCTTAAGCATGAAAGCCAGCTGAGTGACTTGGGCCAGTTCCTCTCTCTCTCAGCCCAACTCACCTCACAGGGTTCCTGCTGTGGAGAAAATAGGAGGAGGAAGGTGTGTGTTGGATATGTTCACTGCCTTCAGGGGTGGGATTCAACTGGAGTTACTACCGGTTTGGTGACTATGTTTTGCGCCCATGTGTGTGTAAAAAAACCTTATTCTTGTTGCCCAGAGAGCTGAAAAGTGCAGCGTGCAGGTGCACAGCGTTTGAAAAGCCTCTTTTTTCCTGCTTTTTCAACCTCAGCTGTGCCACGTAAAGCAGCTGAGGTTGAAAAAGCAGGAAATAAAGGACAGGTAAAAGCCTGGGCAGGCGGGTGGGCCAAACAGCAGCAAACACAGTTCGGTGTCTGATGCTCTTCAGAGCTACCAGTTCTATAGAGCCGGACAGAACCGGTAGCATCCCACCCCTGACTGCCTTGAGTTATTTGTAAAAATAATAAAGGGGAGATATAAATAAAATTGCAGAGTCATGGCCACCATCTTCACTTAGAAGATTATGTCTCAGAATCTGCTCCCAGGATCTCTCACAGGACAAGATTAATTTGGATTAAGCCACTGTAGAGATTCATTAGGTCTTCGAATCCAAAACAATAGCCAGCTCTAATATCTGTTATTTGTACAATATTTGCTGCAGTTTCTTTTCATATAATTGTGAAGAAATAAAAGAAGACATTTTACTTGGTCCTATTGGAACTGGAACATTTGAGATCAGTCTGAATAAATGTACATCTCTATGTGCATATTAAACAACAGATGTGACACAGACTTTCCAGGTTAATAAACTGCCTTTCTTAGCATGATCTTATCTGAATATAATCCTTAACTTATGACCACAATTCAGATACGGATTTCTGTTGCTAATCAAGTCTGTTGCTAAGTGAGTTGCACCTGATTTTTTGACTTTTTTGACGCAATTAAATGAATCATTGTAGTTGTTAAATAAATCATATGGTTGTCCAGTAAATCCAGATTTTCTATTAACTTTGCTTATCAGAAGCTAGCTATGAAAGTTGTACATGGCAACCTTATGAACCAGGGACTTTGCAAGAATCATTAATATATACTGTTTGCCAAGTGCCTGAATTTTGATCATGTGATTGTGGAGTTGCTGTGGTGGTTGTAAGTCACTTTTTAAAGTGCCTTTGTAACTTTGACCGGTCATTAAGCAAATGTTTCTAAGTGGAAGACTACCTGTAATCACCTATAAAGGTTATATGGAATGGAATAGAATGGAATGGAATAGAGCAGAACAAATAAAATAAGGAATGGAATGAACTGGAATGGAATAGAATAGAATGGATTAGATTAGAATGGATTAGATTAGATTAGATTAGAGTAGAGTAGATCATATCATATCATATATCAGATCAGATCAGATCGGATCAGAACAGAACAGAACAGAACAGAACAGAATAGGGAATGGAACAGAGCGGAGCAGAACAGAACAGAACTTTACTGGTCAAGTATACAATATATCATTTATGCATTTGTGTACATTTGTGTGCATGTAGAATGATCTACTAAAAACCATTTTGTACTAGAAAAAACTGCATGCGATTTTGAGTGGTTTTTTTTTTAATTCAGACTGATCTGGAATTTGGATGGAACAATATGACAATGAAGGCCCAGCCTGAAGCTATCTCAAAAAAAAAAATCTTTTTACTAAAGATCTTTTTTCTTAATTACTGTAAATATTTCAAAACAGGTCTTTTTTCCCTTGAAAGTTAATCACAACATTTCACTGTGTGAAAATCTGAAAGGGACCATACTCCAATCTACTTATTATTTCAGGAAGTATAAAACACGTGGTTTAGTTAAATAAAACTAAACAAAATCACCTAAAAGAGTGTCATTTGTTGAGATTTGTGGAATTTTTTTTTTAATCACATTTATATGCCGCCCTTCTCCAAAGATTCAGGGCAGCTTACAATTTTTTGGGATACAACCCAGTGTGCTCAGCAATAGCCTTCATTCCATTGTATATGCCTGCTTATTACTAAGCGGCATTTTTACAAGGTCAGCTAATTGCCCCCAACAATCTTGGGTCCTCAATTTACCTACCCCGAGAGGATGGAAGGCTGAGTCAACCTTGAGCCTGGTGGGATTCGAGCCTACAGTAATTGTAGACAGCTGGAACTTAAGTGCAGGCAATTAACAGCCTGAGCCCCCAAGGCTCATAATATATATCTACAACTTATTTGAAGACGTTAAGTTGGGGAGGGGATTGTCTAACTTTCCAACCTAAATCTCCCCCAAATTCTACCCTTGAAAGAAATGTGCCATTAAATAATATTACACAGGCAAAATTGTGGTTTTCATGTCATCATGCAACTAAAGGGTTAAAATTATGAAATGCAGTAAAAGAGAACTATTTCGGTCTAATGATTAAGACACTAAGCTAGAAAGAAGGAGCTTGTGAGTTCAAGTCCCACCTTAGCCATAAAAGCCAACTGAGTGACTTTAGGCCTCTCTCTCAGCCCAATCCACCTCATAGGGTTGTTATTGTGAGGCTAATAAAAGGAGGAAGTTTGGATATGTTGAATACATTTGCCTCCTTGAGATATTTGTAAAAATAACATCGGGGTGGAGTCGAGTGACTGAATGGGGCTGAGCGTTTACTGGCCAGCTGAACTCCCTGACACCTATGCAGAGTCCACAACAGACAATTACCCACTGAGCCCAGAGAAAAAAAACATCTGCCTCTACCTACGATCGAACTCACAGCTTCCTGACTGTAAAGCAAGAACTCCACTTCTAAGCCACCACGCCACTCAAAGGTGGGATACAAATTAAATAAACAAAATGTGTGTGGACTTGAAAGGAAGCCTTGTGATCTGGTGAGTCTTATGGCTGAGAAGGTGTGTCTAGGATCACCTTAGTGGATCAGGGCATCAGGAAAGAATAAGTCTATTCTTTCTCCTATCTACGCAAAACAGAAGGTCAGTTCAAAGCAGGCAGCAGCTATCAACTACCCTAAATGTGCCTGATGAAAAGGATCCAATGCTATTCTCCTAAAGAGAATACAGGCTCTCTCAGTAATGATCCCCTCCTAATGAGGTAATTTATGGAGAGTCCCTAAGGCTTTTTTCTAATGTTCCATCAGCATGACAAGGCATTAAATAGTTGTCAACATAATTGGGTTCAAACTGTCCCCTTCTGACTTCCCCTTTAGGTTAAAATCATGGTGGGGGAGAACACTGTGGCTCTCATTAGTCCATTTTAGCAGGCTAGAAATAAATTCAGTTTGATTACATGTAAAAAATACATTTTCTAAGAGAAAGGCATTAGCAGATTTTCCTTTTCCTTCGTAGAGATGACGTCTAAGGAAAACAGTGAGGTTTATCTGAGTGGGACAGAGCTGTGATTTGGACCGCTAAATTGTATCTTCTGGATACACAACACCACTAATCTCTGTAGAAAAGCTTGTCTGCCTTTGCATAATAGGCTAAGTTTGGTTAGTATTGACCCATAATGGAGTTTTCTGTGGCTTAGCCCATTATCTAACTTACTGGCTGGATAATGGTCCAGTGTGTAGCACAAATTGAGAAAACAGGTTAATTTAGTAACGAGGTTAAGAATGATGTTTGAACACCACCATTGAGTTGGAAGAGACTGCAGGTAGTTGTTGACTTACAACAGTTCATTTAGTGACATCTCGAAGTTTCAAGGGCACTGAAAAAAGTGACTTATGACTGTTTTTCACACTTACGATTGTTGCAACATCCCCATGGGCACGTGATCAAAATTCAGACATTTGGCAACTAGAACATATTTATGACAGTTGCGATGTCCCAGGGTCATTTTGCAATCTTCTGACAAACAAAGTCAATTGGGAAGCCAGATTCACTTAACAATCATGTTACTAACTTAACAACTGCAGTGATTCGTTTAACAAATTTTATTTATTTATTTATTTATGATGGGATTTATATGCCGCCCTATCTCCCGAAGGACTCAGGGTGGCTCACAACTATAAGAAGACATAGAATACAAAAATTAAAAATATTAAAAATATTAAATCCCAACAATAATTTAAACCCACAACAAACAATAAAACCAGTAAAAGCCAATAACCCAACCCCACCAGTCCAGGTTGGCTTGCTGGAAGAGCCATGTCTTCAGGTTGCGACGGAAGGATCGAAGGTCAGGGGCCAACCGCAACTTCAAGGGCAGCTGGTTCCACAGGGTGGGCGCTCCCACAGCGAAGGCTCTCCCCCTGGGGGCCATCAGCCGACACTGTCTGGCCGACAGCACCCTAAGGAGGCCCTGTCTGTGGGAGCGCACTGGGCGTTGGGAGATCACTGCTGGCAGTAGATGGTCCCGCAAATACCCCAGCCCTAAGAGCTTAGACCAAATGTGACAAGAATGGTTGTAAATGGGGCAAAACTCACTTAAGAACTGCCTTGCTTAGCAACAAAAATTTGGGGCTCAGTTTTTATCGGGAATTGAGGACTACCTGTATTTAGGTCATGAGTTTCAACTTTTTACTGAAACAAGAGCACAGATTACAGCATCTCCTACAGAAAAGCACATGCATCAAAGCAGTGTTCACCTCCAATATTGGTGGTTCAGTTGTTCTTAACACTGGGATGTGTTTCCTAATGTTCATTTAGACACTGCCTCCTTATAACGTAAAGTTGTTATTTTGTGCCCTCCATTTAGCAAAGATGGAAAACCGACTTGATCTTTCCCCATATGACACCTCTTCTTTCTACAGCAATAGCACTTAAGACTTATATGCTGTTCCACAGTTCTTTAACTGCACTCTCTGGGTGGTTTACAATGTCAGTATATTGCACCAACAATCTGGGTCCTCATTTTACCAACCCTGAAAGGATAGAAGGCTGAGTCAATCTTGATCCAGTCAGGATCAAACTCCTGGCAGTGGGCAGAGTTAGTCTGCAATACTGCATTCTAACCACTGTGCCACCATGGCTCTATCGTTATCTTTGCTCAAAATTAGGCCTTTCAAGAGTGCAGCAAGACATCTAAAATTGATAGCACACTGATTTTGAGTTCTGAATGGATTCTTTGGACATCTCAGTGAGTTTCTGACACTATTCAGGACATCCTGGAAGTGTTTTGAACTCCAAAACAGCCCCACTTCCAATTCAAAATAGATTAACTGGAAATGTCTTATGCTCACTGTTAAGTTTGCATGAAGAGTCAGACGCGAGGAGTTCCAGCAAAAGACTTTATTAATGACAACAGCTCGAATGGACCCGTCCGGGTAAGGCTACGGCTGCTTCTTATAGCCGGCAGCCGTAGCTGCTAGCCAATGGGAGTGCAGGGTTTCTTCCCGCACTATTTAAACCAATACCATTTGACATTTTACAAGACCAATTCAAATAAACCAATAACATTTAAACCTACATACATAACACCCCTCCCCACTAGGTTCAGTCCATACCAAACCCCAACCTATCTAATGTATTCCTTAAATAGGTGGGGCTCTTACGTGTACGTTGAGACCTTCGTGGTTCAGAATCTTTATTGTTCTCACCCAGTGAGAGGGGAAATGTGTCTGCTGACATTTCCCTGTTAGGACTTCCTGTGAAAGAAGACCCTGTTAGACTGTTAGAATCTGGTCTCTCCTCCCAACCCATCTCCATTCCAATGTCAACACCCAAGTCTGGTAGTGATGTACAATCTTCCACTTCTAAGGATGGATCTAGGCATTGTGACAGGGTTCGGGATGGTTCCTGTCGTAATGACTCTACTTCTAAGGATGGATCTTGGCATTGTGACAGGGTTCGGGATGGTTCCTGCCGCAATGGCTCGTTACACAAGGGGTTGATTCCTGTTTGCTGATATTCCTCCTGTTCCTCCCCTTCCCCCTAGAAGAGACATCAGGTGAGGGACCTAGAGAGAGACAGGGCGATGTTCCTGAGTGAACCGGGATCTAAGTTGGTCAATGTGCCTGCTCCAGAGGAGGCCATCCTCTGTTTGAACCCTGTAAGAAAGAGGGCCAGTGATGTGAGTTATTTCAGCAGGAATCCACAAAGGTTCACCTGTAAGGTTCCTAGCATAGACAGAATCTCCCACACTGAAAGAACGAACTTTGGAAGTGGAATCCAGTGGTGTATTGGGTGCATAAGTGGGAGGAAGTCGGTCAAGGGAAGACCTAAGTTTCCTGCCCATTAACAACTCTGCTGGGGACAAGTTAGTTGATGGGCTAGGAGTGATGTGCTGAACACTAAGAAGCTTTTCAAGCTTCTCAGAGATGTCCCCAGGACCCAGCTGCTGAAGCTTTTCTTTGGTAAAGCGTACCATACGTTCAGCCCGGCCGTTGGCCGAAGGGTGCCCAGGGGCTGTAAGGGCATGTCTGATGCCCTGTTGAGCTAGAAAGGATTCAAAAATGTTAGACGTGAATTGAGGGCCATTGTCAGAGACAAGGACATCTGGTAACCCATGGGTTACAAAGAGCTTTTTGAGCTGCTTGATAACAGCCTCAGTAGTAGTAGAAGTCATGAGAATAACCTCTAGCCATTTGGAGTATGCATCAACAATTACTAGAAACGTGTGCCCTCTTGTAGGACCTGCAAAATCAATGTGGATTCTAGACCATGGGCCCCTAGGACATTCCCATTCCTGTGTGGGGGCGTGAGGTGGGGCAGGCCTGACTACCTGGCAATTGGGACAAGATGCAACCCAGTTTTCAACCATTTTGTCAATACCTGGCCACCATACATAACTCCTGGCCAAACCTTTCATCCTTACAATCCCAGGATGACCCTCATGTAACATTTCCAAAACCTCCCTTTGCAGTTTTGCAGGAATAACCACCCTGTTACCCCACAAAATACATCCTCTTAATACAGATAATTCAGTTTGCCTGGATTTGAAAGGTTGAGCAAAGTGAGGTAGATCTTGAAGAGGCCAACCTTTCTTAATCCAGCCCATAACAGGTGCCAACACAGCATCTTTGGCAGATTCTCTGGCAATCTCAGCAGCATGGACTGGAAGCTTAGCAACGGTCTCCAGGAAAAGGTGTGAGTCTCAAGTTCACAGTCTTCCTTGTGGCAAGGTAGTGGGCAACGACTCAGTGCATCAGCATGTCCAATGTCCTTGCCAGGCCTGTGAATCAGTTTGTAGGAGTAGGCTGCAAGAAATTCAGTCCACCTCAGCATTCTTGGTGACAGGATAATAGGTGTAGGTTTGTCTCCTGCCACGATGCCAAGCAAAGGTTTGTGATCTGTAACAATGGTGAATGACCTGCCATACAGATATTCATGAAATTTCTTAACAGCTGCTACAACTGCTAAGGCCTCCTTGTCCAATTGGCTGTAGTTCCTCTCTGCTTTGGACAGCGTGCGAGAGTAGAATGCAATTGGGGCTTCCCGGCCATTGGGAAGCCTATGGCTCAAAACCCCCCCTCCAAAAGGGGATGCATCACAAGTCAGAACAACAGGTAAATTCTCAGAGAATTGAATCAACACAGCATCAGACGGATTAGTCTCTTAATACTGTTAAATGCTGACTGTTCCTTCCGCCCCAGATCCAAGCAGCCTTCTTATCAAGTAAACGATGTAAGGGTTCAGCAATAGATGCTTTGTGAGGTAGAAACATGTGATAAAAGTTAATAAGGCCAAGGAAGGCTTGCAGATCTGACTTGCAACGAGGTTTAGGGGCTTCCTTGATCGCTTTAACCTTGGCATCAGTGGGGTGGATGCCCTGTTTATCAATCATGTACCCCAGGAATTCAACTCTGTCTGTTTTGAGAGTGCATTTGTCTTCCTTGACTTTCAAACCTGCTTTTCTGAATCTGGTAAGGACTTCTCTGAGTCTCTCTTGAAGCTGAGTGTCATTTTCAGCAGAGATTAACACATCATCAAAATAAGGCACTACCCCAGGCAGTCCTTGCAACATTCTTTCCATAAGACTTTGAAAAATGCCAGGTGCCACGCTTACTCCAAATTGTAGTCTTTTACATTTGAAGGCACCTCTATGAGTCACAATTGTTTGTGCCTCTGCAGTGGCATCATCAACTGTTAATTGTTGATAATGCCTGAGCTAAGTCCAGTTTAGCAAATACTGTACCCCTGCCAAGGGAATGGAGCAGATGATGCACAACAGGTACAGGGTATGCGCTCTGCTGCAGCGCATGGTTAAGTGTCCCCTTGTAGTCACCACAGATTCTCACTGACCCATCAGCCTTGACTGGTGTGACTATGGGTGTTTCCCATCTGGAGTGGTCAGTAGGTTCCAAAACCCCTTGGGCGATGAGCTTATCTAATTGTGCATCAATTTTTTCCTTTAAAGCAAATGGAACCCTCCTGGGCTTTAAACGAATTGGGGGCACCTTGGGGTCTAAACTGAAAGCAATAGGGGTCCCCATATACTTGCCCAGTCCTTCGCTGAAGACCTCTGGAAACTCAGACTTCAAGGACTCTTCCCAGTCAGAACTGCTCACGTGATGGATGCCAGTCACCTCGATGCCAAGTGGCTTGAACCACTCAAGTCCCAGCAAACTTGGGCGATCCTTGTCCACGATGGTCAGTGGCAAACGTTTGGTGTGGCCTTTAAACTGCACGTTGAATTCCCTCGCTCCAACTACTGGAATCTTGTTCCCTTGGTAGTCTTTGAGGGTCAGTGCTTGCTTCTGGAAATGTTTTTCTGAATTCTTGGAAAGAGTCTGTGTATAGTGTCCCATGACACCATAGATAAATAAGAGCCTGAGTCCACTTCCATGTGGCACGGTCTCCCTTCAATAAACACCTTCACATGTACTTTTCTGCTATTTAAATGTGAAGACTGACCAATGGATATTGTTTGGTGAGTTTCACTCTTGCCATTTGCTTTTGGATTTCGCCCCATTTTTCCAATTAAATTGTTGGGCTTAAAATCTTCCTCAGGAAATTTCTTCCTGAATGGTGGAGTTCTGGATGATTTGCAGACTCTGGCTATATGGCCCGTTTCTCACAACGTAGGCAAATGGAGTCAAAGAACTTGCATTCAGTGCGGGGGTGGCCCCCCCCACAGCCTCTGCAAACGAATCCTTGCCTGTTTTTCTCAGAGTCTTTTCTTTTCTTCTCCATTCTGAGCTTAAAATCCCCTCTTCTTCCTCACTGCTATCCGAATCAGAGTCTATTTGTTTGCAATGAGTTGTTGAGGATTTTTCCCCATCAGAATGGCTTGAGGCCTGGCTCGATCTTTTTCATGGCCGCAGCTGAGGACTTGGTGGCTTCTGCTGAAACAGCCTCTTCAATAGCCTCTTTAAGCGTGATTTTTGGTTTCATTAACAGTTTGCTTTGTAAGATCTTATCTTTAAGGCCCAAAACAAACCGATCACGCATGGCCTCTTCTACGTTGGTAAAGTCACAAGCACCCCCAATGTCCCTTAAGCTTGCCACGAAGTCATTAACACTCTCGCTATCCCCTTGATCCCGACGGTAAAATTCGTGTCTCTTAATGAGGCACGATACTTGTGGGGCGTAATGGGCTCTTAAAAGTCTTTCTAATTCGGGCCATTCTATTACCTTCAATTCGGCTGCTCCCGCCAACGCCTTCGCCATTTTGAAGACTGCCGGACCGCAGTGTGTGAGAAAGACCGCCCTCTTCCGTCTCTCGGGGATGCCGGCGAGATCGTTCCCTTCCAGGAACATGTGGAACCGGTCTGCATACGATTCCCAGTCTTCCGTCGCCGGATCGAACGGTGCTGGGGGGTGTTCAGCGCAGCCATCTCGCTCAGTTGCTTGTTCGTCGCGTCGTCTTCTCTTCAGGGAAATCCCACCCTCGTCGCCAGTGTTAAGTTTGCATGAAGAGTCAGACGCGAGGAGTTCCAGCAAAAGACTTTATTAATGACAACAGCTCGAATGGACCCGTCCGGGTAAGGCTACGGCTGCTTCTTATAGCCGGCAGCCGTAGCTGCTAGCCAATGGGAGTGCAGGGTTTCTTCCCGCACTATTTAAACCAATACCATTTGACATTTTACAAGACCAATTCAAATAAACCAATAACATTTAAACCTACATACATAACACTCACTATGAAAATATTTCTATCAGGGGCAGAACAACCTGTTTCAAACTCAGGACAATTGTTTCCTCCTAAAAAGAGATGTTTTGAACCTAAAATGTTTTGAATGCAAAATTCCTACAGGGAGTTCTCAACTTAGGATCACAATGGAGCCCATTAAATTGTCATTGTCATTAACCAAGGCACCAAGCAGGAGTGGGCTGCTGGGGGTTTGCAGGGGTTCAGGAGAGTCCCTAGCTAAGATTCTGTGCAGTTCGGAGAACCCCCAAATCCCACTCCTGGCTGGCCCCACCCACCCCACCCCGCCCCTCCCAGGAGTCCCCACATGGTCCATTTTGGATGCAGGTAAGTGCAGGGCATGCGCGGAGGCTCAGGGAGGGTGAAAAACAGGCCTCTTGGAAGTTCAGGAAGGCTGGAAATGGGCCTGTTTCTGGCCTCCAGAGAGCCTTTGGAGCCCCGGGAGGCTGCTTTTGCCCTCCCGGAGGCTCGAAAAAAGCCTCCAGAGCCTGGGGAGGACAAAAACGCCCCCCCACCATGGTGCAGGAGGCCAGTTTGGCCACGCCCACCATGGCCATGCCCACCCAGCAACCAGGCAGAGAACCCTTTGCTAAAATTTTGGAAGCCCACCCCTGGTCATAAATTAAGGCCTGCCTATATACACCCCATCCTCAATTTCTCCCAATAGGACTCTGATCTTCTTAACCCCAACCTTATTAAAATTCCTGGAACCGCATAAAATTGGAACTAACTGCACTCAAGTTTTATTAATCCTTTTGTTATTTAATCCTCTTTGCAGAGATTAGTATCTGCTTAGGGGTATCTGGAGGGTCAAAAAAGATGGTGATCAAAACCCACATGATTAAAATCCGGCCTACTTTTCTGTGTGTGTGTGTTGCATAAAACAAATACATCTTTTTTTTAGTGCAATTGCCATTTTGATATTTTGACTGCGCCCAGAAGGACTCCCCAGGGCAGAGAAGAGGGATTGGGGTTAAAAACAGAACTTGTTACAATGATCTGCCTTGACATTTTGATGGATGTGATGAAGGCTTCTTTGGGGCTGTCACCCTATTCAGCCACAGGCAAGCAGATGTGTGTTATTCCAAACGCTTCGTTTTGCCTTTTGTTTTCCAATTTGAAATACAGCATCGTTTTCTCACAGACAAAGCCATGATCTGACTTTAAACACGTTCAGAATGAATCACAGCAGGAATAAACTCACTTTATGAAATGTTAACAATGTATGTTATCATGGAAACAATACTGGAGGCAGTGGTAGGATTCCAAAAATAATTTAACAACCGGTTCTCTGCCCTAATGATTTCTTCCAACAACCAGTTCACCAAACTGCTTAGAAAGTTAGCAACCAGTTCTCCGGAAGTGGTGCAAACTGGATGAATCCCACCACTGACTTGAGGTGAAGCGGACCCTAGAGACCTGGGGGCCTGGGGCTCTAGGAAAATATATATCTCCCTCTTCCTTCCTCTCCCTCCCTCCCCTCTCTCTTCTATCTCTATCTATCTCTAACATCTATCTATCTATCTATCTATCTATCTATCTATCTATCTATCTATCTACCTATCTATCTTCCATCTCTTATCTATCTATCTATCTATCTATCTATCTATCTATCTATCTATCTATATCATCTATCTACCTATCTACCTATCTATCTATCATCTATCTACCTATCTACCGTGTTTCCCCGAAAATAAGACCTACCCCGAAAATAAGACCTAGTGTGTTTTTGGGAGCAAAAAAAAAAACAAGACAGTGTCTTATGTTGGGAAACACGGTATGCGATTTGTTCGTGGTTTCATACATGAATAAATGTACATTGTTCTACATGAATATGGTAAGTGTTTTTTCATTAATATATATATATATATATATATATATATATATATATATATATATATATAAGACCTACCCCGAAAATAAGACCTAGTGTGTTTTTGGGAGCCAAAAAAATATAAGACAGTGTCTTATTTTTGGGGAAACATGGTATCTATCTATCTATCATTTATCTATCTACCTATCTTCTATATCTATCTATATCTATCTATCTATCTATCTATCTATCTATCATCTATCTACCTATCTACCTATCTATCTACCTACCTATCTATCTCTATCATCTATCTATCTATCTATCTACCTACCTACCTATCATCTATCTACCTATCTACCTACCTACCTACCTACTTACCTATCTACCTATCATCTATCTACCTACCTACCTACCTACTATCTATGTATCTATCTATGTATCTATCTATGTATCTACCTATCTATCATCTATCTATCTACCTATCTACCTTCTATCTCCATCTATCTATCTATCTATCTATCTATCTATCTATCTATCTATCTATCTAATGCATACTTTGCCCATCTCGCTGTGCAAACTGACTCTGGGTGGCTTACAAAGTAATAAGAACAGAAATATAGAAGCAATTATAAATATAAGAAAAATTAAAGTTACAAAGGATTAGTAATTCTAAAATTAATTGCACAGGCCTATAAGTGTAAGAAGGGGACTGGATGTCTTCTTTAGAAGAACAGAGTTGGAAAGGACTCTTGGAGGTCTTCTAGTCCAACTCTCTGCTCAAGCAAGAGACCCTATACCATTTCAGACAAATTGTTGTCCAATCTCTTTTTAAAAACCTCTGGTGTTGGAGCATTCACAACTTCGGCAGGCAAGTTGTTCCACTGATTGTTAATTCTTGTTCTGCCTTCAGGTGCTTTGGGGAATAGTTTGACTCCCTCTTCTTTGTGGCAGCCCCATAACATTGCTATCACCCTAGTCTTTTTTTCTCATTAAAGTAGACAACCCCATTTCCTGCAACCGTTCTTCATATGTTTAAGCTCCAGTCCCCTAATCATCTTTATATCATCTTAACATCAATGACAGATATATTTTCTATATCAGAAACCCCTATCTTTGGGGAGAAGTTAGGAATCTGAACACCCAGAACATACAAACCTCTTTCACAGATATATCTCAGGACCCTTATTTGACCTCATTTGTCAAGGAATGGTGACATAGGATGTTGTAATTTTGCAGCAGAAAACATAGGAAAATTGAAATGTTCTGTAATAATAATAATGACCTAGAGAAAAATGCCACAGTAGAAATAAATTAAAGTAAAATAATGAACAATAATGCAATTGAAATGCTAAATGGCCAAACCATTAGGAGCCATCAATCTGAAGCCAACAAGTATCTGAGCATTTTACAGTTGAATAATATCAAGCATGACAAATTTAAAAAGTAATTAGTGACAAATATATCCAAAGAGTGAGAAAAGTGCTGAAGACAAAAATGAATGGGGAATACCATCAAAGCCATCAATATCTGGGCCAAAGCTGTGACACAATATGCTGCTAGAATTATTAACTGGACACAGGCTGAACTGGACAATTTGGATCAAAAAACAAGAAAGCTAATGACTGTTCACTACGCTTTACATCTCCATAGTGATAATGAAATATTATATCTGCCCTAGGACTTCGCATTAACAGAGGGATAGAATCAAGATCACATAAAGTGTTAATACCACTTTATAATGCTTTGGTAAGACCACACTTGGAATACTGCATCCAGTTTTGATTGCCACAATATAAAAAAAAATCTTGAGAGTCTAGATAGAGTGCAAAGAAGAGCAAGAAAGATATTTACGATCGTTGGTGGAATTCAATTTTTTTTACTACCGGTTCTGTGGGCATGTCAGAGGTGGTATTTGCTGATTCTACAAACTACTCAAAATTTCTACTACCGGTTCTCCAGAACTGGTCAGAACCTGCTGATTACCACCTCTGGTTAGGACCCCGGAGGCTAAAATGTACAAAAAAAAAAAACAGTTGTAGGAATTGGGTATGTCTAGTTTAATGAAAAGAAGGTCTGGCAATGATATGATAGCAGCCTTCCAATATCTAAGGGGCTTGGCCATGTAATCCAGCTGGGTGACCTTTCTCTCAGCCCAATCCACCTCACAGGGTTGTTGTTGTGGAGAAAATAGGAGGAGAAAGCTGTGTTGGATATGTCTCCCATCTTGAGTTATTTGTAAAAATAATAAAGGTGGAATATACAGTGTGTGTGTGTGCGTGTGTGTATAAACACACATACACACACACAAATACACATTTACATGTGTATATATATATCTTGGTGTATTCGGGTCTTGTCCTGTGTAAGATTGAGAGTATTTATTTATTTATTTATTTATTCGACTTGTATGCCGGCCTACTCCCTAAGGACTCAGGGCGGCGAACATTAAAACAGGACAAATTTACAATAAAAAGACAATTAAACAAATAAACAAGCCGAATGCAATTAAAAAGTTGAGAAAATTAAAACCATCAAAACCCCGGGTCATTCCAGGCCGGCCTGTTGAAACAACCAAGTCTTCAGGTCTCGGCGGAAGGAGAGGAGGTCAGGGGCCAAACGGAGATCCACGGGGAGCTGATTCCAGAGGGCAGGTGCTCCCACAGAGAAGGCCCTAGCCCTGGGAACCGCCAGCCGACAATGCCTGACCGATAGTATTCCAAGGAGGCCCCTCCTATGAGAGTGAACAGGGCGACCAGAAAGTGATGCTGGCAGGAGGCGTTCCCGCAAGTACCCTGGACCCAAGCCATTTAGGGCTTTATAAGTTGTTACTAATACCTTGAAGGCGACCCGAGAGGCAACCTGCAACCAATGCAAGCAGCAGGAGGGTGTAACATGGGAGTATCGGGATACCCCATCACAGCCAGCAGCCGCATTCTGCACCATCTGTAACCTCGGGTCATCCAAGAGGAGCCCCATGTAAAGTGCATTGCAGTAGTCAATTCTAGAGGTGACGAGCGCATGAGTAACTGTTGAAGGGCATCTCGGTCCAAATAAGGCGAAGCTGATGAACCAGCCGAACCTGGGCAAAAGCCCCCCTGGCCACAGCTCCCACATGCTCCTCCAAACCAAGCTGTGAATCCAGGAGGACACCCAGGTTCCTCGCCCTATCCATGGGGGCAACAGCTCTCCCCCATGACCAAAGATGGTACATCCAATAAAGACCGAGATGCGGTAAGAACAGCCACTCAGTCTTGGTAGGGTTGAGCTGAAGCCTATTACTCCCCATCCAGACCTGTACTGCCTCCAGGCACCGGGACATCATGGAGAGAGCATCACTGATTGGGTCTGGGGTGGAGATATAAAGCTGGGTATCATCAGTATGCTGATGATACCTCACCCCAAAACCTCGGATGATCTCCCCAGCGTTTCATGTAGATATTAAACAGGAGAGGCGAGAGAACGGACCCTGGGGCACCCCACAAGTGAGGGGCCTCGGGGCCGACCTCTGCCCCCCTGCCAACACCGAGAGGAAGGAGGAGAACCACCCCAAAACGGTGCCCCCTACCCCAGTCCTCTGAGCCGCTGCAGAAGGATACCATGGTCGATGGTATGAAAGCTGCTGAGAGATCTAACAGGACAAGGACAGAGGAACAACCCTGTCCTGCGCCCTCCAGAGATCATCCATCAGTGCACCAATGCTGTCTCCATGCTGTGTCCGGCCCTGAAGCCCGATTGATACTGGGTCTAAATAATCAGCTTCCTCCAGGAACAAGGGAAGCTGCTGAACCACGCTCTCAACAACCTTCGCTAAAAAGGTTGGAGATGGACGATAGTTGTTCAAAATGGCCGGGCCCAAGGCAGGCTTCTTGAGGAGGGGCCTCACCACTGCCTCTTTCAAGGTGGTGGGAAAGACTCCCTCACTCAAGGAGGCATTGACAATTGCCTGGAGCCAGCGCGTGTAACCTCCTGGAGGCATACACCAACCAGGAAGGACACGGGTCCAATAAACACGTGGTGGAAGACAGCCTCCACATGATCCTGTCCTGTCCACCTCATCAAGGGAGACCAGGTCAAACTCAACCCAGATAGAATCCATCAGACCTGTCGCCACCCCATCATCAGACCACTGCCAATCAGAGTCCAAGCAGGCACGAATTCGAGCGACCTTATCTGCCAGATGTAAACTAAACTCCTCTGCTCTGCTCTGCAAAGGGTCATCCCCCTCCCTCAATTGGAGGGTCACCCGAAACAGGGCCGCAGGGTGATCATTGGCGGACGCAATCAGAGCGGAGAAGTAAGCACACCTCGCCGCCCTGATCGCTTCCAGATAGGTCCTAATATAGACTCGCAACTGGACACGGTTGGATTCGGAGCAGCTAGTCCTCCACCTGCTCTCCAGGCGTCTTCTCTGCCGTTTCATCCCCCGGAGCTCCTTGGAAAACCAGGGAGCCCATCGGGGTCTACGGTGGGGAAGAGGCCACAAGGGGACAACCCAGTCGAGCGCCTCCAAAGCCGCCTGTTGCCAGGCAGCCGTCAGCGTCTCGGCTGAGCTGTGGTCGAGGGAGGCGGGCAAGAACCCCAGCGCCATATGAAACCTCTCCGGGTCCATCAGGCATCTGGGGCAGAACCATCGTGTTGGCTCCTCATCCCAGCAGTGAGGGACAGCCAATTGAAAGACCAGCCGCAGAAGATAGTGACCGTCCATGATAAAGGGAGGGCAGTTGGAGAACCCTCCCCCAGATCACTACACCACTGCCCCGAGACAAAAACCAGGTCAAGCGTGTTCCCCCCCTCGTGAGTGGGCCCATGAATCACCTGGGTCAGGTTCATGGCTGCCATGGATGCCATGAACTCCTGAGCCAAACCCGACACCCCCCCCAGAGACGGCAAGTTAAAGTTCCCCAGAACTATAAGCCTGGGGAACTCCACCGCCACCTCCAAGAGGACGTCGAGAAGCTCAGGCAGGGCCGCTGCTACACAGCTGGGGGACAGGTACGTTAGCAGCAAACCCAACCAACCACCAGGGCCCAATCTCACAAGGAGGGCCTCACAACCGCCTATCTGCGGGACAGTGACCTCCCTTGGAAACAAGGTCTCTCTAACAACTATGGCTACCCCTCCGTCCCTTCCCTGGGCCCAAGACTGGAACAGCACACAGAAACCTGGAGGGCACAAATCACACAGAGGGACACCCCCCTCCGGGTCCAACCAGGTCTCGTAATGCATGTCAGGTCTGCAGCGAGACGTCGAAACTTCTCCAAGATACTCTCAATCTTACACAGGACAAGACCCGAATACACCAAGACCTACATACTTTACCCGTGAAAATCTATGAAAACACACACACACACACACATATATATCATACATACATACATACATACATACATACATACATACACACTACACTGTTACGTAATGAAATCCTAGGTTCTTGAGCCGTGATGGTGCAGTGGTTAGAACACAGTATTGCAGGCTACTTTTGCTGACTGCTGGCTGCCAGCAGTTTGGCAGTTCAATTCTCACGGGCTCAGGGTTGACTCAGCCTTCGATCCTTCCGAGGTCAGTAAAAGGAGGACCCAGACTGTTGGGGGCAATAGGCTGACTCTGTAAACCATTCAGAGGGGGCTGTGAAGAGCAATTACTATTGCTACTCTATGCTTTTGAAGGCCAACATGAGCTAAAAAACTTGAGGCTGTGATTTTCATATTATATAATAATAACGGCAAAGTATTACATGGCCAGTACATTAAAAAAAACCTAGCAGGCAAAGCAGGTAACATAAAGGACTGGCAATGGGTAAGAGCTGGAAAGTTGAAGAAAGAAACAGAGGAGCTAATTCTAACTGCACAAGACCAAGTCTTAAGGACAAAGGCATACAAAGCCAGAATTGAGAAGAGCACAAGAGACAGGAAATATTGTCTCTGTAAAAAAGCTGAGGAAACAGTGGACCATCTGGTTAGCTAGTGCAAGAAGATCACACAGGGTGACTACAAACAATGGCATGACAAAGTAGCAACAATGATGCACAGGAAATCTCCAGGAAATAGTACTTGCCTGAAAGCAAGAACTGATGGATTCACAGATAGATGAAGTAATATGAAATGAAGAAGGTAAAGTGCTCTGGGATTTTAGACTTGAAGCAGGCAAGCACCTGCCACATAACCACCCAGGCTTAACAATGTCTGTCTAGTGGATGTTGCACTTCCTGGAGACAGTGGAATGGAATAGAATACAAAGAACTGGAGAAAATTCACACAATATACAGACTTGCAAACAGAGGAGAACAACTGTGACAATAGAAAGCAAAGATAACGCCAGTAGTAACAGCAGCCTTGGTTGCAGTTCCAAAACATCTTGGATACCACTGGCATTGACAAAATCACCATTGATCAATTGCAAAAGGCAGCTTTACAGGGAGTCTTCAACTTATGATCACACCTGAGTTAAGCCACAGTTGTTAAGTGAATCACTGCAGTTGGTAAGTTAGTAACACGATTGTTAAGTGGATCTGACTTCCTCATAGACTTTGCTTGTCAGAAGGTTGCAAAGGTGACCACATGACCCCAGGACACTGCAACGTCATAAATATGAATCAGTTGCCAAGCATCTGAATTTTGATCATGGGGTATCCAAGGGGATGCTGCAATAGTCATAAGTGTGAAAAAAGATCATGTGTGAAAAAAGATCATAAGTGTAAAAAACAGTCATAAGTCACTTTTTCCCGATTAATGTTCTTAATTTGAATGGTCATTAAATGATCTGTTGTAAATCAAGGATTAACTGTACTTGGAACAGCTTACATCCTGCAGCAATATCTTATTAAACAACATCCAACTGTGTGACCAACCATAATAATATATTAAACTAGGAAGGAAGGAAGGAAGGAAGGAAGGAAGGAAGGAAGGAAGGAAGGAAGGAAGGAAGGAAGGAAGGAAGGAAAAGAGGATAAGGAAAAGGAATTCTTACCTTTTTGGAGCAAAATTCAGAGCACATCTCCACTGTCAAATTGGAATGTATTAACGAAGCTGGCAAGATGTTTGTTAAATTTTCTGGTACTTTAAAACATCCTCGATAGATAATATTTTGCCCTGCAAAGAAAGACAGGAAGTTTGCTCTTAAGTAATAGCAACCAGGAAAACCTCCCATCACCACAAGGAATGTACACAAGCACATGCACATACTTTCACAGGGAGAGGGAGGGGAAGAGATAATCTAGTTTCTGTGAAGCCTACTCACAATTCCTGATTTCTAGCTTGGCCCTATCTGCTTGTAAAAAGCTTGGTTTGAAATGACCCCCTTCCTTTGAGGGAAATAACACTGTTTTTTTCTGTGCAAATATCTCCTCTGTTCTGTTCCTTCCTCCTAATTCTCCCCTGCAAGGCTTTGAAAAACTCTTCATTAAAAAAAAATCTCCCAAAATTTTTCTCTTCCAGGAAAGACCTCGAATTTCAATGATTTGCAAAAACAGCTTCAGGTAGTCTCCTGTGTATTTGTGTCTAGTGCGTCTGGAGGGGAAGGGTTTATTTTTTTACCCAAAACATTTCTTCATCTTTATTCCTTTTCATAAGCAGGAAGGTTATTTCGATGTTCAAATACTAAACAGATTTCTACTGTGATGATCTGTCTATGGAGATTCTCAGTCATCCAGGACATAGTTGTCCCAAAGGTGCTTTTTTTCAAGAAGCAACTGGACTTTGTTTTTTTCCTTGAAGATGTTTTGCTTTTCATCTGAGAAACAGTTCTTTAGAACTGAAGAAGCTTGTTGGATGAGAAGCAAAATGTCTTCAAGGAAAAAGTACAGCTGCCTTTTGAAAAAAGCACTTTTGGGATACTGTGATGATCAGAAATAAAAACAGCTAAATCCAGAGGGATCCAAAACTTTCCAAAAGTTTGAATAATATTCAGCTGCAAAAAATAAAGTACCTATGAAGATTTGCCAAAGAGCCTTGAAAGCTAGGAGACTTTAATGAAGGAGGAAGCCATGGATTCAGTGGTGGGATTCAAACATTTTTACTACCGGTGCTGTGGGCGTGGCTTGGTGGCCGTGGTGTGGCTTGATGGACGTGGCAGGGGAAGGTTACTGCAAAATCCCATTCCCTCCCCACACCACTAACCTGCTTTCCAGCTCTGTTCTGTGCAGGGCAACAAAAAAAGACCCAGCTGATCAGCTGGCACTCAGGAGGCAGAAAATAGATGGGGGCGGGGCCAGTCAGAGGTGGTATTTGCCGGTTTTCCGAACTACTCAAAATGTCTGCTACTGGTTCTCCAGAACTGGTCAGAACCTGCTGAATGCCACCTCTGCATGGATTGTACATAGAGGTAATGTTGTATACAGATAGTTCTTGACTTATGGCCACAATTGAGTGCAAAATTCATGTCACTAAGTTAGACAGTTGTTAAGTAATTTTTACCCCATTTTTGCAACCTTTCTTGACACAGTTATTAAGTGAATTATTGCAGGTGTTCAGTTCATCACACGGTTGTTAAGTGAATCTGGCTTCCCCCTTAACCTAGCTTCTCCGGAAGTTCCAAAAGGGGGTCACGTGACCCCAGGACACTGCAACCGTCATAAATACATGTCAGTTGCCAAGCATCTGAATTTTGATCATGTGACCACTGCAACGGTCATAAGTGTGAAAATCGATTGTTAGTCACTTTTTCAGTGCTGTTGTAACTTGAACACTCACTAAATGAATAGTTTTAAATTGAGGATAATCTGTATTTCATTTTGACTTCTGTCCTTTAAAGGGGGGAACGTCTAAGAACCCGAGCTTCTGCATTTTCAACAGAAAACAAAAGGAACCCTACAAAGAGATCACATTTTTCTTGATCACAAGGTTTTTAAATGAAATGTTCACAAAGTCCTGGTTTCATTAGAGAACAGGAGGGATTCAGGAGACAGCAACTCCCTTATTAGAAAATTCTTAAGCAACTGATTTTATGTGATGAACCAATTAATCTTGATTAAATCTGCATATGAAAGATGACAAAAAATGCATTCTTTGCCACATCAGGACAGAAGAGTCAGCCAGAATGCGAAAGTACTTTTTGGATGATATACTTTGCAGAATCCGTAAGTACCACGATTAAGAGCAATTTACCAAAAAAAAAAATTAATTAATTGGGGCACACTTTAAGAAAAATGCAGAGGTTGCAATTCTTCAGCCAGAAATTTTTTGATTAAGTTCCATTGAATATTGCAGGCTTTATGTCTAAGTCAATCAGAATAAGATAGTAAATGCCAATCACTTAATCTTCCTCCCAATTAATCAATTAAATGGTCTGGCTATTTTAATCAATAATAATGTCTTTTTACTTAGGCATTTCTCAGAGCCCAATTGGTATCCATCAGAATTTTGAAAGCTTCAGCAATAGAGTTTCTTTTCTTTTTTTATAAAAAGTTTTTTTTATTTTTAACAACAAACATAAATATAAAACAACAAATAAGACCTTTCAGTTATACAGTGTGACGGTTGGTACATGTATCTTGTGCACAATATCTATAGTCTTTTCCTCTTAAATTTACATTCATATTGCATTAACTTTCTATATCATATTATATTATTATTACACCATCATTAGACTTTAATTTCAATTCCATATTATCCTTTAGAGCAAATCTCAATTCTTACTAATTTTTATTCGTGTTATTTATTAAAAAATAATCAGTTGTAACATATCACTGCTATTGTATTATACTTCAATTTCCTACTTTTCTACCTAACCATTGATAGAATAAATCCCATATCTTATAATACTCTTTTTCTTTTTTTTTCTTTTTTCTTTTTAATAAAAAAAAGGATTAGAGTTTCTTGCCACATTTCTTAAGTGAATCACTGCTGTTGTTAAGTGAGTAACATGGTTGTTAAGTGAATCTGGCTTCCCCATTGACTTTATTTGTGAGAAGGTTGAAAAAGGTGATCAGATGACCCTGGAACTCGGCAACCGTCATAAATATTGCCAAACATCTGAATTCTGATCACGTGACCATAGAAATGTTGCAAAGGTCGCAAGTGTGAAAACTGGTCATAAGTCACATTTTTCAGTGCCGTTGTAACTTCAAACAGCCAATAAATGGATGGTTGTAAGTCAAGGACTACTTGTGCTCCCTCTTTCTACTCAAACATCCCCAATTCTGGGAACAAATAATTAAATCAGCCTTGGTGGTGCAGGCTGTTAAATGCCTAGCACTTAAGTTCCAGCTGCCTGTAATTACAGGCCTCGAATCCCACCAGGCTCAAGGTTGACTCAGCCTTCCATCCTCTCCGGGTAGGTAAATTGAGGACCCAAGATTGTTGGGGGCAATAAGCTGACTTTGTAAAAATGCCGCTTAGTAATAAGCAGGCATATACAATGGAATGAAGGCTATTGCTGAGCGCATTGGGTTGTATCCCAAAAATTGTAAGCCACCCTGAGTCTTCGGAGAAGGGTGACATATAAATGTAATTTTTTAAAAAATCAGTCAATAAACCCTAGGCTGCATTTGTACTTGAAGAAGCATTATTGCAAATTTTGGAATTGGCCAAGAAGCAGGTTAAATTCTAAAAGTCCTTTTTATTAGCAGTGGGAACAATGCTAGCATTCCTACTCCACAAATAACATTCTATATTTGAGCAAAATCAGATATTTAAGATATGTTAGTTCCCACTCGTAACAGGAAAACTAGAGAAGGAT
This sequence comes from Naja naja, assembly GCA_009733165.1. NCBI lineage: Eukaryota > Metazoa > Chordata > Lepidosauria > Squamata > Elapidae > Naja > Naja naja. The sequence continues at coordinate 14,396,440 of CM019148.1, read as the reverse complement.
GAAAAATGAAATGTTGTTTTTCCTTCAAAACAAAAAGGATGAACCAAGTTTACCCTGACTTTTTTTTTCATTGCCAAATTAACTCTTACTCATTACAGGTTTTTTTTAGAATCTTCCATTAGAATCTTCCATCAGTTGTAGAAAGTCCTGATCTATATGCCTGTAGGGTCCTTCCATATCACACCATGAGTTGATGTGAACATCAGCAAAGAGACAACCTAGAATTGTACTAATCAGGTGAATATAGAGTTCAAAATGTAATCCCATCTA
>CM019148.1:14308936-14395170 GCA_009733165.1 Naja naja | reverse complement strand
TTTTGGGATACAACCAATGAGCTCAGCAATAGCCTTCATTCCATTGTATATGCCTGCTTATTACTAAGCGGCATTTTTACAAGGTCAGCATTGCCCCCAACAATCTTGGTCCTCAATTTACCTACCCCGGGAGGATGGAAGGCTGAGTCAATCTTGAGCCTGGTGGGATTTGAGCCTGCACTAATTGCAGACAGCTGGAACTTAAGTGCTAGGCGTTTAACAGCCTCTTTGTCTCGTGCAAAGCAATGAGAATCTATTTTTCAATTCTCACACATAATATCATTATTTATTGAATATTAACAGAACTCAAGTACTTGCCCTAAAACTTACTGAGGGTGGAGCTGTAACCAAATAAAATTAGGACATATTTACATAATGCAGAAATGATTTGGAAATGGCGGGAACGACAGCTGCCACCTTAGGTGACTTTCAAAGAATACCAGTTGAATTCATAGAGGATCACAGTCCAGAATTGTCTCTGGAGGTGACAGCAACAGTGGAGAATGATGAGCCTTCCAGTCCCGCTTACAAACTTTCCATGTGCTTCTACTATGCGATTTTAAGGATATATTCACAGAACACATTAGAATAAGCTAAAGTCAAGTTGGTTAGCTTGTGGAGCCATCATATCAGTAGAAAGCCAGCAACTTCTTGGTGGAGCACTTCCAAACCTCAATTAATTCAAATAATTATGGAAGCAAAGAAACTGTCCCAACGGTGCTTTTTGAGGAGGCAACTGGACTTCCTTGTTTTTTTCTTTGAAGATGTTTCACTTCTCATAAAAGAAGTTTCTTCAGCTTCTGACTGCTTTCAGTCCAGTTGCCTCTTACAACCGCAATTAACAAAATAACAGAGTTGGAAGGGACCTTGGAGGTCTTCTAGTCCACCCCTGTGCTGAAGCAGGAGACTCTATACCATTTCAGTCAAGTGGCTGCCCAATCTCTTCTTAAAAACTTGCAATGTTGGAGCATCTACAACTTCTGGAGGCAACTCGTTCCACTGATTAATTGTTCTGATTGTCAGGAAATTTCTCCTTAGTTCTAAGTTGCTTCTCTCCTTGATTAGTTTCCACCCAGTGTTTCTTGCCCTGCCTTCAGGTGCTTTGGAGAATAGATTGACACATTCTTTTTTGTGGCAGCCCCTGAGATATTGGTACACTGCAATCATGTCACCCCTAGCCCTTCTTCTCAATTGGGACCAGAATTTATGCTGCTAAGCAAGGCAGTTGTTAAGTAATTCATGTTCAATTTGACGATCCTTTTGCCATGTTTTTAAATGAATCACTGAGTTGAATAATGTTATCTTAAGCAAATCTAGCTTTTCCCCTTGATTTTGCTTGTTGGAAGCTGGCTGGCTGGGAAGGTTGCAAATGGTGATCATATGACTCCAGGAGGCTACAACCATGTAGGTCATCTAGTCCAACCCCCCACCCAAGCAGACTCTACACCATTTTTAACAGATGACAGTCCAGTCTCTTCTTGAAAGCCTCCAGTGATGAAGCTCCCACAACTTCTAAAAGCAAGCTATTCCATTAGTTGATTGCTCTCCTTGTCAGAAAGTTTCTCCTTATTTCCAGGTTGAATCTCTCCTTGTTCAGTTTCCATCCATTGTTCCTTGTCTGGCCTTCGGGTGCTTTAGAAAATAGCTTGACCCCTTCCTCTCTGTGGCAGCCCCTCAAATATTGGAAGACTTCCTGTCTGTCTTTTCTCTTCTCACTATACTAGCCATGTCCAGTTCCTGTAACCGTTCATGTTATGTATGCAGGTTTGAATGTCATTGGTTTAGTTTGAACTGTTCTTGTAAAATGTCAAATACAATTGGTTTAAAAAAGTGGGAAACTGCACTCTGATTGGTTGGCAACCGGGCTGCTGGCTATAAGTAGCAGCCGCCGCAGCCCAGCCAAATCGGGTCTGTTATGAGCTGTAGTCACTAATAAACTCTTTCACTGAAGCACTCACATCTGACTCTTCATGCAAACTTAACACTGGCGACGAAGGTGGGATCCTTCCTGAAGAGAAGACGATGCAGAAAACAAGCTGAGAGAGATGGCTGCGCTGAACACCCCCAGCCCCATTCGATCTGATGGCAGAAGACTGGGACTCGTCAGATGATCGTTTCCAAATGTATTTGAGGGAAACGATCTCGACATTTCGGAGAAGCGGAAGAGGGCGTGTCTTTCATGCACTGCGGTCCCGCCGTTTTCAAGATGGCAAAGGCATTGCGGAGCTGCAGATGTGAAGGTAATGGACTGGCCCAACTTAGAAAAGCTTTTAAGAGCCCATTATGCCCACACAAGTATCGTGCCTCATTAAGAGACACGAATTTTACCATCAGGATCAAGGGAAAGCGAAAACGAACGACTTCATGGCAAGTTTAAGAGACATTGGGAGTGCATGCGAAGTTTAACAACTTTGAAGAGGCCATGCATCGATTTGTTCTAGGCCTCAAAGACAAGGTGCTTCAGAGCAAATTATTATTAAACCTAAGATCACGTTGAAGGAAGCCATAGAAGAGGCCTCCTCAGCAGAAGCCACCAAGTCCTCAGCAGCAGCCATGAAGAAATTAACAAGGCCTCAAGCCCAATACTGATGTGTCAAAAAGTCCACACAACGTGAGCAAATAGATTCTGAATCAGACTGTAGTGAGGTGGAGGAAGGAATTATAGACTCAGAATGGAGAGGAAAAAGAAAGACCAAAGAAAGAGAGGCAAGATTGCAGAGGTTGTGGGGAGCCACCCCTCAAGAATGAACAAGTTTTTGATACCATCTGCCTCCTTGTGAAAAAAGAGGTCATCTAGCAAGAGTCTGCAAATCATCCAGAACTCCACCACACAGAAGGAAGTTTCCTGACAAAGAATTCAAGCCTAACAACTTCAGTGAGAAAATGGGGCACAACACAGAAGCAAATGGGAAGAATGAAACTCATCAAACAGTCACCATTGGTCATTCTTCACCTTTAAGAAGCAGAAAAGTACATGTGAAGGTACTAATTGAAGGAAGGCCTTGCCAAATGGAAGTGGACTCAGGCTCCTATTTATCTATGGTGTCATGGGACACTATTCACAGGCTACTTCCCAACATTCAGAAGAAACATTTCCAGAAGCAAGCACTGACTCTTAAAGACTACCAAGGGAACAAGATTCCAGTAGTTGGAACAAGAGAATTCAATGTGAAGTTCAAAGGCCACAAGCGTTTCCTGACCATCGTGGACAAGGATCACCCAAGCTTACTGGGACTTGAGTGGTTCAATCCATTAGGCATCGAGGTGGGGACCCCTATCACTTTCAACCTAGATCCCAAGGTGCCCCAATTGTTTAAAGCCCAGAAGGGTCCCATTTGCCTTAAAGGAAAAAATTGATGCACAATTAGATAAACTAATAGCTCAAGGAGTTTTAGAGCCCACTGACCACTCCAGATGGGAGACACCCATAGTCACACCAGTCAAGACTGATGGGTCAGTAAGAATCTGTGGAGACTATAAGGGGACATTGAACCATGCACTTCAGCAGAGCGCATATCCAGTTCCAGTGGTGCATCATTTATTACATTCACTTGGCAGGGGCACAGTCTTTGCCAAATTGGATCTGGCCCAGGCATATCAACAACTAACAGTTGATGATGCCACTGCAGAGGCCCAAACCATTGTGACTCATAGAGGTGCCTTCAAATGTAAAAGGTTACAGTTTGGAGTAAGCGTGGCACCAGGCATCTTCCAAAGCCTTATGGAAAGGATGCTCCAAGGACTGCCAGGGGTAGTGCCTTACTTTGATGATGTGTTAATCTCTGCTGAAAATGACACTCAATTACAAGAGAGACTCAGAGAAGTCCTTACCAGATTCAAGAAAGGGGTTAAAAGTCAAGGAAGAAAAATGCACTCTTAGAACTGACAAGGTTGAGTTCTTGGGCTATATGATTGACAAGCATGGCATCCACCCTACAGATGCCAAGGTTCAAGCAATCAAAGAAGCCCCTAGACCAAAATGCAAAACAGATTTGCAAGCCTTCCTTGGACTTATTAACTTTTATCACATGTTCCTACCTCAGAAGGCAACCATTGCAGAACCATTACACAGATTATTGGACAAAAAATCTGCTTGGGTCTGGGGCAGGAAGGAACAATCAGCATTTAACAATATTAAAAGACTAATCACGTCTGATGCTGTACTGATACAGTTCTCTGAGAATTTGCCTGTTGTACTGACTTGTGATGCATCCCCTTTTGGAGTGGGGGTTTGAGCCACAGGCTTCCCAGTGGGAGAAGCCCCTATTGCATTTATACTCAGACTTTGACCAAAGCAGAGAGGAATTACAGCCAATTGGACAAGGAAGCATTGGCAATTGTTGCAGCTGTCAAGAAATTCCATGAGTATCTATATGGGAGAACATTTACCATTGTCACAGATCACAAACCTTTGTTAGGCATTGTGGCAGGAGACAAACCTACACCACTATCCTGTCACCAAGAATGCTGAGGTGGACTGAATTTCTTGCTGCTTATTCATACAAGCTCATCCACAAGCCTGGCAAAGACATTGGCCATGCTGATGCTTTGAGTCGCTGCCCACTTCCGTTTCACACTGAGGACTTTGAACCTGAGGCACACACCTTTTCCTAGAAACTATTGCCAAGCTTCCAGTACACACTGGTGAAATTGCCAGAGAGACTGCCAAAGACACTTTATTGGCTCCTGTTATAGGCTGGATTAAGAAAGGTTGGCCTTTTCAAGATCTACCTCACCTTGCCCAACCTTTTAAATCCAGGCAAACTGAATTATCTGTATTAAGAGGATGTATTTTGTTGGGTAACAGGGTGGTTATTCCTGCAAAACTGCAAAGAGAGGTTTTGGAAATGTTACATGAGGGTCATCCAGGTATTGTAAGGATGAAGGGATTGGCCAGGAGTTATGTATGGTGGCCAGGTATTGACAAAATGGTTGAAAACTGGGTTGCATCTTGTCCCAACTGTCAGGTAGTCAGGCCTGCCCCACCTCTCGCCCCCAAACAGGAATGGGAATGTCCTAGGGGCCCATGGTCTAGGATTCACATTGATTTTGCTGGCCCTACCAGAGGGCACACCTTCCTTATTATAGTAGATGCATATTCCAAATGGCTAGAGGTCATCCCTATGGCATCCACCACAACTGATGCTGTCATCAAGCAGCTTAAAAGCTTTTGTAACCCACGGGTTACCTGATGTTCTTGTCTCTGACAATGGCCCTCAATTTACATCCAACCTTTTTGAATCCTATCTAGCACAACAGGGTATCAGACATGCCCTGACTGCCCCTGGGCACCCTTGACTAATGGCGGGCTGAACGCATGGTATGTTTTACCAAGGAAAAGCTTCAGCAATTGGGTCCTGGGGACATCACTGAGAAAGTTGAAAAACTTCTTAGTGTTCAGCACATCACTCCTAACCCATCAACTAACTTATCCCCAGCAGAGTTGTTGATGGGTAGAAACTTAGGTCTCCCTTGACTGCCTTCATCCCACTTACACACCCAGCACCACTTGATTCCACTAGCAAAGTTGCACGTCAGTGTGGGTGATTCTGTTTATGCTAAGAACCTTATGGGTGAACCTTCATGGATTCCTGCTGAAATAACTCAAATCACAGGCCCTCGTTCTTACAGGGTGCAAACAGAGGATGGTGTCCTCTGGAGCAGGCACATTGATCAGTTAAGATCCAGATTACCTCAGGAACATCGCAATTGTTCCTCTCTAGTTTCCATACCTCATGCCTTTTCTAGGGGGGAAGGGGAGGAGCATGAGGATAATCAGCAAGCAAGAATCAACCCCATGTGTAATGAGCCATTATGACAGGAACCATCCCAAAACCTGTCACAATGCCAAAATCCATCCTTACAAGTGGAAGATTGCACATCACTACCTGACTTGGGTGCTGACATTGGTTTGGAGATGGGTTGGGAGGAGAGACCAGATTGTAACAATCAAACAGGGTCTTCTTTCACTGGAAGCCCAAGTAGGGAAATGTCAACAGACACATTTCCTCTCTCACTGGGTGAGAACATTAAAACTTCTGAACCAAAGGTCTCAGCATTACGTAAGAGCCCACCTATTTAAAAGAATACATTAGATAGGTTGGGGTTGAGTATGGACTGAACCTAGTGGGGAGGGTGTTATGTATGCAGGTTTGAATGTCATTGGTTTAGTTTGAACTGTTCTTGTAAAATGTCAAATATGATTGGTTTAAAAAGTGCGGGAAAACCCTGCACTCTGATTGGCTGGCAATTGCGGCTGCTGGCTATAAGTAGCAGCCGCAGCCCAGCCAAATCGGGTCTGTTATGAGCTGTAGTCACTAATAAACTCTTCACTGAAGCACTCCGCGTCTGACTCTTCATGCAAACTTAACAGTTCATGTGACATGGGAATGCTGCAATGGTCATAAGTGGTTGTAAGTCACTTTATTCAAAGTGCTGTTGTAACTTTGAGCAGCTGCTAAATGAATTGTTGTAAGTTGAGGACTACTGTATATTTCATTTTTGTTCAAAAACTATGACCATTTGCAATCAACTTTTTCACTTCCCCCATAAAGGTTGATTGGAGCATTTATGAAACTTCTCATGCTAGTTGCAAACCGTTATTATTCATGCCCTGATTCTAGGCAGATTTAAAAGCACACCTGATTGGAGAAATGAGCCAACCCAGATTTGGTATTAATCAGAGTAACAAGAAAAAAAAAAGACCAGAACCAGGGCTAGAAAGCAAAAGTGATATAATTTCTTCTGGCCTTATTAAGGCATGCTTTCCTGTGTTTCTCTGACTTTGACATCCTACTTGGAAAATCTTCAAGCAATGCAACATTTATTTAAAACCAATCTTCCTTCGTTCTCCGCATTGACCCCCCTCCTTCTGTAATGCAAAATTAAAATGAAACCATCAAGTTTGCATCTCCTTGATAAAGCTTCTGAATTCAATCTTGCACACTGTCAGGCAAATGAAGAGAGAAGAAGGTAGGAAAAAAGGCATACCCGGAGCGATGAAGACTAGCCATTTATTTGATTTCTTGTGAAAGGACATGAAAATGATTTTTAATTATGTACGATCTATGCAAACACAAGAGGAACTTTTAGGCTGGTGGGGAAAAAAATCACCTTGTCATGCCCCTGTCAGAGTCTGAATCTGAGGAGGAAAATGAAGAGCTGACAGGGGATGGAACTGTGGTTCTGTTGGCTGCGGAGGAGGCTGGGGAAGGGCAATTTTTGGCTGGGCAAAGCAGGGGAGAGATAGAATAAGGGAGAGGGAGTTCAGAGGAAGACCAAGGCCCACCCCCTCTTCATCCTAGGGCATGCAGGGAGGAATGGAGAAGAGAGCAACGTGGGTTGCGTGGCTTATGGGGGAGGAAAGGGCCCTGATTCCCTTCATTAGCCACACCTGGGAATGAAAGTTTATAAGAACTGAACGCTGACTGGGAGCAAACGCAGCTGCTGGGAGCAAACGTGACTTTATCCTGTGCTGTCTTTGCTTATCTGGGTTCCTGGTGTCTTTCCAACCATGTGAGTTTTGCCATGCCTTCACACCTGGAATTCTTGCTCCTGACCTGCCAAACTAATTACCTCAGTTTGGCTAGATTGGATTTATAGTTACAGTGTGTGTTGACCGTGTTTTTGACTTAATTCTCTGCAGTCAAAGGCTGTTCCTGGGAGAGTTTTTCTCCAGCCAGAAGGTAACCTGGACATTGGGGGCAAAGATGGAGCTAATAAAGGGACTCTTACTGATCATCTGACTGTGTTGCCTTTGTGCCACATCCCAGGTCATTACACACCTTTTGGTTAGCATGTGACAGCAGCCCTGGCAATTGATCAGCTGACACTTTATGTAAGGCTTCCCAAACTATATACATATACAACCAACACATATTTATGATGGTTGCAGTGTCCTGTGCTTATGGGATCACCTTTGGTGACCTTCTGACAAGCAAAGTCAATGGGGAAGCCAGATTCACATAACAACCATGTTAATAACTTAACAATTGCAGGGATTCTGCAAGAAAGATAGTAAAATAGGACAAAACTCACTTAACAAATGGTTGGACTAGATGATCTACAAGGTCCCTTCCAACTCTGTTAATCTGTAAGAAAGATCTGTAACTCTGTTACTCCCTTAGCAACAGAATTTTGGGGCTCAGTTGTGGTCGTAACTTGAGAACTACCTGTATTACAGCACTCCAACTAGAAAAATAAATATGTCCGTTTCACTTAAGCACGTATTGTAAAAGCCTTGGAAATGGATTGGTTGATGGTCTATAAAGTCTCTTTTCTCATGATAGCCCGCTGCCTTCTTGAGTTTCTTAGAAATCTCTTCAATTGCATGTGTTATCCTACACACAATCTGAGAGTGACACAAATGTGCATAACGCTCTCTAAAAGCAGAACTAAATTTTATCTGATTGATTTGAATCATGGAAGATAAAGGCAGGCAAGGAAATCTGAATCAAAGAGCTCTGATGCAAAAGGAAACCATTGCACAATGTGAAAATAACAGATAATAAAAAAAAAAGATACTGAGCTTCATCAGAGAATTTTACTCGTTGCGTGCATTTGTGGGTAAAAATTATTACTGACAGACCCTCTTTGCCCCCTTTCCATGCACATGTCTTGGTGAACCATTTCATTTCTATGAATGAAGGATTCACGCAATGTAGTTAAATTATTTCTGCAGCAAGGACACATTACAGAATTATCCTTCCACTCCCCACCATCCAGTCAGAGCTGAAGAAGCTTCTCAGAGGAGAAGTGAAACATCTTCAACGAAAAAACAAGAAAGTCCAGTTGCCTCTTGAAAAAGCATCTTTGGGACAACCATGACCTGGATGACTGAGAATCTCCGTAGACACACATTACACAAGTTTCTAGGTCATTGTATTTCAAACTTGGCTACTTGTGGACTTCAACTCCCAGAATTCCCCAGCCAGCCTGGATTTCTTCAATCAAAGCCCAGTACTCTAATCCAGTGGCCCTCAACCTTTTAGGGTGTCAGGGACTGGTTTCATGGAGGGTGTTTTTTCTGTGGATCAGGTGTGTGTGGTTTCACCTGCTGCCTGGATCCCATGTGTTTGCAGATGGGACTTCCCTTACTTGTATGGCCCTCACTGCCAGGCCACAAACTGGTGCCAGTCCACAGCCTGGTTGTTGGGGACCCCTGCTCTAATCCAGATATCTTGAAATTGCTAAGTTTTGAAAAACACTGTTCTAGGTACAAGGAGTCCTTGAGTTACAATCATTCATTTAACAATGTTTGAAGTTACAACGGGGCACCAAAAAAACCCTGACTTACTACCGGTTCTTGCACTTATGACTGTTGGAGTGTCCCCATGGGCATGTGATCAAAATTCAAATGCTTGGCAACTGGCATGTACTTAAGCCTATTGCAGCATCCTGGGGTCACGTGATCACCATTTTTGGACCTTCCCATGGGCTTCCGACAAACAAGTCAATGGGGAAGCTGGAATCACTTAACAGTCACTTCTTATAGCAATGGAAGTTGCCGTCCCACTTGTCAGCGTAAGTCAAGGACTACCTGTATTTCTCCTATCTCAGTCTGAGGACTTTAAAGTAGGAGAAAGATATTTGAAGAGAGATCAATATTTTTTTGTGTTTCATGTTGTCATTTAATTATTTATTTTGCTTCAAAACAACTTGCAAACCCTGTTGGGTTTAGCCTACTTTTTTTTCTTTTCTTTCTTTAAAGGAGTGTGAAGTAGAAAGAATTGTATATATGAATGGCGTATGTAGTCCTTTTTCAAAAAGTCTCCCGAGTTTCACACTCCTGCACACCTTTCCCATTTCCTTGTTATTGCAGCACTATATAAGCCTGATGTCAACGTGTCAACTGATGATCCCAACCAAAGCAAGCACACTCGAGACCTGCCAATGTCTCAATGCAAAACTTTGTTGAGTGCATCATTTTGGCACTATTGAAGGCAAACCCAGCTCTACCAAATTCCCACGCAAACCCACTGTGGGAAGAAATATCCATCTGGTTCAGTTCCAAACTGGGAGGAAGGCACTGGAAATTAAATGGAGGCTGGAGGCTGATTGGAAAGAGGATCCATTTATTGACAAAGCAGAACCACCAGGGTTTGTGCAGTGGTGGGATTCAAAGATTTTTACTACTGGTTCGGTGGGCATGTGTACTTTGCGCAGGCACAGAGGTGTTTGCGCAGGTGCAAAGGCATTCCAACTCACTTCCTGCAAGCCTGCACTCTCCCTGTTGCTTCAGCAGCTGTTGCGTGGCACTCTGCTGTGCCGCGCAAAGCAGCTGCGCTTCAAAAGCAGGGAATAAAGATGAATATGGGAGCCTGGGTGGGCAGGTGGACCCAACAACAGAGTGGTGGAAAGAACCGTTTCGGTCTCCGCTGCTCATCAGCGCTACCGGCTCGGTAGAACCGGACCGAACTGGTAGAATACCACCACTGGGTCTGTGGTTCTGGGAAGCTGACAAAATGGAGTTGAGGGTGGGAGGTTTTTATACCTTCTTTGGGCTTTGTTTTTGAGCTTCCTGTTCCTGTGCAAGAACATGTCCTTTAATATTCTATTAGCTGTTATCAGACTCCTGTGGGGTCATGTAGGGGTTATGTAGGGGTCATAGCTGGCTCTATAGGCAAAACAGGAAATGCAAATCCTAGGTGCTTGTTTAAGTTAATTTGGTCAACCTCTACCTTATTGTTTATCTGAGCTCCCAGGTTTCAAGTTCGGACTGCTCTGGGGGTGGTGCAATGAAGGGGCTTTGGACTGCTCTGAGCTGCTTCTAATCCTACCATTCTGCCATTGTTTCAAAATACCATGTCTTGAATAGACTACCAAATCTGCTTTTCTAAAAGCTGCCTTCTCAGTTTCTGCTTGGAGGCAGGGAGACTGGGGCTGCTTCCTGCCTCTAAAAAACATTTTTTCTCCATTTCTCATTTAGGGAAATAAAATATTCTGCCTTTTTAAATATATATATTTCAAAATATTTCATTCTTGTAGGAGAGAGGGGCTTCCCACACCACACAGTACAAATTGAATTTCCCCCTCCCTCCTATTAGTGCAGGTCACATTGTCCAATTGAGTGTTATTGTGTTGTTATGAGAAAGTGTCTCTGGGTTTGGCTAACACCAGCAGATGTGTCCTTGACTCTCACAGCTCTTCTCCTCAAAGTCTGGAGCCTGCATTTCCTTTGCACTCTTCCCTCCTCCCTTGTTGGTTGGCAAGCCGGGAAGCAATAATGGTTGCAAGAGCATAAGCACACTTTGAACTTGACACCTGACTTCTAACAAATCAAGCCATCATAGAATTAGCCAGTTAGAGGAAATCTGGGTGATTGTTTAGTGCAACAGCCTGAATAGCTGGCTAGGAAATTCTGAGAGTTGAAATCCAAATGTCTTAAAGTTGCCAAGGTTGCATACCCCTGGTGTAACAAAACATGATGTTAACAGATTGCTTAAGTCAATTTGGTGTTCCTTTACAGGGAACAGAATCAAGAAATTCAAGATGGCAGCTTTGAATAATTACAGCTACCAACCTGACCTTTTCTGATATACACCACATCTATGATCGCTTCCATACACAAGCTTTTAAGACTTAAATGGAGGCTTTGCTTTCTTCTGTTTTTTTCCCCTCCATTATTCCACGTCTCCTGTTCAGTCTCTGAACGAAAGCTTTTCACAGATGGATCGAAAATAAATCATTCAATCTTCAGCTTTTTTTTTCCTCCTTTTTTCTTTTTGCTAAAAATAGCCAATAGAATCTACATCACTTTCCCTTTTGGGAGGGAAAAAGAGGAAAGAAGAAAAAAATCCGTGAAGGAGGGAGGAAAAGCTAGAACTCTTAAATTAAAATGTTGAGACAAGGTGAATGGTATGTTTCTTCTAAAGAGGTGAACATTGGCACTTTCCAAACATGCAATTAGGAAGTTCACAAGCTGTGAACAGACACCCACAATAAGCTGCTAAGAAGGTGGGAGTTTCTCTGAGGCAGGTTTAGAGAGCTTTTTTTCATCCTCTGCAGCTGCAGATTCAAAGCCATCTGGGCTTCCTCAAGTTGTTGTTGCATTGCAAGATAGATAGAATATTGTGGTTTAACCTCTTTTCCTCCTGGAAAAGGAACCTGGCTGAAGCCAACTTTTGCTGCCTCATAATTGCCGCAAACTCTGAAGCAGGGAAGGGAGGAGGAAGTAGATAGACTGGCTAACAGTCAAAACAAAAAGTTATCTTGTGGGAACCAAGGTCATCCTAACAGGTGGCAGTTGAAGAAAGAGAGGAGGGACCAAGTCACCTTCCAGCTACTTACATTGGACAATGTAACCGGTGACATTTGGAGTATGAATTATTTGTTCTATTAATTAGTCTAAAACCGCAGGAACTTTTGGAGTTGGTTTTCACTAGCTGTGCCAATATGTTGTATCCAATAAACATGTTCTTTGAGGAATCTATCTGCCTCAGAGTTCTGCCTTTGGCAGATGCATTACTTGGAACATGGACACCTGCTTTTACTAACAGTTTTTAATTAAGATGACAGGTACTTTTTGACCTATGACCGCAACTGAGCACAAAAGATTTGTTGTTAAGAGAGTTTTGCCTCATTTTGAGACCTTTTCTTGCCACAGTTGTTATGTTTATGTTTATGTTTATTTGGACTTATAAGCCACCCTCTCTCCCAAAGGACTCAGGGCAGCGTACATAAAAACAAGCAATACAAAAATTAAAACAATTAAATTGAAGCCAAATAAGTGAATCACCACGGTTGTTCGGTTAGTAACACAAATGCAGCATTGCAGGCTAACTCTGCCGACTTCCAGCAGCTCGGTCCTCACCGGCTCAAAGTTGACTCAGCCATCCATCCTTCCGAGGTGGGTAAAATGCGGACCCAAATTGTTGGGGGCCATTTGTTGACTTTATAAACTGCTTAGAGAGGGCTGTAATGCACTGTGAAGTGTTATATAAATATAAATCTATTGCTATTGCATGACTCAAGGACACTGCAACCATAATACTTGCCAGTCCAAATTTTGATCAAATGACCATGGGGGATGCTACAACAGTCATAAGTATAAAAATGGTTACAAGTCATTTTTTTGAATGATGTTGTAACATTGAACAATCAGTAAATGAATGGTTGTAAGTAAAGGACCATCTGTAATATTACAAAAGGCTTCTTAAGGCTTTTATATTTTGAGTCTCATCTCCTGGCTACCTTCAGTGCTCACACAGATGCTCACATCTTTGTTAACTTTACCCTCTGACTCACCTAGGAGACCATAAGAAAAGCTAAACAGAGTTGGTATAGGAGATGACCAGGCTGATTCCGAGGTGTGTCATAAGTCATGAATCCCTGCATGCCCACAAGAGTTCTAAGTTCAGCCCACCTTGAATTCCTTCTCTTCTGATCTGCTGCCGATCCTTGTAGATGGCTTACATTTACAATCAATCTTTATAGCAGGGGTGGGATTCTACCGGTTCAGACAGGTTTGAGTGAAGACTAAAACATACAATGAATGGTTACAGGAACTGGGCATGGCTAGTCTAGGGAAGAGAAGGACCAGGGGAGACATGATAGCAGTCTTCCAATATTTGAGGGGCTGCCACAGAGAGGAAGGGGTCAAACTATTTCCCAAGGCCAGACAAGGAATAATGGATGGAAACTGAACAAGGAGAGATTCAACCTGGAAATAAGGAGAAACTTTCTGACAGTGAGAACAATCAACCAGTGGAACAGAAGTTGCCTTCGGAAGTTATGGGAGCTTCATCACTGGAGGCTTTCAAGAAGAGATTGGACTCCCACCTGTCAGAAATTGTGCAGGGTCTCCTGCTTGGGTAAGGGGTTGGACTAGATCAGGGGTCTCCAACCTTGGCAACTTTAAGACTTGTAGACTTCAACCCCCAGAATTCCTCAGCCAGAAAAGCTGGGAGTTGAAATCCACAAGTCTTAAAGTTGCCAAGATTGGAGACCCTTGGACTAGATGACCTACAAGGTCCCTTCCAATTCTGATTATCTGTTATCTGAACCCCTTGCTCCAAAGATCAGCTGGCAGTGAACTGGTTTGCTGTGACGATCATGTGGGCCTGCCTGCCCACCCTTGGTGCTTTATTTCCTTTTGTTAGTGCACAGCTGATTCCTGCGGCAGAGTGGTTTGCTGTGCCTCAGCTGTTTTATTCACAGGGACTCCTGTAGAAGGTAAGAATTGGAGCTTTTTAAAACGCAGAGTGCGCACACGGAGCATGTGATCACTGAACTGATTGTTATACCAGTGGAATCCCACCCCTGCTTTATAGCAATAGCACTTTAGACTTATATACCACCTCACCGTGCTTTATAGCCCTCTCTAAGCAGAATCACCATATTGCCTCCAATAATCTGGGTCATTTTACCGACTTTGGAAGGATGGAAGACAGACTCAACCTTGAGCCGGTGAGAATTGAACTGCTGGCAGTTGGCAAAATTAGTCTGTGATACTGCATTCTAACTACTGTGCTGCCACAGCTCTCATTTATACCCATTTGAACTGTCTGGATCTCCTGATTTTCCTGGTGCTTGACAGTTGGGATTGGTTAATGCTGGGATGAGAGCCCACCAGGAAATGACTAAGCTATTGCCTAATTTGGGAAATAGGGGGGAAAAAAAAGCATTCTGGAGGAAAGCAATTGCAAACCATGGCGCTATTGTGGCTAAAGATAGAGCTTAAATATGCAACCATTGCAGGGAGGTACTCAAAAGGCAAGATGTGAGCGTGAGAGCTGAATCAAGAACTTGCCTTCTGCATGCATGCAACAACAATGCACATGCTAAAGAGGCAAGATTTCAATTGCACTCTTCTCCTAGCTTCCTCTTTGGATCATTAGATTTGATTAGATTAGATTTCACATACTCAACAATATTTTGGCTCAGCCCTTTGCCATGTTTGGGCCTTGGGCATTATCTCTCATTGCCAATTGACACACAACAGGCATTTCCAGGAATGGTCATTTGCTCACTCACTCAATCACTCACTCATTCATTCATATATATCAGTCATTTCATAAAGGCATTTCTCCGAATGGGTATTCATGTATTGATTCATTCATTCATTCATATATGTATTAGTCAATTCATAAAAAGCATGTGCTTGAATTAGCTTTCTTTCTTTCTTTCATTCATTCATTCATTCATTCATTTATTCATTCATTCATTCATTCATATTAGTCAATTCATGGCTGCCCATCTTGGAAAAGGAAAAGATACAATGTAGAGTAGATAAGGCTTTGACAATGTATTTTATTTACTATCATTATTTCCCTAAGCTGCCAGGACAACCACAGATGGAAAAGACACATGCATTAAGCCTGGGGTGTGTGTGTGTGTGTGTCAGAATGAGACTGGTTCCCGCATTCTCTAGGCATAATTTCTCACCCTGGGCAGCTCTACAATGTACAGTCTCCAACTCACAACATGGTGGCTGGGAAGTCTTAGGAGTTGAAGACTCCACATCTTCAAGTTGACACAGTTGAGAGGTGCTGCCTTATGGTACATAGGATAGGAAGGGAGAAGAGGGGCAAATTTGCAAGAATCTGTTACTACAGGCTATCACAATAAAATATAGTTCTAATCATCTTGTGGAATCCATTTCCTGGTCTACCTACTTATAAGGTTGATCGGTTGCTAACCATCATTTAACCTACCTTATCTCACGGAGGTATTGTGAAGGTAGAATGACAGATGGTGAATTATGAGCCACTCAAAGGAAAAGTGAGCACAAATGAAATGCTTTGCTCATTTTGGGTTTCCTGTCATCATCACCATCACTGCAGCAGCTATTAAATATTCATTTAAATTTGTCCCTTTGTTGATTTCTTGGTGGCGCTTTTTAAAAATATTTTCTACTTCATGCTATTGTAAACTGCCTGGTCCACTTTGATAAGCAGAAAGGTGGGGCATGATAATAATATTAATATTATAGTAATATAATAATAATACCCACAGGAGATATTTCAAGGTATCTACATCTCTCTTCCAAAATACATCTGCAAAATCTAGCGCAAACTTCAAAATCAGATTTACCTTTGCTTTTGGAGGTGTGCTTCGGTGTTTTTGCTCCAGAAGCCGGAACGGGTTCTTGGTCATTTACAAATCGGAGAAACCACCGCCTCCGTAACTGTCTCAATTCAGAGTTTCTGGAGATCAACCACCGCGGTCCATCTTTCTGGTCCAGGTTGGATCCATACACTGTCTGCATGTTCACAAGAAGCTTAGAAGTCAAGCGAGGCATCTGAACTGGTCTGCTTTCTGCATTGGCATCCCCCAGCAAAGTCTCAGCAATGGGTAGGCCCTGATTCCTGGAGGACGCTCGGGAGCCCTGCTGCAGAACCAAGCGAGATCGCTGTAGGAGGAGAAGGCTACCTGCCATCAAATAAGCAGCCGTGAGGAAAAAGAGCAGAAACTGGGTCCTCCGAAGAAACTTTTGTGGTCTGAAAAAGGATTTGGCCATACCCTTCCTGGGAAACTGAGCCGCTCACACCTTTAGAACAGCTTTGAAGCCACGCCTTGGCTTCTGGCTAGGGCCTCCCATGGGTTCGTCTGATTATCTCAGAATTTTTCCTGTCTCAACTACGCTTCCTTCTGCAATCACCGCCAGCCTTGTCGCCATAGTTCTCTGCACGGAGGAGGTTTTAGAGGACCAAGAACATCCGGTCAACCATTCACAAGCATCTTCCTCGATCGTGGCCGGTCACACTTCAAAGACTCGGTACTTCAGATCTGCAATAAGAAAGCACAATCTGTTCAGTTCCAGCTTATCAATTTGTTCCCCTCCTAATCCATTCTATTCCTCTTTAGCTGAAACCTAATCTGTAATTTACCACAGTCTCTTTCTATCAGAGTCTGTAAAACAATAATCCTTCACAAATGCTGGATGAGACGGAGGGTAGGAGAGAGAAACAAAACAGAGACTTTCGGATGGTTCTAGTAGCTCATTTTTTCCTTCTGCTTTCTCCGATTTTCACCCCTGAGTTCACCCTGAGAAAGTTTGGGAGGGTAAAAAAAAATTGTTCTTTTGGCAGCTGTGAACTCAGAAAGCTCAGACTGCCCAAGGAGCTGCTGATACAGATCTACAGAGGAATTATTGACTCTGTCTGAATATTGGGTTGCACTTCTATAGCTGTCCGGTTTAGCACAGCAATCAAACAAGACAGGCACAGATTCCAACAGATAGTTAGGACTGCAGAAAAAACAATTGCAACCAACCTGCCTTCCACTGAGGACCTGTATATTGCCTGACTCAGAAAGAAGGCTGAGAAAATATCTACAGACCCCTCCCATCTGGGACATAAATTGTTTCAACTCCTCCCCTTGGGATTCCACTATAGGGCATTGCATACAAAAACAACTAGACACAGGTTTTTTCCCCCTTGTGCCATCATTCCACTGAATACCTAATTACTACAGTATTGCCTTATGTCTAAGGGTATTTGCCCATGTAGTAGGACTATATTGCTATTATCCTTTTCATCTTTCCTATAACCTTCTCCTATTGATATCTTATGATTATATTACTTTGTTGTTTGTATGTACAGAGAGCTTACGCACCTGAGACAAATTACTTGTGTGTCCAATCACACTTCACCAATAAAGGATATTCAATTCTAATTCTTATTTTCTTATTCTACTCTACTCTACTCTACTCTACTCTACTCTACTCTACTCTATATTGATTTCAGTGTCTAAAATGGAACCATGCAGAAATGAATTCAGACCCTATTTTAAAACTGGCTACATAACCCTATTTTCAACCAAAATATCCTTGGATTTTGGGTGGGCCAGCCAAGGAAAAGTTAAAACTTAATTTAAATTAAAGCCTAATTAAAACTTAGCAAAATTAATTGAATAGAGTTGAAAAGATTGTTCCCCATGTATTAAACAATTATCCCCTTCTGGAACATTAAAATTACATCACTGCCACTTGTTTCAGGAGCTCTGAACTGCAACCTAGTCTCGGATGGGGCTGTTGACTGTGTGTTCTTCTTTTAAAGCAGCTGATTTGCATTCCCAGGATTCATAAATCAGAATATAGTTATCCATATTTCACATTCCTCCGTATTTTCCATTTCACTTTTTTCGAGAAGAAAATGTGCACAAGCATATATATTTTAGGCAAATACTGATAAAAAGAGAACTTTAGGGAAATGCAAATTTTAGAGAGTAAATCTACGTTTAGAGAGCAAATGCAGATGTTCATACTATCTTTGAAAACTCTATCATGCACCTGGTGGAGATTGACTCTGAGGAAGAGGAGGAACAGCCAACAGAGAGTGGAAATGTGGCTCAAGAGGTGGTGGAGCAGACTGGGGAAGGGCAGAGGCTGGCTGAGCAATCAGAGGAGGATCCAGGCCCATCTCCTATCCATCCCAGGGCACGCAGGGAGGAGAGGATCAGGGAAAAGCGTGGTCTCCTCAGGAGGAGAGGGCCATGATCCTCCTCAGGGCTTACAGCTGGGAGCTATGTATATAAGTGTGTAACTGCACAGTCAGAATTGCTGGAGTCAAAGTTAGTGTTTCCTTTGAAGGAGGTTTATCTTTGTTGGAGTTCTTCCCAAGGACTTTCCCCTGATTATCTGTTTGGAATGTAAACTATCTTAGTTTGCTTCGGAACTTTCATCGAGATGGTTTGTTCTGGTTTTCCTTTTGCCTCCTTATTTACTTTTGGGACTTTAAACTGTGACTAATAAAACAGTTAAGTTGAAGGCATTGCCGGACTTTAATTCATGTTTTGAGTTTTGGGTTATTTTGGGAGACTACGGGTCATCACACTCCATGAAAAAGAATTTTATGTTTGACCTTATGTAATACTGACACAAATTGGAACTAGATTGATTTATCCGTTCCTAATGTAGTAAATATGCCCTTGTGCCAAGCCTAGTTAATGATAATTGAATCCATATCGTTTTCTTGGAAATAATATAGGTTTGCCATTGCCTTTCTCTAGGCTGTTTTTCAAATTCCCGGACTAACCCATGGGGATTTTCAGATGGGCGCTCAGCCAATTACAAACTAAGTCCAATTCTGCATACCTTCCTAAATCAACAAAATAGTGCCCATAATCTCTACCAAAGGCACTTTTAAAAACACTATTTTCCCCTCTATGAGATTTTTCTTGTGGTCTTGATTTTCAAGGAACAGTTTCTGAATGTTTGTGTCAGCTCCAATGATCAATTAAACTACCCAAAATCAATGTCTGTGGAGATTGTCAGTCATCCAGGTCATGATTGTCCCAAAGGTGCTTTTTTTCAAGAGGCAACCAAAATCAAATAAGAGTATCAAAAGGTTGAGTGGCTTGTGTTGAAAATAGAAAGCCCTGTCCATGGTACAGGTAATCCTCAACTTATAACCACAGTGAGATCGGAAAATCTGTCGTTAAGCGAGGTGATTGTGAAGTGAATCATTTCTGATTGTTATGACCTTTCTGCCATAGTTGTTAAGTGCATCATCATGGTTGTTAAGTGAATCAGACAGTTGTTAAGAGAATCTGGCTTCCCCATTGACTGTGCTTATTGGCAGCCAGCTGAGAAAGTCAAAAATGGAGATCCTGGGATCCTGGGATACTTCAACTGTCATAAACACATGCTGGTTCCCGAGCATCCAAATTTTGATGACATGATCACAGAGATGCTGCAATGATTGTATGTGTAAGGACCAATCATAAGTCATTGCAAAACAGCCATAAAGTGAAATACTAATACCAGTCTATAAAGTCTTAGTAAGACCACACCTAGCCACTGCATGTAGTTTTGGTCACCACACTATAAAAAGATGTTGAGACTCTAGAAGAAACACAGAGAAGAGCAACCAGGATGATTAGGGGACTGGAGACTAAAACATATGAAGAATGGTTACAGGAACTGGGCTTGGCTAGTCTAGTGAAGAGAAGGACCAGGGGAGACATGATAACAGTCTTCCAATATTTGAGGTGCTGCCACAGAGAGAAAGGGGTCAAGCTATTTTCCAAAGCACCTGAAGGCCAGACAAAGAATAATGGATGGAAACTGAACAAGGAGAGATTCAACCTGGAAATAAGGAGAAACTTTCTGACAGTGAGAACAATCAACCAATGGAACAGCTTGCCCTCGGAAGTTGTGGGAGCGTCATCACTTGAGACTTTCAAGAAGAGATTGGACTGCCATTGGTCAGAAATGGTGTAGGGTCTCCCACTTGGATGGGGGGTTGGACTAGATGACCTACAAGATCCCTTCCAACTCTGATTATCTGTTATCTGTATAAATGCAAGCTGGTTGCCAAGAAGCTGACATGCAGTCTCATGACCACACATGGGCCTAGCCCTCAGAACCAGGTCATGAGTACCTCAGGGGAGGTTCATCATAACTTCAAATGGTCGCTAACCACTGGTCATAAATCAAAGGGCTACTTGTAATCTAATCCAATCATTGTTTTATTATCATTTCTGATAAAATTATTTATTTGATCATGATAAAATTATTTATTTGATCATGATAAAATTATTGATCATGGCTGCTGATACAGGTCTACCAAATTGCTGATAAAATAATTTATTTTATCGTTGTTGCTGATACAGTTCTACAAAGGAGTGCTTGACTCTGTCATTTGCACCTCTGTAACTGTCTGGTTTGGCATAGCATCCAAACAAGACAGAGACAGACTTCAACGGATAATACTGCAGGGAAAAAAAATTGCAACCAGCCTGCCTTCCATTGAGGACCTGTACTAGTCAGAAAGTGGGTTGTGAAAATATCTACAGATTCCACACATCCTGGCCATAAACTTTCAACTTCTTCCCTCAAAACAATACTAATGGGTATTGCACCCCAAAACACCTAGACACAAGGACAATTTTCCCCCCATGCCATCGATCTGCTAAACAACTAATTTCCACAACACTATCTTATGCCCTGGGATGTCAAACTACCTAGTTGGACTGTATTACTATTATCCTTATCATCTTTCCTATTACCTACTTCCTTAGCTTCTTATGATTATAACTTTGTTTGTATCACATGATTTATACTGTTTTTATTTAGTATCCTAGTATCATTTATGTTGATCACTTATTTTGTATCCTATGACTATCATTGAGTGTTGTGCCTTATGATTTATGAGGATTGTATTTATGATTATGATTATGATTTATCACTTGTTGCTTGGATGTACACTGAGAGATTATGCACTGGAGACAAATTCCTTGTGTGTCTAATCACACTTGGCCAATAAAGAATTCTATTGTATTCTATTTATCTCCCTTTCTGAGCAGCACCTAACTTTTTGCCCGACATCTTTGTGATCAGAGACCGAAAGAAAGCTCTCACTGTGGAAATGTTTCCTGCCTTCTTCGTACACAGATGAACAAGGAACATGTTTTCTTTGCCTTCCCCCAAGCTGTTTTCACAGAAAAGATGCTCCTTGGAAACCCAAGGCAACTCCTGGCCAGAAACTGCCTTTTATTTGCAAGGAAAGGTTAAAGGTTACCCAAAACATAAACAGTTTTCTTTTCATTCTAGGACAGGCCTCCTTCTGTTCCGAACCATGAAACAAAATGCCCAGTGACAGCCTTCAAGCTTGCAAGAGACTTCTGTGGTTTCTTGGAAGCCCAGAGAGGAAGGAAGCTTTCTAATTATATGCATATACTCTAATTCTCCACCCTTTCAAATCCATGCATATATACACAGTCCTCCATTTAGAACTATTTGTGT
This sequence comes from Naja naja, assembly GCA_009733165.1. Taxonomy (NCBI): domain Eukaryota; kingdom Metazoa; phylum Chordata; class Lepidosauria; order Squamata; family Elapidae; genus Naja; species Naja naja. Next base: position 14,373,482 of record CM019148.1, on the reverse strand, counting down.
TTTAGGCACTGAAAAAAGTGAGGAATAGTTGTAAGTTATGGGCTACCTGTACCTCAATAGGCTGTGACAATAGCTTTTCTCTTCCTAGTGGTAGGGTTGATCTTATTTATTTCATCTATTTATTTATTTTGATTTGTCAATCGCTTACAAGATAATAGAAATAAGAATAAACATAAGTATGAACACAGGAAATAGATATGAATAATTGGGGACAATAGGACAGGGATGGTAGGCATGATTATGCACTTATGCACGCCCCTTACAGACCTCTTAGGAACGGGGTGAGGTCAATAGTGGTTAGTTTGAGGGTAAAGGAGTGGGGGTTTGAGGATGTAACAACAGACTCAGGTAGTGCATTCCAGGCATTGACCACTCTGTTTCAAAAGTTGTACTTTCTGCAGTCAAGTTTGGAGCGGTTTACATTAAATTTGTATCTGTTGTGTGCTCTTGTATTGTTATGGTTGAAGCTGAAGTAGTCATTGGCTGGTAGAACATTGTAGCAGATAATTTTATGTACTTTGCTTAAGTCCAACAGTAGGCAGCATAGTTCTAAGTTGTCCAAGCCCAAAATCTCAAGCCAGGTGGTTGTAGGGTATTCTGTTGCAAGCAGAGGAGAGTAGTACTCTTAATCTTAGCTGTGTCCAAGACAAAACAGAGGGTGTAGAGCAGTGTTTTAAGACCACACCTGGAATACTGCACCCAGTTTTGGTCACCGCTTTATAAAAAAGATGTTGAGTGAAGAGCAACAAGCCTGATTAGAGTCCCAGGAGTTAAAACATATGAAGAACTATCTGCTAAATGTTGGAAATACAACCAGGTCGCAGGCACCTATTACCATATGTGGTGGACATGCGATAAAGCAAGAAAATATTGGGAGAATATACATAAATGGCTGGAAACGATAAATGTACAAAATATTGAGTTTAAACCAGAAACGTACCTTTTAGGCATACTATCAAAGGATTTTGACAAAGCAACCACAGATTTAGTGTTACACATATTGACAGCAGCAAGGATTACATATGCTAAATACTGGAAAAATATGAATACTCCACCAGGCAAGGTTATAATTAGAAAAATTTGGGACTGTGCTGAAATGGATAGATTAACTTTAAAAATTAAAGACAAAGATGATTCAAAATACTTTCAGACATGGAATAAATTTTATGAATGAATGGAGAAAAGAGGTAGAAATTAGAGAAAGTAAGATTATGAAGGTTAATATATATATTGAAAGAGGTAAATAAATATAAATGTAGTAACTGATAAAAATGTAATTAAGAAGAAACCTAGATCAACTCTTTTAGTTATACTATTAGAACTGTTATTATACCATTACTATTGCGATTAGTTTGTATGTTGAGATTTATTACCAACGTATGTTGGTCCTGTTTTATTTGTGAATAATGTTCTGCCAATGCACCGTTGTTCAAAAATGTCTATGAATGCAAATTTATAAAATAATATAAAAAAACTTACGAAGAACGGTTGCAGGAATTGGGTATATCTAGTCTATTGAAAAGAAGGAGTAGAAGTGCATGCAAGAAGTGCTCCAATATTTGAGAGGCTGCCACAAAGAAGAGGGGGTCAACCTATTTTCCAAAGCACAAGAAGACAAGACAAGAAACAATGGATGGAAATTAATCAAGGAGAGAAGCACCCTGGAATTAAGGAGAAATTTCCTAACAGTGAGAACAATCAATCTGTGGAATGGCTTGCCTTCAGAAGTTGTGGGGTGCTCCATTACTTGAAGCTTTTAAGAAGCAACTGGACAGCCACTTGTTTGAAATGGTATGAGGTTTCCTGTTTGAACAGGGGTTGGACTAGAAGGCCTCCAAGGTCCCTTCCAACTGTTATTCTGTTCTGTTTTTCAAACTGGTGACTGAAAGGTGTATGGACTTCAACTCCCAAACTAAAGATGATGTTAAGAATGATTACTTAGTAGTAAAGTTAATCTTTCATACTGATTTTGAGCGGATAGCTTGTCAAATGCCATTTTACGTCCTTCCTTTGAAATGTAGGTCAGATAGCTCTGCAGCAAGATAAAGGGTTTAGAACAAATTTATGGAGAAGAACAGTCTGCCTGCTTGGTAACCAGCGAAGCACCTCACATTTTTTTTCTCCTTATCATTTACAAACATATTTCCTTTCTATATATCCTACTTGCATCATGCACAAAACTATGTGGTCGGGCTTAGTTTTTGGGGAGGAAAATAAGAAAAAAAAATCTGTCTCTGTCTATCAGCATCCATCGGTATTCATCTGGCTAGCATCCTGTCAGTGTGTGAGAGAGTTGAGGGCTGTTTGGAAACTGAAGCAGTTTTGCTGTGTGAGCAAGAGGAGACAGCAAGGAGCCTGGGTGTGGCTTAGCTCAACTGTTGTGTACTAAAGCTGCTTGGTGCTGTGAAACTGAAACTGAAACTCCTCTGCTTGTGTTTTGCATTTGGAACAGATTTCTTTTCAGGTGGGGAGGGGGAGTAGAACTCCTTAGCATCAGAGGGTGTTAATAATATTATACAAAACACTAATGCTCTGATGGACATTTTGAAAAATCCTTTCTTAGTGAGCACCTAGAAGCCAAGAGGAACATAGGTGCCAAATTTCAAGTTTGTAGGCTTTTAAGGTTCTGGAGATTTTGTGATGATGCGTGTGGTTTTTCGCTTTTATATATATAAATATATATCTTGCCACCTCACTTTGATCCTAAATCCAATGGTTCACTGTTATTTACCAAGCTAAAGGGTCACTTAGGTCCTTGTCTTCTCCAATCTGCTGATTTTTCTTGGTGAGATTTTCACCATTACAGGAAAAATGTGATGATGGTGCCATGTTCAAGGAAGAATGTGCAGAAACATGCAGAACATATTTGTCCAGCACAAATTTATTTATTTATTTATTATTTGGACTTGTATGCCGCCCCATCTCCGAAGACTCGGGTGGCTCACAACTAAAAACAGCAACAATAAATAATTAAAAAGAGATTAAACTAATTCACAAGCCCAAAAATTACAAAACTAGAATTTACAATAATTAAAATAATTTAAAAACCCATCCCCCACCAGGGAGGGGTCACAGCCCGGATTGGTCGAACAACCAGGTCTTCAGATCATGGTGGAAGGTGCGGAGGTCAGGGGCCAGGCGGAGCCCCAGGGGAAGTTGGTTCCAGAGGTCAGGGGCCGCGACAGAATAGGCTTGTCGCTGGGGGACCGCCAGCCAGCATTGACTTGCCGATGGGACCCCGAGGAGTCCTTGCCTATGTGCTCACACAGGGCGGTTGGCACTCGATATCAGCAGGAGTCGCTCCCTTAAATATTGAGGACCCATGTCGAAGGACTTTGTATGTTAAAACCAAAACCTTGAATCTCACCGAGTGCAACCAGAACCAATGCAGGCGCAGGAGGGGGTAATATGGGAGAATCGGAAACTCCCATCACCACCGCCGCCTGCATTCTGCACCAGCTGCAATCTCCAGATGGTATGCAAGGGCAGTCCTAAATAGAGAGCTGCAGAGTCGAGTCTAGAGGTAACAAGGGCATGAGTGACTGTGTGCAGGGCATCTCGGTCCAGGAATGGGCTAAGCTGACAACAAGGCGGAGCTGGGCAAAGGCCCCCTGGCAACGCCCCCACCTGCTCCTCCAACCGAGCCATACATCCAGGAGGACCCCAGATTCGTGCCCTATCCACAGGGGGCAACACCTCTCCCCCTATGGTCAAAAATAGATGTTCCTGACTGGGCCGAGATGCCGGTATGCACAACCACTCAGTCTTGGCGGGTTGAGTCGAAGCATGTTCACGCCATCCAAATCCTGCATCGCATCCAAACACCGGGTCATCAGGGAGAGGGCATCACTGATCTGGTTGGGGTGGAGATGTACAGCTGGGTGTCATCACGCACTGATGGAATCTCACCCCAAAACCACAGATGATCTCACCCAGCGGCTTCATGTAGATGTTAAATAAAAGAGGGAGAGGACCCCCTGAGGGACCCCACAAGAGAGCACACTCGGGGTCAATCTCTGCCCCCCTGCCAACACCGATTGCGCCCGAGAGGTAGGAGGTGAACCACCAAAGAACAGTGCCCCCACTCCCAACCCCCAAGGTGCAAAGGATACCATGGTGAGATCTAATGGCTGAGAGATCTAATAGGACCAGGACAGAGGAAAAACCCCTGTCCCGAACCCTCCAGAGATCATCCATCAGTGCGACCAATGCCATCTCCGTGCTGAAGCTGGGTTGGAAGCCCAATTGGTACGGATCCAGGTAGTCCGCTTCATCCAGGAAGAGTGGAAACTGCGGAGCCACCACACTCTCAACAACCTTCGACAAAAAGCAAAGGTTGGAGACTGGACGAAAGTTGTCTAACATGGTCGGGTCCGGGGCAGGCTTCTTCAGGAGGGGTCTCACCACCGCCTCCTTCAAGGCGGAGGGAAAAACACCCTCTCTTAGTGAAGTGTTGACAACTGCCCGGAGCCAACCGCAGGTGGCCTCCCTGGAGGCATAAGCTAGCCAGGAAGGACACGGGTCCAACAAACATGTGGTGGAACTCAGGCACCACATAGTCCTGTCCACTTCATCCTCGGAAACAGGATCAAACTCATCCCAGATCACACTGGCCAGACTACTTGTACCCAGTTCCTCAGACCACTGCAAATCGGAGGACAATCCGCTCCAAATCTGGGCGATCTTGTCCGACAGATATTGACCAAATTCCTCAGCCCTTCCCCACAATGAGTCCGCCCCCTCCCCCATATGAAGGAGAGAGTGGGTAGCCCGAAACAGGGCGGCTGGGCAGTTATCTGCGGACGCTATGAGGGTGGAGAGATAAGACCTTCTCGCTGCTCTCATAGCTACCAGGTAAGTCCTAATATGGGCTCTTAGCTGGGCTCGGTCAGATTGGGAGGGGTGGACCTCCACCTGCTCTCTAAACCCCTCTGATGACGCTTCATCTCCCGGAGCTCCTCGGTATACCAGGGAGCCAACCGGGATCCACGGCATGTGAGGGGATGCATGGGGACAACTCTGTTGAGGGCATCTAAGGCGGCCTGTTGCCAAGTGGCCACCAGCTCCTTGGCAGAGCTGTGGGCCAGGGAAGAGGGAAAGAACCCCAGTTCCGCCTGGAACCTCTCAGGGTCCATCAGGCGTCTGGGGCGGAACCATCTCAGTGGCTCCTCATCCCAGCAGTGGGGGGCAGCTTGTTGGAAGACCAGCCGCAGGAGATAGTGATCAGACCATGGAACGGGCAGTGCCGTAAAAGTGGCCTGCCCTCTGTCACTACGCCACCGTTCCGAGACAAAAACCAGGTCGAGAGTGTTTCCCCCCTCATGAGTAGGGCCTTGAATCAATTGGGTCAGGCCCATGGCGTCCATAGAAGCCATGAATTCCTGGGCCAAACCTGATGCCCCCCTCGAGGGAAGGCAGATTGAAGTCCCCCAGGACTATAAGCCCCAGGAGCTCCACCGACACCCCCAAGAGGACATCAAGAAACCCAGGAAGGGCCGCTGCTACACAGCTGGGGGAAAGGTATGTCAGCAGCAAGCCCACCTGACCATTGGGCTCCCACCTCAAGAGGAGGGTCTCACTCCCGCCTATCTCTGGAACCGCGACCTCCCTTGGAAACAGGGTCTCCCGAATAACCACAGCCACCCCACCACCCCTCCCCTGGGCCCGTGGCTGGTGCAAAACTCAAAAACCTGGGGGGCATAGATCAACCAGAGGGACTCCTCCCTCTGGCCCCAACCAGGTCTTGGTGATACAAGCCAGGTCCGCAGCCTCCTACTCAATGACCTCACGGAGGAGGGAAGACTTATTAGCCACGGACCTGACATTAAAATACACCAGTTTGAGCCCGGGGTCCCAATTCCCGTGCCCCCTAGGAGGAGGCCATAGGGTCGGAGTGTGTAACCACCCGAAGATGGAGGGTACGCACTCCCGGCACATGATATGGCCCTATGCCTCGACATCCCCTGCCAATCCCAACCACCCTGGGGATCACGGTCCCCACCTCACACCCCGGGGCCCCACCGGCCCCCAACCCCTGCCCCCCACCCACACACCAGACTGTAGCCCACATCCCCGGAGTCCTTACTCACCCTCCTCCCTAACTTTCTTAAAAATTTAATTAAAAATTTAGCTAAAGGGGCCCTAGTGACCCTCTTTTCCTTTTTATTAGAGCCCCAACCCCGCCCCATCCCACTGCCATGCCATCTCTCCGGGTTCCATAACCCATCCTCGAGGTAGGCCGAAGATAATACAACAGGGCAGACCCAAGAGGGAGGGAGTCCCCTCAGGGCCTGCAGTTCTGCTACCGTATAAGATTGAATGGTAGAAGAGCATATCTAAAGAACGGACATAAGGGTTCACAAAGGAGATGGTAATACCGATTATGGCAGCAAAGTCTGGAGTACAAAACTTGGGCAAAACCCGGTTGTTGTCCATTGGGAAGTCCAGATTCTGGAAGCCAGGCTGCCCTCTCACGGCAGACCTGTGGCAGATGATCAAAGCCTCAGTCTGGACTAAGCCACGCTCTCTCACCGCGGGCATCTCCAACACACTCCGGTTAAGCTGATGACAAAAAGATGTTACATGGCTGCCAAGGGAGAAAATGTGTCCCTCCTGCTGGTCTCTCACCCCAGCAAGGGGCACAATAGGATCCCGCAGCCAAGAGCCAAGTTGAAGGGTGTGGAGCCGACACTGGGATTTTGTACCCTGGCCACCAGGGTGTCCAAACTCACCCTTCCATGGCCTAAGGTACAAAACAGATAGTTCCCTCCCAGTGGGAGGAGTACCTTGAAATTCAGACAGATGACAAAAGAAGGGCAGCAAGTGAGATAAGATGAAAAGTAGTAGCTGACAATGATGGGGAAGTCCAGGGTCCGGCCAGTGATGGTCCCAGAGGAGGGGCGGTCGGACCATTGGCAGGCAGAACTCCGGCGAGAACCATCCCAGGGCAGGACTAGGGCCGACGGTGGCTCCGGGATCATCACCACTGATCTTCCCCGGGGCCCACAGAGTCACCTGCCAGCCCCTCGTCGACCCCATGGGCAAGGCTGCCGGCACCTCCGCTACCATCATGACCAACCTGATCACACCCGGCAGAAACCCCCATCGGTCTAAGGACGAGGCCAATGCCACTGCCCATAACAGCCAGACGGGGGCCAGCCACAACTCCCTCCATTCTTGTGGCTCCTGTTTATTTTTTTTGTGTGGAAGAAATAACCTGAAGCAGCCATTCAAATTTGCACCCCTTTTGGTAATGACCCACAGTCAAATTCATTTATTCTTGGGATGCAATTATTTAGCCTTAAACCAAGATAAACTAGATCATCAGAACAATCCCCTTCCAATTAGAAATAAAATCATCACTAAGGTGCAACGGTCAGGTATGTAGTGTCAAGCTTGAAGCACACTTATGCTGTTGCAAACTATTAACACTTCTCAACTTGCCAAAAATCTGGGGGGCAGGGTGAAGTGGAATGCAGGTCCCAGACTTCAAGAAGAGCCATGAGAACCAAGGACACATTGGCAGGTGCTTGCCAAAACCAGAGACGACTTCTCATAACAATACAAGGGCACTCAATTGGACAATGTGACCTGCACTAATAGGGGGAGGGGGAAATCCATATTGTAACTATGTGGGTTTGCGCGGGAATTAGGTAGAGCTGGTTTTGCCTTCATCGATGCCGAAATGATGTAATAATAATAATAATAATAATAATAATAATAATAATAATTTATTCGACTTGTATGCCGCCCTACTCCCTAAGGACTCAGGGCAGCAAACATTAAAAACAGAACAAATTTACAATAAAAACCTATTAAATAAAACAAGTCCAATACATTACAACATTAAAATAAATTAAATAACCCTAAAACCCCACCCGGGTCATTCCAGGCCAGCCTGTTGAAACAGCCAGGTCTTCAGGTCCCGGCGGAAGGAGCGGAGATCAGGGGCCAAACGGAGATCCATGGGGAGATGATTCCAAAGGGCGGGCGCTCCCACAGAGAAGGCCCTGTGGACCACCAGCCGACAGTGCCTGACCGACGGTATCCCAAGGAGGCCCCTCCTATGGGAGCGAACAGGGCGATTGGAATATGATGCTGGCAGGAGGCGTTCCCACAAGCACCCTGGACCCAAGCCATTTAGGGCTTTATAAATTGTTACTAGCACCTTGAAGATGTACTCAATAAAGTCTTGCATTCGGATATCTGAGGATTTTGAAAGGACTTGCTTTGGTTGGGTTCGTCGGTTGGAACCTTGACATATTGATTGAAGAGAGTGTCAGGATGTCCACAGTTTGAACCTCTAATAAAAGCGATCCTAGGTTCCATTTTATGGGAAAGGTATAGCACTTAGAGCAATAGCCCTTAGACTTATATACCGCTTTACAGTGCTTTACAGCCCTCTCTAAGCTGTTTACAGAGTCAGCCTATTGCCCCCAACAATCTGGATCCTCATTTTACTCACCTCAGAAGGATGGACGGCTGAGTCAACCTTGAGCCTGGTGAAATTTGAACTGCCAAATTGCAGTCAGCCAGCAGTCAGCAGAAGTAACCTGCAGTACTACAGTACTGCACTGCGCCACCGAGGCTCAGCTTTATTAGAGATCATGCGTATTGCAGCATTGCATAGTCAGAACTGAGAATTGTGCACCAAAATCGCTGAGTTCGACTCCCCCACCTTTATTGTTTATTGTTTTTTGTTTTTCATTGTCCATCCCAGTGCAACCAATCCAGTTTATGCAAGATGTTTTCATAACGGTCAGTCCAAGCACAGGTTGGAATGCAACTCCTTCCTTTTTCCAGCTAGGTGGCCTTGAGGCCAAGTCTTGAACAAGTACAGTTTCTACTTTCTATTTCCCAAACATTCCCCCCCTTTCATTCCTCCTCCCCACATTTCATGGCAGTCTGTCACCACATAGCAGTGAAGCACAGCAAGCATAGTAGAGAGTCAGTTTAGTGCACTGGTTCAGGTACTGGTCTAGGAACTAGGACTTTGAGTTCTAATTCCACTTTAAGCATGAAAGCAGGCTGGATGAATTTGGGCTAGTCACTCTCTCTCAGCCCAACTCACCTCATAGAATTGTTGTTGTGGGGAAAAATAGGTGGAGGAAGGTGTATTAGGTACATTCATCAGTTACTTATAAAGTAATAAAGGTGGGATAAAAAATATAACTTATAAATATCTAATATTGAACAATCCTCCTGTCAGAAGAAATGGAGATTTCTGTCTTGCAGAAGAACATTTAATAACTGAAATGACAAATTCCAATTGAGTTCATCTGAAATATTTCCTCCTCCTTTCGCTTATTTCCAAATGCAATGAATTCTACATTGTGGTCAGAAAACCGCTCAGTTCCATTAGTTTATTTTAACACCGTTCCAGCATAAATTAACTGCACATTTATTTTGGCTCAAAACAACTGTCATTTTGGAAACCAACTTATTCCATTACAATCCCTTCCCACTACCACCTTCTAAATTTGGAATAACTGCAGTGAAAGGGTCACTAGTAAGGAAGCTCCAATATATACCTATAAACAGAGCACTGTTATTAATAGAAAGGTCAACTTGGCTAACAATAGGTTACTCCAGAAGGCACAGGATGGAGAGTTGTCAAAATAATTGAACAGTTTCACATACTGTACATTAAAGTATCCATAGAGATGAACAGGAAAGGATTGGCCCATTTTGTCTGCTTTCCAAACAAGCATTTCCTCCCAGATTCTTAGTGTAAAACAACCAGATCCAGGAAAACAAAACAAAACAAAAACTTAGAAGGGAATATTTGTAGTTCATAATTCAGCTGTGGAGTCCTTGATGCTCTCTAAGCTTGGTTGTTTGCTTGCAGATGTTTCATTGCCGGACTAGGTAACATCATCAGTGCTGGTGAGTGTGTTGTTTGCTTCCTGTTTATATTCAGGAGTTTGCAAGCAGTCAAGCAGAAAATAATAGCCTAATCAAAGAAACACCAAGGCGAAAACCACACTACCACCAACATCAACAGGGCAAACTATTATATATTACTCAGGAGCAAACACCACACTCATTAGCACTGATTATGTTACCTAATCAGGTAACTAAATATCTGCATGTGAACAACCAAGCTCAGAGAGCATCAAGGAATTCACAAGGGAGAAAAACACTTAAATGTTCATAGGCAATGGGGATTTTAATCTTGCATTTTATTTCTTAAAAGAACCAAAGATCCCTCCATCTTTTCTCTTCTTTAAGACTAAACGGGTTCATGTGCCACCTATGAGGTTGTTTGGTCACATGATCAATCCAGGAAACTCTACAAAGGCAGAGAGGCCTTGGAGAAGAATCCTACAGTCCATACTGTGAATGAATGAGGCATTTCATTATTCAAAGAAAGTAAATAGTGAGATTCAGGCTAAGCTGAACATTTTTAAAACGCTAGACAGATTCTAGTCTATGGAGTCCTTGTTGCTCTCTGGACTTGGTTGTTTGCTTGCAGACATTTTGTTATCTGATTAGGGTAATATCTTCCGTGCTGAGTAACACTGAAGATGTTATTTAGTTGGGTAACAAAACCTATTCCCTGTCGACCAGGAATGGAGACAACTATTGAACATTATTTTTTATCATTTTGATCACATTTAACCTACATACATTTTTACATCACGTTCAGAATCACCATGTTGAGGAATGACAACATTCTGATAATCCAGCTTGTTTCTACAAAATGGGATTGACAAAAGGCTTCTCCCATATATCGTAGAGTTGCTGTCTCCGATTCTTCCAACAGAAATTGCGATGACTTATTTTACTTCGTTTTTAACACGAGTGATGTATCACCCAAACTTGTTTTAATGACTGGTCAATAAAAGCAGAGGGAAATGGCTGTCAAGGGAGGTCACTAAAGGCACAAGGGATCGATTTTGTTTTTCCTCGTATTAAATGTCTAGATTCCTGTTTCACAACCTCAGCAACTTTAAGATGTGTGGACTTCAACTCCCAACATGCTGGCTAGAGAATTCTGGGACTTAAAAGTCCGCACATGTTCAAGGTGCTGGGACTGGGAAACACTGATCTAGAGAAAAGTCTGTAGAGATTGTCTGTCATCCATGGTTCTCCCAAAGATGCCTTTTTAAGGAGACAACTGGACTTGTTTCTTCTTAAAGAAAAAGCTAAAGCTTTAAATTAAACATTGAAAAGACAATTTTTCTATATATTTTGGACTATTCCCATAATACATAACCTATCATTCCTATCTTAAAATCTCCAGGAAGTGTCACCATGCCCAGTCTCTCAGTCTATGCCAGCTTCACTTCAATTCTGGGAGATGAAGTCCACACATCTTAAAAGTTTCCAAGGTTAAGAAATGCTGGTCTATGTGACAACTGCAAAAGACTAAAGTCCCTGTACATTTTTGTAAGTACCAACAAGGTTTGACAACGTTAGTCCCACTGAGGATCCCTGAATGATGTCCATTCAGGTTTTCTGTCCATTCCCAGAATAAATAAAGCTGTTTCTGGAATTGTGTAGGGTTTTTTTTTGATAAGTGAAAGTAACATCAATGCATTTTTCATCATCCTAGCCTTAATGAACGCCTCATTTAAAACCTGGAAAAAATATGAATCACCCAAAGTTGGACAGCGTGGGTGGCAGGAAAAACAACAGAAAGCTTTACTTCCTGACTTTATCACCACACCATGAATCTAGCATCATTTTCTTATGCAAGAGTTATACATTAAACAGAAACAAGATTTCAGAGAGGCACCAAACTTTCCCCCATGCATGCTGAGTGACAACTGACAGCTCTTACCTAGCATGAATGACAGTTAGAACAATTAATCGGTGGAACAAGTTGCCTCCAGAAATTGTGGGTGCTCCAACACTGGAAGTTTTGAAGAAGCGATTGGGCAACCATTTGTCTGAAATGATAACAGAGTTTCCTCCCTGAGTAGGGAGGTTGAACTAAAAGACTTCTAAGGTCCCTTCCAACTCTGTTATTCTGTTGTATAGAAGTATTCTGCACATACTCAGAAGAATTCTCTACATCAGTCTTTCTCAACCTTGGCAAGTATGGACTTCAATTCCCCAAAAAGGGTCAAAGAAGCCCTCTCCAAACGAGGAGGGATATGACATCATCTATCTGCAGTCTACAACACAGTCCTTTCAACAGTTCCAAGAAGGCTCCACACCCATTTGCACTGCTCAGGTGATCCTGATGACACAACGACTCAACGTCTTGCTAAAAGAATGCAAATGACCAGCTGTATAAATCCTTCCATTCCCCACCAATCCATCAGAGCTGAAGATGCTTATTGGATGAGAAGCCAAATATCTTCAAAGGAAAAACAAGAAAGTCCAGTTGTCTCTTGAAAAAAAGCACCTTTAGGACAACTATGAACTGGATGACTGAGAATCTCCATAGACATTCAATTCCCAGAATTCCCCAGCCAGCATGCTGTCCAGGGAATGGTCAGATAATGAGGGCATAGCCTGCAACTGCATAATGGGTAGAGAAAGAGACTCAGAAATGAGCCTCCCTAACTTTTCAGGATGTAAAGGAGACAGTGGGAGATTTGTACTTTCAGACTTAAAGGAGTCTGTTAGCTGAACCTTACAGGAAAGTAGAATTAGCTCATCTAGTCATGTGTCTTGTCTGTTTTACTTGGGAACACCAGCATCCATGTTGCAGGTCCAAATCACCAATTGGTTTAGAGAGCTAAATTAGCCCTCATATCCCATCCCAGAATTCTGCAGGATTTGCTACACAGCTTTTAGTTGCTTTAGTTTTAACTTTATTGAACATTTTAATGTCCTTATTCATTTTGGTGCCTTCAAGTTACAGGTTGTCCTCGACTTACGACCACAACTGGGACCAGAATTTTGGCTGCAAGTCATTGCCATCATAAGTTGAGGCACCACATGACTGGACTCAATTTTACCACTGTGTTTACCATATCATAAAAAGCCACCATGGTTCTTAAGCCAATCCCCTGGTCATTCAGCAAATCCATTCTTCCGAATGGGCAGGTTTTTGCCAGAAATTGGCAAAAAAGGAATGAATTGCAAACTGCAGTTACATGTCTGTAGGATGCTATAACTAGTCATAAATGTGAGCCAAATGTCCAAAATATAATCACGTGACTATAGGGAGGGGGTAAGCAGTTGTAACTTCAAGGATGGATCATAACTGGCTTTTGAAAAAGTCTATCTTAACTTTGAAGGATACTGCAAAATCTCCATTCCCTCCCCACTCCAGGGGGAAGGGTTACTGCAAAATTCCCTCCTCACCCCACTAACCTGCTTTCCAACTCCGTTCTCCTGTGCAGGGCAACAAAAGAAGACCCAGCCGATCAGCTGGGACTTGGGAGGCAGAGAATAGATGGGGTGGGGCCAGTCAGAGGTGGTATTTGCTGGTTCTCCGAACTACTCAAAATTTCCACTACTGGTTCTCCAGAACTGGTCAGAACCTGCTGAACATCCCCTCTGGGTAGCAATCATAACTTTAAGAATGAATCATAAGTAGCTTTTTAAAAAGTCTATCTTAACTTCGGTCATTAAATGACTCAGTTGTGAGCCAAGGATTGTCTGTAATCTTGACACTTGATGATTACATGGAGAGGTTTCTGTAGCTTTCTAGGCAGAATGTGATTTTTTTCTCATCATTTCTTCCCAGTTGGCTTTGTGTCTAAGAGAGGACTAGAACTCCCAACCTCCCAGTTGCTAATCGGGTACCTTTAATCACTGCACCAAGCTGGCACTCCTGACTGAACATGACTGAGGCATACATAATGCTTTAACAATGGGCAAAGAAACCAAATGCCCATCTTTAAATGACCAGGTCTTTTTCTTCTTCAGAAAAATTAGATTACAGTGGCGTCAATTTAGCTTTTATCTGATGGGCAGGAGCAGTATTTATTTCATTTTAATGTATTTTATGAACATCAGTAGCACAGAAAGGGAAAGATACAAGCAAACAAAATTAGAAGAGAGTTGCAGGAAGCTCTGCAGGCTGCAAAGAGGAAACTAAACCAGGATTTTAAAGAGTGGAAGGCTAGCCTGGTAAATACAGGCAGTCCTCGACTTATGACCACAATTGAGCCCAAAACCTATGTGGTTAAGTGAGACACTTGTTAAGTGGGTTTTGCCCCATTACTGCAGTTGATAAGTTAGTAAGCCAGTTGACAGTTGTTACGTGAATCTGGCTTCACAAAAGGGGATCACCTTGGGATACAACAACAGTCATAACTATGAACCAGTTCCCAAGCATCCAAATTTTGATCACATGATCGTAGGGATGCTGTAAAGGTCGTAACTTTGAAAAATGGTCACATTTTTCAGTGCCCTTGTAACTTTGAACGGTCACTAAATGAACTGTTGTCAATCAAGGATTATCTGTAATCCACTCTCTCTCTCTCTGATCCCAGTGACTGACCCAAATTCAATCTCGCATCATTATCCTGGGAGTCCAATCCCTTGCTCAAGCAAGAGACCCTACACCATGCCAGACAAGTGGGTGTTCAGTCTCTTCTTAAAAGCCTCCAGTGACGGAACGCCCAGAGTTTCTAAAGGCCAGCAGTTCCACTGGTTAATTGTTCTCACCGTTAGGAAATTTTTCCTTAGTTTTAGGTTGGGATCTCTCTCTAACCAGCTTCCAGTCATCGCTTCTTGTCCTGCCTTCGAGTGCTTTGGAAAATGGGTTGATTCCCTCTTCTTTGTGGCAGCCCCTCAAATTTTGGAACACTGCTATCATGTCTCCCCTGGTCCTTCTTTTCATTAGACTAGACATATCCAATTCCTGCAACCGTCCTTCGTATGCTTTAGCCTCCAGCCCCTCCCCCCAATCATCTTTGTTGCTCTTTTCTGCACCTTTTCCAGAATTTCTACATCTTTTTTATAATATGGTGACACAAACTGGATGCAGCATTCCAGGTACTCTGCTCTACATGATTACTTACTGCTTACTTACCAAATCACATTTGGTTATGATCATGCTCCCTTTGACTCTTGACACCTTACACAGGGACATTGGGTTTATTGCAAATGGATTCTGGGTCAGATTTTGTATATTTACTTATTATTCTCTCCTATCTTCCTGCCTGTATCTATACCTGTGCCGATCCCTATCCCATACATGCACATCAAATCGGTCGCCTTTCTCTATGCAATTTTCCCCAAATATCTTTGTACACAAAGTTTCCTAATATACACCTTGCTTGGCATGCTGTTTCTTGATAATTGTTTGTTTTTTACTCATGCATCTATCATCACTCCTTCACCTGGCTTCCTCCCCCTCCCCCAGGGAAGGATGTGTGCCTACCACCCCTTTCTCAAGCACATGTTGTTTTGTATAAAAAGTTTTGAGGACATCCTGTATATTTCCACCAGTCGTGCTATGACTCAGACTGTACTGGTGGACTGTATCTTTCTGTTCTAAAGGAAATAGGCAATTATTGCTTTTAACATCCTTAATGTACTAGAGCCTTTAGGAAGAATAGTTATTGGTGGACCTATGTCCTCCAGGGAAACCCAATTTGATTTCAATTTGTCTTGGGTAATAACATCCTCTCCATTTAATGACCTAAGTGGCTTCATTTGCACCCCTTTCTTTCTTCTGAGGATCAGAAGCTAACATTCAGCTGCATGAACAGGCAAGTCTGGATGACTTAAAGGGCACCCAATAGATACTGAAGTGGCATAGGGCAATCAGGGGCTATGGAGAATATGTGGAGCAGAACAGTGGAAGGAAGGCAGATACCCCCATGGAAATGCAAGAAATCGCAAGGATGCCCAAGGAGATGGTGAAAAGCAGTAAATAAACATGGTATCGTAGAGAAACTATATCAAACTGAACCTGCACTGGTCATGGGTAATACCATCAACAACAATTTGAGATTTCTATATTCATCATAGTCAGGGTTTCATTGGAAAAGGGAGGTTTGGGGAAGGAAAGATATTCTTGGAATTACTTTCAAGAACATTGCTGGTAAATAAAGATAAGAATTGCTGGAGAAATAAAGATAAGAGACTGATGGAAGTAGAAGGGAAGAATTCTTTCCTTCCTTCCTCCCTTCTAAAGTAGAACTCTATGCTTGCTTCCTGCAGTCTTAGAACAATCCATTGTGAGTCAATCACAACATTTGAAGATTACGGTGTGAAAAATATGCTCCGGCACAAGATTTAAACTCTGTGTTTATAGAAATAAACTTGAGCTTTGGTGTGTGTGTGTGTGTGTATGTGTGTGTGTGTGTATTTAGGTATACTTATGACAATCTGTGCTCAACTGTCTTTTATATCAACATTAAAAAGGGGAAGGAAGGCTGCCGAAGAAGAATTCTTATCGTATTTAAGGTAAATGGAGCTTTAAAAATAATAAGAATAATAATGCTCTCACTTTGGATCTTCCTGGAACTGTGTGGGAAATACTTCCACGCAAGCCAATAGGATTTTCAGAGATGAGGAATAAGTTTCTCTCCTGAAGAGAGAACCCCTAAAAAACAAACAAGCTTTGCATAACCCCAATTTCAGAGAAGCAGCTCTCTCCAGTGTGAAAGGACACGGTTTCCAATACATCTTTGAAAAAGGCCTGAGCTTTGAAAGCACCCAAAATGCCAGCAGACATTCCCCTCCAGCAATCGAGCCCCCAAAGCGAAAGACGCTATTCATAAAGTCTTGAAAAATATATCTGGGCATCAGGAAGGGTGCTTGGAAGAGAAAGTGGATTCTATCTGATGTTTGTTTTCCTCCCTCGAAACCTGACCAGACAACCTCTTTGGGCAATAGACCCAGATACAAATTGGTCCTTCCAAACCCTCTCTTGGTGTCCTACATACAAGAGATGAACCCATCTCCTTCTTGAGCAGGGGGCTGGACTAGAAGACCTTCAAGGGTCGCTTCCAGCTCTATTCTGATTCTGATCCACTAACGATCCACCCTCTTCGTGAGACCGCCGCGTCCGTCTCCTCTACCCCCATTGGAATGAGCCCCCGATGGTTTTCATCCTTCCTTGAGAGATGCTTCCTTCTATATAAATAAATAAATAAAGACACGCAATCCCTTAAGGCTGGAAAAAAAAAAGGAAATCTGTTGGTGAAGGAAGCCCGGAAAAGTTCTCCGGTCCCGAGTCAAGCAGTGGAGGATAGGAACGTGCCAAGCTTTCCCCCATGTGCCAAGAAGAAAGGAAGGCGGAAAAGACTCACCTCTGGAAAACAGTATTCCAAACTCCGATTCTGCCAGCGAGAAAAGTCCCTGGCAAAGCAGGCAGCCTCAAACTGGAACGCAGCGTCGAAAGAAAGAAAAAAACACACAGCAGATCTTTCGGGGGGTGCCCTTGACTTAATCCTTCTTCTGCCAGCCCGGTGGAAGCCCGCAGAAGCTGTAATCCACCCGCCTCTCCACTCCGGCGGCTCTGGCTGGGTCTCTAAACTCAGCCTTTGAATACCTCCAGCTGTTTATATCAGTAACTAACCGAGCCTTAAGAGCGAGCAGACTCGGTTTTGCACATGCTCAGTGGGTACCCAGCTTTTGTTCCCGCACTAGCTGAAGCTCTCCGGGGTCCTAAGTGACTCACTCGACCACGGTTTCCCAAACGACAAGCCGGGATGCGAAAATATCACCCGCGTCGCTTCGGGAGCTGTGCGTTTTTGGGGCGATCTTGTCTGCGGAGGCTTACGGGCTGCAGGGTAAAGAAGAGCGATCCCGTAGGAGCAGCCCTGGGAGACTGATCGGATGCCGTATAAACTGGGAAGCCCCTCCTCTTTTTTTTTTTTTAAAAAACCACAATTTCACCACCGTCGCTCTATAGAGCTCTGGATGAATCCCTTCAAACAAGTCCAAACAAACAGCTACAGGAGCTGCTGTGCCTTTGCGCCCCTGCCTTGCTTAACCTCCAACTCAAATAGAGCAGAAGAAGCACATATCTAAATATTTCATTACTTGAAACCATTTGTAGGATAGAGTAGGATAGAGTAGGTAGGTAGGTAGGTAGGCAGGTAGGTAGGTAAGAGACAGGATGGATGGATGGCAGGAAGGAAGGAAGGAAGGAATGGAAGGATGGAAGGTAAGGAAGAGTACAGAGGGAAGGTAGGAGGAAGGGAAGGGGAAAGGTGAGGTCAGAGACAGAAGGAAGGATAGGAAGGAAGGAAAAGGAAAAGAAGGGAATGGATAAAGGAAGGAGAGGGAGGAAGGAAAAGAGAAAGAGTGACAAGGAAGAGGGCGGAGAGAGAAAAGAAAGAAAAAGAAAGTACTAGTTGTTAATCAATAATGCACTGGCCAAGGAAAGAATACTCAGGAAGGAAGGAAGGAAGGAAGGAAGGAAACAGCCTGCTGTGTTAAGTTCTAAAAGTTTTATTTGATCCATGAATTGACATTAAACTAAAAGTGATTTCTCTATTTCAAAAAGAGGGAGGATAAGGGGTGAAGATTTGTTGAAAGGTACTTTAACTGGTGTGGAAAGGGAATTTCTCTAATGTGTAGAGAAGAAAAGAGATGCGTACAGCAGAATGGAAAAACCCAATTACAGGCATTTTTCTAGAGAAATAGAGGGTTTGCCAATGTTTTTTAAGTGCCAAAATCTATACCCTTCAAAAATCCCAACTTAATGCACAATTCAAAATATACACACAGAACATGTACATCCGGAGAGAGATAAATGGATGGACAGATGGACAGACATGAATGCATACAATATGCACCGATGTGGTTTATTGTGGACAAATGTGGGGGAACAAAATGGGGTGGCTGCTGGAAAGTTATGCAAAGCTTGTATGCTAATATACATGTGATTGCTTCTTTTTCTCCCCCCTCCTCCCCCCAAATTGGTAAGCACCCGGCGGAACCAGACATTGTGTTGAACCAAATGAAGAATTCAGAGAAAATGAACTGACAGCATTGTGTGTTGCTCGGTAGGAGGAGTAAATTGCAGTTTCTCGAGGGATAAGAGAAAAGCATTCTTAATAAAAGTGTTGGGTGAGGAAATGTATCGGTTTCACTTCTTCCCACATTCATAGTCTTTTAATCTCAAATTCTTTCTGTCTTGTTTATGAAGAAACATGGGAGGGATAAGCACGTTGCTTTTAAGGAAAAACAATAAATAAGTAAACCTTTTTTACACTCTTAGCCAACTGCACTAACCAAACATAATAGCTGAGTTCTTTCCCAGTGTTTTAAAGAGGAGCAGTCAGTGAGAAATGACCACCAGTCTAATTCAGACTTTTAGGCATGGTTGATTACTCCAGCATTCAGAGATTCATTTAAAAGTTAAGCTGGCACCAGGCAGCTTTTTCCTATGCCACCATGATTGGGTTAGAAATACGCTGTTCTCAGAACCTCAGAGGGATCCAATTCACCGCAGCAGTTCAGTTAGGAAAAAAAAGTCAGATTAACAAAATAAGAGAACACAGGTAGGGTTCTCTTACGACCACAATTGACCCCCCAAATTTCTGGTGCTAAGGGAGTCACTTGTTAAGTGAATTTGGCCCCATTTTACATCCTTTCTTACCACGCTTGTTAAGTGAATCACTCAGTGGTGGGATTCAAATTTTCTTTACTACCGAATCTGTGGGCGTGGCTTGGTGAGTATGGCTTAGTGGGCGTGGCTTGGTGGGCATGGCAGGGGAGGGATAGTGTAAAATCTCCATTCCCTCCCCACTCCCACTTATTCATTTTGGTGCCTTCAAGTTACAGGATGTCCTCAACTTACAACCACAACTGGGACTAGAATTTTGGCTGCAAGTCACTGCCATCGTAAGTTAAGGCACCACATGACTGGACTCAATTTTACCACTGTGTTTACCATATCATAAAAAGCCATGGTTCTTAAGCCAATCCCAGGTCATTCAGCAAATCCATTCTTCCGAATGGGCAGGTTTTTGCCAGAAATTGGCAAAAAAATTGCAAACTGCAGTTACATGTCTGTAAGATGCTACAACTAGTCATAAATGTGAGCCAAGTGTCCAAATATAATCATGTGACTATAGGGAGGGGTAAGCAGTCATAACTTCAAGGGTGGTTCATAAGTAGCTTTTGAAAAAGTCTATCTTAACTTTGAAGTATACTGCAAAATCTCCATTCCTTCCCCACTCCAGGGGGAGGGTTACTGCAAAATCCCATTCCCTCCCCACCGCACAAACCTGCTTTCCAGCTCTGTTCTCCTGTGCAGGGAAACAAAAGACCCAGCTAATCAGCTGGGACTCGGGAGGCAGAGAATAGATGGGGGCGGCGCCAGTCAGAGGTGGGATTTGCCGGTTCTCCAAACTACTCAAAATTTCCACTACTGGTTTTCCAGAACTGGTCAGAACCTGCTGAGTACTACCTCTGATTTGACCCATCACTATATTCTGAACAAAAGGAGGCTGTGGAACATGTGCCCCCATGTACCAAAGCCCCTTTTAATCATCTTGGATCAAAGTTACACAGCACCATTAATGTTTTGCTACCATTGGACATACTTTGAACAAATGCAGAGATGGAAGATTCATTAATTCAAAGGACTCCTTTGAAACTCAACATAGTTGTACCGATCACTGTTCTATATTCCTGTGGTTTCTTGTGTAGAGCAAGTACAGAAAATATTAAATGGCCTAAATCTTTCTAGACCACCAATTAATTTTTTTAAAGGTTTCAACTCAAAATGGTTTCAACTCAAAATGGGCCTTGGTGGCTCAGGCTGTTAAATGCCTGCAGTTTAAGTTCCAGCTGCCTACAATTACTGTAGGCTGAAATCCCACCAGGCTCAAGGTTGACTCAGCCTTCCATCCTCTCGGGGTAGGTAAATTGAGGACCCAAGATTGTTGGGGGCAATAAGCTGACTTTGTAAAAATGCTTCTTAGTAATAAGCAGGCATATACAATGGAATGAAGGCTATTGCTGAGCGCATTGGGTTGCGCTCCAAAAATTGTAAGCCACCCTGAGTCTTCAGAGAAGGGCGGCATATAAATGTAATTAAAAAAAAAAGATCTTTTCTGTCATCTTAAGAGATTTCAGAACTCAGAGGCTCACGCTCAAAATTAATGGGAAGGAGGATACAGATTACTATCGGATATGGGATAAATGGTACAACTGGGTAGATCAAAAGGGAAAATTTACGCAGAATAAGTGAACCTAAGAAACATATTATATTCAGGTGTATAAATGAAATATATAAGAAATAACAAAGGTCTTAAATTTCCTTTTCTCTTTCATTATTATTTCTATCTATTATATTTTTTAGTCATCACTTAAATAATATGAAGGTATTATTATAATAGTTATAAACCAATGATAAGAGCAGTAGAGTATTGTGTGTTATTTAGTGTTTAGGATGTGATAGTTAATGAAGACGCGCCAGGTATTAATATGGACTATTAGCACTTATCAAATTAATATGGACTATTAGGACTTATCAAATTCGATATCAAATGTAAAGAGTAATGTGTTATTTAAATGCTAGTGTTTCTGTAGTTTTTAAATTTGTATGTTTTTAATTCTTGTAAATAAAGTTGTTTTTTAAAATGTAAAAAAAAGAGATTTCAGAACTTAGCTCACCAGGAACACTAAATAAAGTTATTTTTTACATCTTTTCTAATATTAGTTCTTTTTTTAAAAAGTGTGATCAAACAGACATTCTTTAGTGAGCATTGCCTCCAAATGAATGTGGGTTTCCTCTTTCAGAACTCTTCATTACTGAGAATTCTGGGAGTTGAAATCCACAAATGTTGGGGGTTTGTTTTTTTATTCATATTTATATGTCACCCTTCTCCGGAGACTCACTTAATTTTTGGAGCGCAACCCAATGCGCCAGAAATAGCTTTCATTCCATTGTATATGCCTGCTTATTACTAAGCGGCATTTTTACAAAGTCAGCTTATTGCCCCCAACAATCTTGGGTCCTCCTTTACCTACCCCGAGAGGATGGAAGGCTGAGTCAACCTTGAGCCTGGTGGGATTTGAGCCTGCACTAATTGCAGGCAGCTGGAATTAAGTGCTAGGCATTTAGGCCCTTGGTGGTGCAGGCTAGGCAGCCTGCACCGCCAAGGGTTATTTGAATTAGGAAAGGCTAAAGTGGTCTAGTGGTTAAGACACTGGGCCTGTTGACCAGAAGGTGGGCAGTTCAAGACCCAAGCACAGTGTGATGGGGTGAGGTCCTGTCCCAGCTCCTGCCAACCTAGCAGTTTAGAAACATGGAAATGTGAGTAGATAAATAGGTACACTTTGGTGGGAAAATAACAGCATTTCGAATGCCTCAGTGAACAGTTTGTGTTGGCCACTGAAGCATCTTTTGACAATGCTGATCAGCCTGGGAAATACTGATGAGCATCGCCCCCTAGAGTTGGACATGACTGGACAGAGGAAATCTTTACCTTTTTTTAAGTGAGAAATTGGAGAGATTGAAGAAAACCTTCTTTGGACCACCATGCTTTATACCAGCGGTCTCCAAACTTGGCAACTTTAAGGCTTGCGGACTTCAACTCCCAGAATTCTCCAGCCAGCTGGCTGGAGAATTCTGGGAGTTGAAGTCCCCAAGCCTTAAAGTTGCCAAGTTTGGGGACCCCTGCTTTATACCTTCTAAACAAATTCCTCAACTGTTGCAAGTATGGTGTATATAATTTTCTTACAATGGTCATTCAGTTCTGAACTTTGTGATGTAGTTTTTCAATCAAGGGATACATTTAATGACACACTAGAGAAAATGGCATTTGAAAGGTCAAGTATCAGATAAATTATTTTGCAAAAAAACATGTACAGTAGGAAAAGCTCTATATAAAATATGCATATGAGGAAACGTGTCCCGAAAAAGCCTATATGAAAAGGACTGCAGACAAAACGACATAAAAAATTCATGATGACATTTAATAAAAAAATATATGCTCAGATGGATGCAAAACCACAAAAAGATGCGAACAAATGTAGGCTTTAAAAGGAAAACTCATTGAAAGCCAAATAGCTTTTCCCATTCTTAGTAAGATATATTGTTCTACTAGTTATAGAGTTACCTAGAAACTTCGAGAAGAGAAAACCAGGCAAGCGATATAGTTAGATATCAAGAGAACCTCTGAGCTGTCAACCAGAAGACGTTCTTGTGAATCCTGCACTAAGCCAGCAGTTGGACTAGAAAATCTTCCAGGAATAGTTCTGTGATTCTGTGAAGTAGAACTTCAGAAATACCATTTCAAGGAAATCCATAAAAACCTGGAACATAAAGCAATAACGTTGGTAGGGGACTTGGAGGTCTTCTAGCCTAACCTCTAACTCAGGACTGTTCACCGGGGGTGTCAAACTCGTGGCAGCACATTGTTGTCATGTGACACATCGCGACTTTTTCCCCTTTGCTAAAATTGGTGTGGGCGTGGCTAATGCGCGACATCTTTTTTGAAATCCTTTTTGTAATGCGGTGACCAAAACTGGATGCAGGATTCAGTGGTGGGATTCAACTTGTTTTACCACTGGTTTGGTGGGCGTGGCTTGGTGGGCGTGGCTTGGTGGGCGTGCTTTGCCTAACGCCAGCACACAGCTTTTCCCACATGAGCTGAGACCTGCAGCGCCAATCAGCGGAGAGGATAAAGAAGAGAAAAGCACAGGGCCGGATGGCAGGGTCAATCCTGCGCTTTTCTCTTCTTGTTTTTAAATTTTTTATAATGAAATTCTCTGTGTTTTTCTTGTTTTGAGCTGCCCGGAGTCCTTTGGGAGTTGGGCGGCATATAAGCTAAATTAAATTAAATTAATTAATTAATTAATTAAATTTTTCCTCTCAGCTGATTGTTGGCTTTATTTGTTTGTTTGTTTGTTTATTTGTTTATTTATTTATTTATTTATTTATTTATTTATTTATTTATTTATATTATTTATATGCCGCCCTATCTCCCGAAGGACTCAGGGCGGCTCACAACACTAAAATATATAATAAAAAAAATTTAAAATTTTAAAAAAATATTAAATAGAAATCCCAAAAATACTAATTAAAACTGACAACAGCCAATGTGCACCGATAAAAACCAATAACCACCCCCCCTCAGTCCAGGTCGGCCTGTTGGAAGAGCCATGTCTTCAGGTCGTGACGGAAGGATTGAAGGTCAGGAGCCATCCGAAGCTCCAAGGGCAGCTGATTCCACAGGGTGGGTGCTCCCACAGAGAAGGCTCTCCCCCTAGGGGCCATCAGCTGACACTGTCTGGCCGACAGCACCCTAAGGAGGCCCTGTCTGTGGGAGCGCACGGGACGCTGGGCAGTCGTTGCTGGCAGTAGATGTTCCCGCAAATACCCCGGCCCTAAGCCATGTAGAGCTTTATAGGTGATTACCAGCACCTTGAATCTCACCCAGAGGGCAACCAGCAACCAATGCAGCTCATGCAGGAGGGGTGTAATATGGGAGTATCGGGATACTCCCATCACAACCTACGCGGCCGCATTCTGCAAATTTTTTACTACCGGCTCGGCCGAACCAGTCTGAACCAGTAGCATACCACCACTGGTACTAATACTTCACTTGATTTTGATTCTATGCCTCTGTTTATACAACCAAGGATTGTGTTTGCTTTTTTGACTGCAGCAAAAAAAAGTCTGGATTTCTATACTGAGCGGTACTTGGATAATATAATTCCAGCCAGGGTTGTAGATTTGGCTTGGGAGGGCAATGAGTTTTAGTTCTTACATTTTTTTAAAAGATAAGTTGATTCTAACTCTCAAAAGTCATTTCCAGAATGAAGGTGGAGCGGGTTGGAAGACTGGTTATTCCATCTTCTTTCCCTCCCTTGACACACACCTGCATCCATCTTTATATTTATGATTGCTCTACATCCAAAATCCTCTTGCAAGAAATTTCTGCAGGGATGTTTATAAAATCTCATGATGGGAATTACAAAGTAATGATGTTGTCAGGTGTATGAAGTTAATGAGTGTTGATTTCTGTACTTTTTAAAAAATTCCTGAAAATTGTGTGTATGTACAGTAGATGGGTAGGGATTGATGTCGATGCTCTTGGGTTTTTCCTTTAAATATCCTTTAAAAAATTTTTAAATCTCAGCCCCTTTTATGTGTAAAATCAAATCTTTGTGTACCACTTAATATTTTAGGGCAAATATTTTCTTTAATTTCCTATAATTATAAACTCCATTTAAAGGAGGTTGTGTGGAACCCAAGAGTTCTAGAGAGCTAACATACAACTGCACATCATAAAAAAGGAATCTGGTTTGTGTGTGTACCACAATACACTGAGATGATCTGAATCATCCAAAAGGAAACAAGCAAACATGAAAACAATATAGAATAGAAATAGGAATAGGAATAGAGGGGAATTGAATGGAATAGAATAACAGAGTTGGAAGGGACCTTGGAGGTCTTCTAGTCCAACCCCCTATCTCATTTCAGACAAATGGCTTAAAAATTTCCAGTGTTGGAAAATTCACAACTTCTGGAGGCAAGTCGTTCCACTGATTAATTGTTCTAACTGTCAGGAAATTTCTTCTTAATTTCTAAGTTGCTTCTCTCCTTGATTAGGTTCCACCCATTGCTTCTTGTCCTGCCCTCAGGGGCTTTGGAGAATAGATTGACTCCCTCTTCTTTGGGGCAGCCCCTGAGATATTGGAACACTGCTATCATGTCTCCCCTAGTCCTTCTTTTCATCAAACTAGAGATACCTAGTTCCAGCAACCGTTCTTTATATGTTTTAGCCTCCAGTCCCCTAATCATCTTTGTAGAGTCAATGTAGTTGTTCAGTCATAAAATCTGCATTTCCCTCTGCAGCCTGTAACCTGCAAAATGGGAGTTCAGCTTTAAAAGGAAATATTAGAGCAGGGGTCTCTAAATTCTATGCCCAATTTGTGAAGAAAGGAATCAGGGTTTCTCCAAGGCAAGGAGAAATTTTCAAAATGTGAGTTGAGATAGTAGCATGCAAATTTGAGGTGGGCAGGGGTGCCATGCATTTTTAAAAACTAATCAGGCTCGTGCAGAAAAAAATGGGGGTAGGTAGAAATTCATTTGGGATGTGCTCCTCATTTTGCTTATGCAAGCCTACTTATGATTTGGAAACTCATGTCATGGCTGAATTCTGCTTTTTTATTACTATATCAAAAGCTCAGAGGGGACACGGATCGTTATTTAAGTCAGTGGTGAAATCTTGACTGTTCAATAATTCCGTGGAAGGAAGGAAGGAAGGAGGGAGGGAGGAGGGAAGGAAGGAAGGAAGGAAGGAGAAAAAAAGAAAAGAGAAAAGAGAGAGAAAAAAGAAAAAGAGAGAAAAGAAGGAAGGAAGGAAAAAAAAAAAAAGGAAGGAAGGAAGGAAGGAAAAAAAGAAAGAAAGAAAGAAAGAAAGAAGAAAGAAGGAAAAAAGAAGATATTATTGTTAATCATATGCATTTCAAAAAGAATTAATACTCAGGAAAGAAGGAAGAGAGGGAAGGAGGGAGGGAGGGAAGGAGAAAGGACAGAAGGAAGGAAGGAAGGAAGGAAGGAAGGAAGGAAGGAAGGAAGGAAGGAAAATATATCATCTCATATTGCTCAAATATTCTCTGAGCAGGAGAGCCAGGGTATTGATTTATAATAAATGAACCAGTTGTTAATAATGAAAACACTTACACTGTGTTCTGGCAACAGCCACTGCAAACTATGTCTTAACCATTTTGCAACAAAGTTTCCATATCTATGATTACTTCAGACCTTGCAAGCTTGCATTTATTTTTGCCAATGAACAAGCCATGCACAGGAATATATCTGAAAGTTTCATGATGATTGCGAAGCACATTATGAAGTGTTCTTAGGAGTACAACCTCCCTGCCCCCCGCCAACCTCTCAGGTCTTGATATGCTGTCTTATTATGGCAGGGATGTTGGTAGCAAGAATGGCTAAAGAATGCCAGGAATGTAACCCAGATGTATATTCCTCTAGCAAAGTCTCCAGAGTTATAGCAATAGTCTTATATGCTTCTTCACAGTGCTTTACAGCCCTCACTAAGCAATTTTATAGAGTCAGCATATTACCCCCAACAACCTCGGAAGGATGGCAGGTAGAGTCAACCTGGATCAAACTGCTGACAATTGGCAGAATTAACCTGCAATACTGCATTCTAACCACTGCGTCACCATGGCTCCTATGTAGGAGTTACGAAAGTCATCTCAGCTGTCCACTTAAAAGTTAGGCACCTATCTTGGGCAGAAGTGTCAAACTCAAGACCCATGGGCTGGATCTGGCCCGTGGGGTGCTTAGATCTGGCCCGTGGGGCCACTATGGAAACCATGCCCATGCAAGTTTAACGAAGGGGGAAAAGTTTGACACCCCTAAGATAAAGGTTTCCCTATTGGTCATGACTGATTTTAGTGCACGGTGCTCATCTCTGATTTTTGGTCATGTGGCCAACCTGGCTATACACTAAAGGAGCACGGAACATTGTTACCTTCCCATGGTACCTATTTATCTACTCACATTTGCATGCTTTCGAACTGCTAGATGGGCAGGAGCTGAAGCCAGTATCAGGAGCTCAACCCATTGCATGGAACCAGGTCACAAACCCGGGCTATCAGCTCTCCAGCCCAGCATCTTTAACTGCTGAGTCATTGTGCCCCCAAATAACATCTAAATAACATCAATTCATGCTTTCTCAGATTCATTTTACTTCTTTCATTCATAATTATGCCTATAACTTCACTTCCACACACCTGTTCATTAATTCCTTTGCACAAGTTCAGAGATCATTATTAAACACTCTTGCATCCATTCCTGTTTTAGCCTCACAAGCACCCATACCTGTTTTCTTTCATTTCATTGGTTAATTTATGTTCTTTACCATTTTATCCTCTTATCTTCCAAGCCGCAATCTTCTACAGTATATATACCATGTTCATCCCCAATCAGCCTATAAATATTGACCTCTGCTTCACAGTGAAATTGAATTTTTAACAGGTAGCTCAGATCCCTAAATTTAGTAGTGTGCCTCATTTCCTACCAACCATAAGGACTGTGTTGTTCATTTGGGGCAAGTTTTATCCTGTGTGCCATAAGTACTATGTATTTAGCTGGAGGCTAAAATATATGAAGAACAGTTGTAGGAATTGGGTAGGTCCAGTTTGAAGAAAAGAAAGATTGGGGGTGACATGATATCTAAGGATATCATATTGGAATGCTGGGAGTGTTCTGATATCTAAGGGGCTGCCATGAAGAAGGGGGTGGGGGTCAACCCATTCTCCAAAGCACTTTAAGGCAGGTTAAGAAGCAAGAAACTAATCAGGGAGAGATACAACCTAGAACTAAGGAGAAATTTCCTGACAGAACAATTAATCAGTGGGACAACTTACCTCCATAAGTTGTGGGTGCTCCATCACTGGAGAGTTTTAAGAAGAGATTGGACAGCCATTTTTCTGAAATGATATAGGTTCTCCTGTTTGAGCAGGGGTTTGGACTAGAAGACCTCTAAAATCCCTTCCAACTCTGTTATTCTGTTATTCCATGTAAGCTAAGGGTTTCTGATCTAGAGGCTGTCTACAAGCCAACATATGTTACCTAAATCCTACCAGCCAGAAAACAGATGCAATGTAGTGACACATTCAGGGTATGCATACAAATACTCACAAAAGTAAATATGTAGGGATTTTCTGCTTAGGTGTATTACAAAACCCATTATGTAGGGTTTTGGAACAAGTAAAATGCATTCTTAACCCAAAATAGGCCTATAGATCCTCATTTGTTGCTGAGGAAGAAAAAAAAAGTCCATTCCACATATAAATTTTCCATTGCTCCAAGCTGGAAAGGATGAATTTGAAATGCCAGCATCTCATACGCAGATATCAACAACATATATTCAGACTGATATACATATTCATTTTTCCTCTATAGCCACTCAACAAATACATGCTCTGTGTGTGTATAATCCCATTGCAATTTATAATTCTGAGCAGGTGGAAGTAAATTATTTATAAACAACAAGAGTGGAAAGAGGTTGCTTCCTGCCTTGAAGGTGGGCTTATCAGAGATGCTAGTCCATTCCCTCTTTCCCTCAACTTTGAAGCATTCTACACTGAACCACCTCCAGGTCAACCAGATTTGTGAAAGGTGGCAGGGGAAGAAGATTGAGGTGCCCCGCAGGAGATAACACCAGATGCTTGAGGAGTCAGTTAAAAGATAGCATTGGAGATTTGGAATGTCAGTCCGGGGCTCTGAAGACTTCAGCTGTCAGAAGACAGTCTGAGGAATCACTTAGGAGCTGACCCAGGAAGCTAGATGTTTCAGATGGAAGATGGCACTGGACACTTAGGTGTCTCTCAAGAGCTGACACTAGAAGTTAGAGGTTTCAGTCAAATTATGGCATTGGTGACTTGGGATTTTGGTTACCATTCCATGGAAGGTCTTGGGGCTCCTGAAATTATTCTCAGGACTAAAGGGGAAGAATCTTGGAAACAGAAGGTCCTTGAAAATCCAGAGCTTTGGAGAAATGAAGGACATCTTGAGAAGTGCTGTCTTTTTGCTTAGAGATAAATGACAGTGATGCCTACCAGAGATTTATATTGCTATTACTGGTAGTAATTTTATTCTTTCAAGCATTCTTACTTCCATTCCAGAACTAAGAGAATTCTTTTCAATAGAGACGTACAGATTCCCTTTCTTAATTTTTATTTTTCCGGCCTTTCCCATGACTTTCTCTTTGAATGTTTTGACCTTGAAGATGGGTTACTATTAACTGTAGACATAATTGATATCTGTGTCCTGAAAAACCTGAGCTCCCAACTTTTTAATTAACCCATTTTCTGAGTTTGTTCAATATAAATCATAAACTGACCAAAATTTCAAACATTAAACCCCAAAGATCCAATCCAGTTTAACACTAGTTAATCATAGGATGTTGTGTGCCATTGAAACTAT
The DNA here is from genome assembly GCA_009733165.1 of Naja naja. Classification (NCBI taxonomy): domain Eukaryota; kingdom Metazoa; phylum Chordata; class Lepidosauria; order Squamata; family Elapidae; genus Naja; species Naja naja. The sequence continues at coordinate 14,343,691 of CM019148.1, read as the reverse complement.
TTGGATGTTAATGGACCTGGTTAAAATGTTATATTAACATATCCATGTAAATAAACGAGAAGCTGAATCCTTTTTGGGTGTGGGTGTGGATGTGCAACAATACAATGAGATGGACTAAATTTTCTAGCCCTCCTTGTGAACTATGTTATAAAAATAAATATTTACCCTTATGCAAACTTCCTTATAACTGATTCTGAGGTTTATTGTAATGGAAAAGGACACATCTATGGTTTGTTAAAGTAACAAATAAATGTATTTATGGGAATATCAGAAGTTGTTCACCATTGCATTTCCTGCAATCAAGTTTGGTGCAGTTAACCATGAGTTTGTATCTATTGTGAGCTCTTGTATTGTTATGGTTGAAGCTGAAGTATTCATTGATGGGTAGGACATTGCAATGTATGATTTTATATGCTATACTTAGATCGGACTGAAGGCGGCGTAGTTCTAGGTTTTCTAGGTCTAGAATTTCAAGTCTCATGGCATAAGGTATTCTGCAATGAGTAGAGGAGTGGAGAATTCTTCTTGTGAAATATTTCTGGACTTTCTCAACTGTGTTAATATCAGATACGTAATGAGGGTTCCAGACTGATGAGCTGTATTCAAGTATTGGTCTAGCAAATGTTTTGTATGCTCTAGTTAGTAGTGTGATATTACCAGAGAAAAAGCTATATAGGATTAGGTTAACAATTCTTAATGCCTTTTTGGCTATGTAGTTACAGTGGGCTCTAGCACTTAGATCATTTGAGATGAGTACTCCAAGGTCCTTGACAGAGTTTGGATCATCAACAAGGTCTTGACTATTCAGCTTGTATTTTATTTTCTGATTTTTTTTGCCAATATGTAAGACAGAGCATGTATTTGTTGAGATTTGAAGTTGCCATTTGTTTGACCATTCTGATACATAGTCAAGGTCTTTTTGAAGGGTAGCAGAATTATCTGTGGTGTTGAATAGCTTTACATCATCAGCGAAGAGAATGCAGTTGCTCTTAATATGATCACAGAGGTCATTTATGTAGAGTATGAAGTTGGTCCTAGAACACTGCCTTGGGGGACACCACTGTTGACAGGTGCAGAATTTGATAGGACATTTCCAATTTTGACCATTTGTTGTCTGTTTGACAGGAATGCTTCTATCCAGTTATGCAGGTGTCCAGAGATACTATAAGATTTTAGTTTTAATAGTAGTTTGTCATGTACCACTGAATCAAAGGCTTTACAGAAGTCTATGTAGATTGCATCTATTGTTTTGCCCTGATCGAGTTGTGTAGTCCATATGTTTTTTCAGTGTAAGTTACAGACTGCAGGATAGTTTTTTTCTGAAACCAAATTGTTTATTAGAGAGTAGGTTGTTTGTCTCTAAGTGGAGGATAATGGATTGGTTAATAATTGATTCCATGACTTTACAGGTGATGCAGCATAAGGAGATTGGTCTGTAATTTTCAGCTAGGCTGGGGTCTCCCTTTTTGAAAATGGGAATGAACGTAGCTTGTGACCATAGGTCACAAGCTAAAACTGAGCAGATGAATACATAGAGAAAAAAGTGAATATTGATATAGAGATAACAAATGTAAGAGAGAATGATTTACAAAGGAAATGTGTTTATTGTTATATTGGTAAGAAAAGTACTAAACTATCATTCTTAACACAAGATATATGTACCCAGATGACACACTGTTTAAAGGAAAGATGGATTTATTGCAAATATATTAGCAGTTGACAGAGACAGCATGTTGCTCCCAACAATCTGGGTCCTCATTTTACCCACCTCGGAAGGATGGAAGGCTGAGTCAACCTTGAGCCAGGGAGGATTGAACCCCTGGCAGTTGGCAGAATTAATACTGCATTCTAACCACCGCACCACTGCAGCTCTTTTGTTTATGTAGTCTGATTTTCTAATGTTTATTTTATGAATAGAATTTTAGTAAAATGTATATACCTGTATAATGTCTGTATAAGGATCTGACTCTGTGGAGCTATAATCAAATGAAGAAAAAAAAATAAAGATGAAATAGAGAGGGCCCTTTCTTTAGAGGGCCATAACAAAGAGAGATGTCAACTATTTTATAATGTAAACCAACTATCATTGGCTGGATGTGGATCCTTCAACTTGCCTTAACACAGTCAAAGTGCTCTGAGTTGTGTTAAAAAATTGGAAACAAACAGTTATTTATGTTGATCCCCAGGTGGCTCCCTACTATCATCCTTCAGGTCTACCAATCTGGTGCTTCACATAGATAACTGCAGCAACATCTTTATACTAAAAGGCTGTTAAGGAAATGATACCATAGGTGGGAGGGAAGTTATAGATGCAGTGGGAAAATTAACAGAATGCAGCTTAAAAGGAAAGGCAAAGTGATAAGTTTAGAGAAGAAAAGAAGGAAAAAGGAAAGGAAATAAATCCATTTTATTGCAGGTAGTCCTCAACTTATGACTGTTCGTTTAATGATGGTTCATAGTTAGGATGGCCTTGGAAGGGACGGAGGTGACTTAGGAGCAGGGGTGCAATTCAACCGGTCTAACAACCAGTTCGGTGAGTGCATGGTTCACACACAGGCAGAGCATTTCCTACTGACCTTCTCTAGCAATCCCTGTGTGTTAAACAGCTGGTGCTTGGCAATCCATTGTGGATCAGCTGAGCTTGAAAACTAGGATATAAAGCACAGATTAGAGCAGGGGCAGGTGGGTGGACCCAACAGCTGATTGTCAGAGCAAACCAGTTTGCTCACAGCAGCTGATCCTTGGAGCTACCGGTTCATGTGAACTGGGCCAAACCAGTAAAATCCCACCCCTGCTTAGGAGCTGTGCTTGAAATTATGAACATCGCACCACTCCTTATAGTCATGTGATCACAATTTGGATGCTTGGCAACCGGTTCATGTTTATGAAGGTTTCAGGATCTTGTGATCATGTGATCATGATTTCTGATCTTCCCAGCTTGCGTCTGACAAGTAAAGTCAATTGAGGAAGCCAGATTTTCTTAATGACTGCATGATTCATTTAATAATTGATTTGTTCGATGACTGCAGTAAAATTGGTCGTAAAATTGGGTCCAGTCATGTGATGACTTGCTTAACAGCCACATCAGTCATCCAATTGTGGTCATAAGTTGAGGACTACCTCTAATTCAGATGGGGGGATTTTCAATACTAAAGGGGAAACAAACTGATACAGAAAGGCCATGTATCTGTGGCAAAATGGTTCAGCACTGTGGACACCAGCACAGGGTTACTCTACCCTGAATGTCAATTAAATAGCCAATTTTCATGGAACTAGAAAAGAACAGTTTGGGGTTTATGGGGTCCTTGAAATTCTCTGAGCTTGATGGTTTTCTTGCAGACATTTCATTACAAACTAGGTAACATCATCAGTGCACCAAGGACCCCACAATTTAACCCTGAACTACAACTGTCCTCCTCTTCCAGTTTTGGGTTTGATTTTAAATTTGTTGACCTGAAAGAGTCACAGGAATGTATGGAAGACTGCAGGATGTTTATCAGAATGGACAGAGCCAAAATATTTCCCAAATTGCAGGGAATAAAAGGATTTAAGAAGTGAAATGGATATTGCAAAACTCGGGTACAGTTAAAGCACTCATGTTATTATCTGAACCTCTAAAAAGGCTGATATTGTATTGTGAGAGTGAAACAAAGAATGTCAAAGTCTTTCAGAATCTTTGTTCTTCTTTCCATTTGCCACTGTTCTAATTTTTTAAAAAAGAAAAACAGGCTGAAAGGGGAAATTGGAGACTGAATAACCATTGTCCAATACAGTCAAGTCAAGAGATGGTAGTGAACTGCCTCCTCCTTCAGGACAGGTGAAATGAAAAGTTTTCATTGAAAACTTAAAAGAATAATCCTTGATGTATTAGGCCAAGCATCCTGTGCTTCCATTATCAACAGGGAAGGCAATTGAGCAAAGTTTGGTCTTGATCATTGTCACAATCATCAAACAGCTCCTGGTCACTTACAACCACATGAGTATTGTCTCTTCCCAGAAGGCCAAAAACCAACAAGGTGTGCATAGATCCAGTGGAGGCATTCAGCTGGTTTGCACTGGTTCAAGTGAACCAGTTGTTAAATTACACCCCCCATGCACACACACACACACACACACACTACCAAAGTGGATCCTGGGTGCTATGCTGCACTGCAATGGAGAAATGGGAAATGGAATGGCCAGCATGAAGGAAGGAGAAGGTTGCTTTCTTCCCCCTGTTCCTCCTCCTTCCCTCCTTCCAGCCACTCCATTGCCTGTTTCTCCGCTGCAGCGCAGTGCCCAGGATCCACTTTGATAATGGGGTGGGGTGGGGTGTAATTTAACAACTGGTTCACCCAAGTTCAGGCTGACCATCGTGAAAGGCTAATGCCATATGTGTGGTGGAGTTGGAGGATGGGGATGGGGCACACCTCCCATGACAGCCAACTTGACCCTGGGCAAACAGGTTGTTAAATTTTTTGAATCCCATCACTGCATAGATCTGATACATGGATGGCAGAATTCAAGTTTTCAAGGACCCTGTTCAGTTCCTCAGATGTAACTGGATTGCACTTCCCCAGATAAGTGGACAAGTTTGGAGTCATCTCTGCAGTCCAACTGTGGCATCTAAATGTCTTTTCAAGGAGGAGGAGGAGGAGGAGGAGGAGGAGGAGGAGGGGAGGGGAAGGGAAGGGGAAGGGAAGAAGAAGAAGAAGAAGAAGAAGAAGAAGAAGAAGAAGAAGAAGATATTCAATCAGTCATACCTGACTTTTGGTAATTCTATGAGCCAGGTCTCTCCATGTCTTCCAATGTTGCACTAGTTCTTTGAGTTATTCTATTCTCTGGCTGGTGTCAGCTTTGATGTTGTCCAGCCACCATGTTCTTTGGCAGCCTGAATTTCCTGACTGCCCACCCAAAGAGAGCCATTCAAGTTTGTATTCCTGTGAAGTCAGCTTAAATGCTTTCTACCCAATGGCTGTGTTCCCACAACCTATATAACATACTCTAGGTTTGAATGATAAACCAACCAATCAACCAAGCAGGTTTAGGAAACATTCTACAACAAAGCAAAGTTCAGTGGAACCAAGCTTTGTCTGAATGTATCTGCTGAATATTTACTTGAAACTAGGTGTGCCTAGAAAGAATCCCATTACTATTTTAGTTTGAGCTTTAATGCCACCCAGGATGCAAAGGTTTCATATGAAACAAGAATGTATTCACCACTTTTTGCCCACAGAAAGTGAACAGTTTAAAAAGTACAATTCCATAAACATGGTTGCCTTTTGCATCACAGAGTTTTTTTTTATTACATTTTTAAAAAGTTTTATTAAAAATTAGCATTCATTTCTATTGCTTTCCCCAGTGTTCATAGCTTTTGCCTGTGGCATATAGGTTTCCTCAGAGGAAGATTTCTAACTTATGTTTCTCTGTTATTGTCTTTTTTATGTAAATATCTGCACTGCAGGTTCAGGCTTTTAAAGCACACAATTCCCTGATCTAATCTCTCTTTCTCTCTCGTTTAGCATTTTCATGCAGTGTGCACTTTACATAAGCATTTTTTTTCAGATGCCTTGTCACAAATAAATATTTGTGTTTCTTGTGTGCACATGTTAGTGCACATGTGTCTGTGTGCGTATTTTTGATGTGGATAAAGGGAACTCTCTTTAGAAGTTCTGTTTCAGGGTTTGAGATTCCGGCTCCTTCTTTGTCCATGTGCTGTTCCTAGGAAACTCCTTGTGAAGCCAGAAATAAGCTCACTTGCAACAACAGAGGAAAGGAACTATGTCAAAGAGAGTCTGCTTAATTGGTTTGCTGTAAATCTACCTGTGAATTTACTTTTACAGTTTTCAAGTTTATGTTTTTAACTCTGATTTGCAAGGACACATAGAGATGAATCATATTTACATACCGCTCAAAAAAAGATAACTTTGAAAAAAAGATCTAGGAGAAAAACAAGTAGGGTAGAAAACATTCCTCTCGCCCAGCAGCCAGTTCTCAGATAAGCGGGGATTAATACCAGACAAACAATGAAACAGAAAAACAATGCTCCAATCAAGGGACCACTGAGGAGAAAGCCACACATAAAACTTACAAGACCAGCTACTATAAGTAGGTAGCAAACTCTACACTTATTTGCACTGCTAATATTTCATTGGACAATGAAAGGTCTACAAAAAAACAACCAAGCTCAACACCAAGAAACCTACAGTTCAAACCTAAGCTACATATACTCCTTTCTGTTGGAAGAATATTTCTTCTTAATAAATTATTTTCAGCTATCTGATAATGTAGGGAGAAGGAAGGGGAGGAGGAAGAGGAGGAGAAGGAGAAAGAGAAGAAGAAGAAGAAGAAGAAGAAGAAGAAGAAGAAGAAGAAGAAGAAGAAGAAGAAGAGAGGAGGAGGAGGAGGAGGAGGAGGAGGAGGAGGAGGAGGAGGAGGAGGAAGAGGAAGAAGATTCTAAATACAGTGGAACCTCAGGTCGCAAACTCTTCTGTTTGTGACCAAATTGGGTGAAAAAATCCACCCAATGTTTGAATCAGGTCACAATTCAAAAATCAGGTGGCGAACAATATCAGCATGGAAAAATTCCCTTTCCGTGTCAATTTCCCCATCCACGCCATTTTTTTGTGGGTCTGCGCATGTGCAGTCAGTCGTGCTTCCAGTCACGACCAAATTGGGTTGCAATCGTAGTCCTGGAACGGATTATGGTCGCGATCTGAGGTTCCACTGTATAGAGTAAATGCTCATTCTTGAAGGGGAAAATATGAATAGAAACCTTCACATTCAGATATATTTGTGGATGTGGCATCAGAGATACCTGAACAGAATTGGTCAACACACTATAAAAAAAGATGTTGAGACTATTGAAAAAGTACAGAGAAGAGCAACCAGGATGATTAGGGGACTGGAGGCTAAAACATACGATGAACGGTTACAGGAACTGGGCATGGCTAGTCTAGTGAAGAAAAGGACCAGGGGAAACATGATAGCAGTCTTCCAATATTTGAGGAGCTGCCAGAGAGAACAAAGGGGTCAAGCTATTTTCCAAGGAACCTGAAGGCCAGATAAGGAATAACAGATGGAAAGTGAACAAGGAGAGGTTCAACCTAGAAATAAGGAGAAATTTTCTGACAGTGACAGCAATCAACCAATGGAACAGCTTGCCTCCAGATGTTGTGGGAGCTTCATCACTGGAAACTTTCAAGAAGAGACTGGAATTGTATTTGCACAATATTGGAAAAATGAGAACACCCCATCAGGTGAAAATATAATTCAGAAAATATTGGATTGTGCAGAGATGGATAGATTGACATTGAAAATAAAAGATAAAGGAGATACAAAGTATTACTTAATGTGGAATAGGTTTTATCAATGGTTAGAGATAAGAAGTAGAAATAAGATGAAGAACATTGTTATATTCAAGTAAAACATGAACATCGTTTATAACTATGTATGCTAATATAATCAATAAGCTAATATATAATTATAAATAGGGTTAGAATCATTTTGTTGTACTGTTACTATTGCTATCAATATATGTTACAATTTCTTTTCTTCCTCCTCCTCCTCCTCCTCCTCCTCCTCCTCCTCCTCCTCCTCCTCCTCCTCCTCCTCCTCCTCCTCCTCCTCTTCTTCTTCTTCTTCTTCTTCTTCTTCTTCTTCTTCTTCTTCTTCTTCTTCTTCTTCTTCTTCTTCTTCTTCTTCTTCTTCTTCTTCTTCTTCTTCTTGTAAAATGATATCCCTGGACAATACACTGTATTCAAAATACTTATGTATAAATTTAAAAAAACTTGACTTAAAAAAAAGAAGAGACTGGACTGCCAGCTGTCAGAAATGGTATATGATCTCCTGCTTGGGCAGGGGGTTGGACTAGATGACCTACAAAGTCCCTTCTAACTCTATTAATCTGTCTGGTTGTCAAACAGAATCTGGGCATGTGATATCCAGCTTTTACATAACAGGAAGGACATTGGCAAGACCTTGGAAGCTGAGACATATGGATTACATTTGCAAAGTGTGTTTAACCTAATTGCTAAATTTGGACATTTTCTGGGTTTGCAGAATGCATTAATCTAACCTCCATCACAATAAGCCAGAAAAACTTACCTGAGTAGAACTGAAGTCACTCTAATTGACCTGAGTAGATTAGTAGTACGAACATAATCTTCAGGGGACAGGAAAAAAAAAGATGGATTTGTGCTTATCTGCAGTTTGGTTTTCCTCAAGAGTAACAGGACATTCCCAGTTATAATAAAATTTTAATCATGAATAATGCTTCTGGTTCATTGAAGCGTAACTGTTGAATCTGAGTAGCTTTGCGCAAATATGATCATAAAAGCTCTGTCTATATAACTACTAAAACTGCATTGTGTTTGTGTGTCTGTTTATACCCTCAAGTTGGCCCAAGTGGTACCTTATTCTGTAACAATTTTTGAGCCAAGGCAACCAAAACCCACTAACTTAAACAATGTGTAAAAAACCCCAAAATCCTGGCCCCATTAATTAAAATGTGGAATTAAAATTTCTACCATGTTAGATCAGTTTTGCTCACAAAGTTATGGCTGTTGAACAGCTCCATGGTCATGTGTTCATGATTAGCAAAGTCAATGGGGAAGCCAGCAGGAAATCGGAAGTTACTCCCACTCCCATGCTTTTTTGTCCATCCATGTTTAAATAAATACAGGTAGTCTGCAATTTACAACAGTTTGTTAAGTGACCATTTGAAGTTACAATGGCACTGAAAAAAAGTGACTAAGGACAGTTTTTCACATGTATGACTGTTGCAGTATTCCCATGATATCCAGATGCTTCGTAACAGACTCGTATATGACATCAATCTTACAAGTCTGAAAATCCAGCTCACCCACTGCTTCATTTGAAGCCTGATAAGGTAGGAAGGGTCCCTTTGGAGCCTCTTTCTCCATCCATTATGCAGCTGAGGACTATGCCTCCTCTTATTTGTCCATTTCCTAGGCAGCATTTTTTTCACTCCTTCTCCCAAAGTCACTCCCACATACCATTACAGTTCCTGTGCTTCCATGAAATCCAAGCCAAGGCATTAAAGAGGATTCCTTCCCAGTGGGCATTTCCAATAGCAGTGCTACCATCACCTCCAAAGGGGAAGTCCTGCCTTTGAGAAATGTTTCAAAAATACCCCCTTTCCCAGAAAAATGAGAAAGGTGCGAAATTTTCAAAGAAAAATTTTCAAACATCAGTTTGGCTCCAGCTTTGCCTAACTTAGAGAAGAGAAACAGTAAGGTGTGCTATTTGAGCCTCTATTGGAAAATCATGTTACACTGATTTATCAGCTGACTGAAACAAGCTGGCTTGGTAGAGTGGTGGTTCAAAGTCCCCCAATTTTAATTCAGGGAAGGTTTATATATAATGTAGATGCATTGACATTCTTGGGAAGCACAATAAAAACAGTAGTGTTCTGTCTTTTCCAGAGATGATCTTTTAAAATAAGTCTTACCTTAACTTTTCCTTCCTTCCTTCCTTCCTTCCTTCCTTCCTTCCTTCCTTCCTTCCTTCCTTCCTTCCTTCTTCCTTCCTCCTTCTTCCTCCCTCCCTGTCATTCTATCCCTCCCTTTCTTCCTTCCTTTCTTTCTTCTCTCTCTCTCTTTCTTCTCTTCTTTGTCATTTTATCCCTTCCTTCCTCTTTCTTTTTTTTCTTTCCTTCCTTCCTCTCTTCTTCCTCCCTCCCTGTCATTCTGTCCCATTCTTCCTCTTTCTTTCTTCCTCTCTTCTTTCTTTTTTTCCTCTCTTCTTCCTCCCTTTCTGTCATTCTATCCTTCCTTCCCTCTTCGTTCCTTCTTTCATTCCTTCTTTCCTCTCTTCTTCCTCCCACCCTATCATTCTATCCCTTCCTTCCTCTTTCTTTCTCTCCTTTTTTCTTTCTTTCTTTTTCCTCTCTTCTTCCTCCCTGTCTGTCATTCTATCCTTTCCTTCCTCTCTTTCTTTTTTCTTTTCTTTCTTTCCTTCCTTCCTTCCTTCCTTCCTTCCTTCCTTCCTCCATCCCTGTCATTCTATCCCTCCCTCCCTCCCTTCCTTCTATATTATGCTGACTCACTCATTTGTTAGGAGGACTTGACAACAGCAATTAGTGAACTGCTGTGTTTGAGACACCAATGAAATTCTTATCCGGATTCCAAATTAGAGTGGGCAACAATCTGGCAGGACTCCTTCATGGGTCAGAGCTCATGCCATTAGCATTCCCCACCTTACTGGCATGAGAAGGAGAAGTAGTAGAGACTGGACAATTAGTCTCTCTTGGTCAATTTCAACTTAATTACCACAATGTTTCCAGGCAAGAAGAACAAATCAGGCTAATTAGTAATGACCCTGTTTTGGGGAGGGGGCCTTCCTCCTTCATCTTAAAGGACATAACAAATAAATTCAAATGACAGTTAGACAGGTCATCAAGAGTCAGAAGAGAGAGATGATCAATTAATCACAACAGAAACAAGGCAGATTTGAATGGTGTGTTGTAGTTATCAGCTCCTTCTTTATTATTTATCCAAAGTCAAATATGATGATAATATACTGCCCAATTTTGAGTAGTGTGCAAACTTATCGCAATTAAAATTCACTTAAAATTCATACCATATAACACAAATTATAGCAGTGGCCTTCTATCACAGCTCAATATTAAGAGCTGGTTTAAAAAGAGTCTCACAATACCAGTAATGTGGGGGTGAATATCTTTCATATAAAATAGGAACAGCCATTAAGAAAGCCTTTTCTTTGTGGTCTATGCAGTTCTTATTTTTAATCAAGATAGAATATCTCTAGGCAGAATCATATTGGCTAAGGCAGCATTGCTCAGCCTGAATAATTCCCAGGTATGTGGATTTAGGGGACTGGAGGCTAAAATATATGAAAAATGGTTGCTGGAATTGGGTATGTGTCGGCACTCCAATGAAACTCCCCATTTCATTCAGCACTCAGAAACAACGTTCATCAAGGTAAGAATTTATTAAAGAAGTCATACTGGCGCATCTGGAAAAACTCAAATCTGAGAGTTCCGGGTTTTCCCTCTGTAATTGAAAATCTGTAATTGAAAATCAAAACCCATCCCCTGCACCCACCAGTCTATCACATGGTCCAGTCAACCATCATCTCAACTGGAGACATTCCTCCAACCACTCCTTTCCAAGTACAGGTTAACTTGTCCTTGACTTTATGAGAAGAATGTTGTCATGCCTAAACTTCCACCTGTCTATGAAATCCCCCTCCCAGGCACTAAGATGTGGCAACATGGAAGCTCCTCAATAAAATATGCCTCCCAAAGCTGACAGTATGTCTCGTTTAATGAAAAGAAGGACTAGGGGTGATAGGATAGCAGTATTCCAATATCTGGTGATTTGCCACAAAGAAGAGGGAGTCAATCTATTCTCCAAAACATCTGAGGGCAAGACAAGAAGCAATGGATGGAAACTAACCAAAGAGAGAACCCAGAACTAAGGAGAAATTTCCTGACAGTTAGAACAATTCATAAGTGGAACAACTTGCTTCCAGAAGTTGTGGGTGCTCCAACACTGGAGGCTTTCAAGAAGAGATTGGACATTTATCTGAAATGGTATAGGGTTTCCTGCTTGAGCAGGTGGTTGAACTAGAAGACCTTCAAGGTCCCTTCCAACTCTGTTATTCTATGTTCTAACTCCATTTGGACAAATCCAATGATCTCCCCTTGACTGTTGCTAATTGGTTTTTACCAACATTCAGCTGGAGGCTGGCATCCCGCAATATAATTCCTTCCTTCTACATCTTGCAGTCTATGATGAAAATGAGTAAACCTTCTTCTGTATAACGTCCTATCAGAGTGTGATCAAAGAGGGATTTAGGGACGAGGAACTCAGAAATCAGAGACAGTATCGGTAGCCAAGTTGCAGAATGACATGAAGTCCTCCAGTGAAAAAATTGGCGAAGCTTTGGTTGAAATATACTTTGAATGAATCACTGAATGTTAAGTGAGTTGCATCTCATTTTACAACAAGGATATTACCGTGTTTCCCCGAAAATAAGACACTGTCTTATATTTTTTTTGGCTCCCAAAACACACTAGGTCTTATTTTCGGTAGGTCTTATATATTTATGGTGCCAAATAGTGGGTGTGAGTGTGTAGGGGGTGTTTGAGTGCATGGTTGCTCCCTGAAAAGTCTTCCTGGAACTGGAGATTTACACTAGGTCTTATTTTCGGGGTAGGTCTTATATTAGGGCAGGTTTAGAAAATAGTGCTAGGTCTTACTTTGGAGGTCTTATTTTCGGGGAAACACGGTACTAAGTAGGGTAATGGGGCATCTGCAAGAAAACCACCAAGCTCAGAGAGCACCACGAACACCACAGTTCAACTCTGAGCTACAAATATTGCTTTCTATAATATCCACGGGAATTTTATAACGTTTCTTTTGGGTTGGAAAGATTTCTGAGGGAGATGGAGGAAGATGGAGGAAATCCAAGAGAATTCCCTCAAAATCGCTCGTTCTGAAAAGAAGCAAGAGCCTTAATCCAAACACCCTATAGAAAGTACAAAGGTGAAGCTGATGAAAGGAAAAAAATATATGAACTCCTTGTTTACCTGTCAAAGAGAAAGGAAAGCAGGATTCACTCCCACTTTCTATTAAAAAGCAGTTCATCTGGATTCTGCACCAAAAAGCTAAAGGCAAGGAGGATTTTTTTTAAGTCCTGTTGTGAGTATATGTAGTTGCCACTGAAGGAAGAATTAAAAAGATATATGCAAAATGATCCTCAAAGAACAACTTTTCAGAGTCATTACCGTGTTTCCCCGAAAATAAGACCTACCCCGAAAATAAGACCTAGTGTAAATCTCCAGTTCCAGGAAGACTTTTCAGGGAGCAACCGTGCACCACGAAACACCCCCCACTCACACCCACTATTTGGCACCATAAATATATTAGACCTACCCCGAAAATAAGACCTAGTGTGTTTTTGGGAGCCAAAAAAATATAAGACAGTGTCTTATTTTCGGGGAAACACGGTAGTTTGGAAAGGTTATTGAAAAGCCTTCTCTCTCTCTCTCTCTCTCTCCCTCACTCCCTCCCTCCCACCCACTCTCTCTCTCTTTCTCTCCCTCCCTCCCTCTTCCTCCCCTCCCCCTCTCTCCCTCTTTCTCCCTCCCTCTCCCTCTCCTTCCCTCCCTTAGTTTGGAAAGCTTACTGAAAAGCCTTCTGTCTCTCTCCCTCCCCCTCTTCCTCCCTCTCCCTCCTTCCCTCCCTCCCTTTCTCTCTCTCTCTCTTTCTCTCTCTCTGAAATGTCACAGCCAGTTACCAAGCAACAACTGCAATGTCTCTGCTGCATTCACAACAAGAGCACACTTTCAAAATTTGGCAAGTGGCACATGAGTCAAGCAGGAGAGATGCAGGAATGCAGGGGTATTGACCCTCCTAGGGAAAAGTTCTGCAAAAGCAAAGGCTATAACAAGCCCACCAGACTTCTGACTTCTTCTCTTATCCCTGCTTCTCTTCACTTTTAAATTTAGCCGGTGCTCTACTCTGTCAGCACCGACAATGGCTAGTTCACACATCATGATAAGCCTTAACCTTAAATTAACCCAAGGCCCTTCTTCTGCCCAAATAAAAATACTGTCTTCAGGGCTAGTATGAGGAACTCACAGGGGCAACGTGTGACAATGAGTAAGTTCTGACCACTAAGCCACCCAAACCCAATTATCTGTCAAGGACCTTGGACTACTCATCTCTAATGATCTAAGTGCTAGAGCCCACTGTAACTACATAGCCAAAAAGGCATTAAGAGTTGTTGACCTAATCCTACGTAGCTTTTTCTCTGGTAATATCACACTACTAACTAGAGCATACAAAACATTTGCTAGACCAATGCTTGAATACAGCTCATCGGTCTGGAACCCTCATTACGTATCTGATATTAACACAGTAGAGAAAGTCCAGAAATATTTCACAAGAAGAGTTCTCCACTCCTCTACTCATTGCAGAATACCTTATGCTACCAGACTCGAAATTCTAGACCCAGGAAACCTATAACTATGCTGCCTTCGGTCTGATCTAAGTATAGTATATAAAATCATACATTGTAATGTGCTACCAGTCAATGAATACTTCAGTTTCAACCATAGCAATACAAGAGCACACAATAGATACAAACTCAAGGTTAACCGCACCAATCTTGATTGCAGGAAATATGACTTCAGCAACAGAGTGGTCAATGTCTGGAATACTCTACCTGACTCTGTGGTTTCTTCCCCAAACCCCAAAAACTTTAACCTTAGACTGTCTACTATTGACCTCACCCCTTTCCTAAGAGGTCTGTAGGGGGCGTGCATAATCACACAATTTGCCTACCGTCCCTACCCTATTGTTTACTTTTAGTTTTCTTATATGTATCCATTTCATGTGTTCATAACTATGTTTATACTTATACCTATTATCTTGTAAGCGATTGACAAATAAATAAATAAAAATAAAAAATAAATTATTGGTGTATAGGTAGTCCCTCGACTTACAAATATCTCTTTAGTGACTGTTAAGTTACAATAGCACTGAAAAAAGTGACTTAGGACTAGTTTTCACACTTACCACTGTGGCAGCATCCCCATGGTCACATGACCAAAATTTGGACACTTGGCAACTGGCTCATATTCATGATGGCTGCAGTAGTCTGGAGGTCATGTGATCCTCTTTTGGGAACTTCTGCAATGTCCATGGGGAAGCCAGACTCACTTAACAATCTTGTTATTAACTTAATAACAGTGGTTATTAACTTAACATGTGTGGAGAGAAAGGTCATAAAATGAAGCAAAATTCATTTAACAACTCTCTTGCTCAGTAACAGAAATTTGCAGTTCTTTTCAGAGGTGGTATTCAGACAATTCTGACAGGTTCTGGAGAACCGGTAGCAGAAATTTTGAGTAGTTAGGAGAACCAGTAAATATCACCTCTGGTTGGCCCCACTCCCATCTATTCTTTGCCTCCCGAGTTCCAGCTGATTGGCTGGGTCTTCTTTGGTTGCCCTGCATAGGAGAACAGAGCAGGAAAGCAGGTTAGTGGGGTGGGGAGGGAATGGGATTTTGCAGTAACCTTCCTCTGGAGTGGGGTGGAAATGGAGATTCTGCATTATCCTTCCCCTGCCATGCCCACCAAGCCACGCCCACCATGTCACACCATGCCAACCAAGCCATGCCCACAGAACTGGTACTAAAAAATTTTTGAATACCACCACTGGTTCTATTGTGGTCATAAGTTGCAGTCTAGACTAGAGCAAGGACATCTTCAGGGAGGGTAAAATGAATCAAGATGTTGGCCACAACTTGATCGACACATGTAAGAAAGATGAAGGTCCAAGACCGATCATGGTTGCCATCTTGATTTATTGACATTCCACTTCAAGATGAGGCTGAATTGAGTGGAAACTTGACCTACGTGAAATGCTTTCTCTTGTTCATTCTCCTATGAAATTTGATGTGATTAGATTATTTCCAAATATTCTCCACTGCTATTAGATGATGTCTCTGTGTTACATCCCTTAACCTCCTTAAGAAGTGATGGAAGAACTCACTCTTCAAAGAAGAATTCACCATCACCAGAATCCAGCTATACAACACCTTGCAGGCACCTTAACTATCCAAGAGGAGTATTGATCTAAGGAGCTGATGACTGAACAAACAGTCCTTAGGATCCTGTCCATTTCTTTAAGTCCATTCACGGATAATAATCCCCCTCCCTCTGTGACCTGGGCAACTCTACATGGCCTTAATCAAAGCTGGAGTTCAACTTTGCCATCAGATGCTTTGCAACTTCCTCTGCAAGGCTTTGCAAGTAAGCTTCCTTTCATAGGAGGGCTCATAATAGCTTAAAATCTCCTACTGTTGACATATGCACATGCCTCTGCCAGCAATGTCTTTATTTATTTCGGCCATGTATTTCCTGCCCCAAAGCTATCAGGTTGTGTTGTGGTTAGCCGGCAGCAGGTGCAGATGGCTGAGGAGAGCGAGGACTCAGATGAGGGGCCAGGACCATTAGGGAGTGGACTGCTGCTTTCAGAGATTGTAGGGGCTGGCAGCAGTGATGAGGAGGTTCCCAAGAAGCCTATGCCAAGTGCACGTGCATGCAGGATTGCTCGTAGGAAAGAGCAGTTACAACAGCATGGGTGACTCAGGAGTAAGGCTGCAAGGTAATGGCCCCTCCTTCAAGAAGAGCCTTGGTGGCTCAGGCTGTTAAATGCCTAGCACTTAAGTTCCAGCTGCCTGCAATTAATGCAGGCTCGAATCCCACCAGGCTCAAGGTTGACTCAGCCTTCCATCCTCTCGGGGTAGGTAAATTGAGGACCCAAGATTGTTGCGGGCAATAAGCTGACTTTGTAAAAATGCCGCTTAGTAATAAGCAGGCATATACAATGGAATGAAGGCTATTGCTGAGCGCATTGGGTTGTATCCCAAAAATTGTAAGCCGCCCTGAGTCTTCGGAGAAGGGCGGCATATAAATGTAATTTTAAAAAAAAGATAAAAGCCAGCTGTGAAACAAAAGTACTTTGCAGAAGGCAAAGACGTTTTGAAACTCCAGCCTTGTGGACATTCCAGTATCCTTAGTTTGTATTTGAACATTTTGTATTGCAAATTATTTCTTGTCTATTATCTTTTGGCAAGTCTTGTGCAGTTTGGCAAGGCTTGTGTTTATCACAGCTAATTATTTTGTAAAAGCATTACAAGGTTTTTGTTCCTTTTGGATTGTGCTTGATTTGTCGGAAAAGGGCGTGGGTCAGAACAGGTTGGAGGTATCTGGAGGGAGAACCAAATGAAGTCAAGATGGCGATGCAACTGTATGCTTGAAGCTCTTTATGCATGCCTGTGGTCCTGAAGCATATACAAAACAGGTGGGGCTTCAGTCTCACCACTGGAACTGCCATCTCCACCCTCATGATTGCCTCAGTATCCAGCTGTTGAAATTTGTAGACAAAGCTTTTTTGGAAAATGTTCCAGGTTGTCCTAGGTTGCATTAACAGATGGATAGAATCAAGATCATGTGAAGCGTTAGTACCACTTTATAACACCTTGGTAAGACCACACTTGGGATATTGAATCTAGTTTTGATCACCACGATATAAAAAAAGATGTTGGAGACTCTGGAAAGAGTGAGAGAAGAGCAGCAAAGATGATTTAGGGGACTGGAGGCTAAGACATACGAATAATGCTTTCAGGAATTGGGTATGTCTAGTCTAATGAAAAGAAGGACGAGGGGTGACATACTAGCAATGTTCCAATATTTGAAGGGTCAACCTATTTTCCAAAGCAGCAGAAGGCAAGACAGGAAAAAATGGATGGAAACTAACAAGAAGAAAACCAACTAGAACTAAGGAGAAATTTCCAGACAGTGAGAACAATAAAACAGTGGAATGACCAGAAGCTGTGGGTGCTCCAATGGTGTGGGGGGTATGTGTTAAAGAAGAGATTGGACAACCATTTGTCTGAAATGGTATGAGTCTCCTGCCTGAGCAGGAGGTTGGACTAGAAGACCTCCAAGGTCCCTTCCCGCTCTGTTATTCTGGTATTCCTTGTTGCCAGAGATACCACCTAGGAGATGGCCTTTTCCTGCTTCGCTTCACACTTTGAAATGCATTTTCTCAAATTGCACTTGGCTTCCACCCATCCTTCCTTTAGAAGCTCAGCCAAGGTTCACCTCTTTCATCAGGCTGTTCATTGTTAATTGATGTCTGGATTGGTTGTAACTTATGTTTTTGATTTTTTTCCCTCTTATTGAATCCCACCTTCTTTTTATTTATTGCCAACTAAACGTGATTGTAGCAACTGAGAAGAAACCTGGGACACAGATAGAAGAAACACATACATAAATAAGCAGGGGAACGAGTGCATGAAATAATATTGGGTCAGAATGGATAAAACTGTCCATTTCTCACCCCTCACCTTTGGCCTGAAGGTGAGTTCTACTACCGTGTTTCCCCGAAAATAAGACACTGTCTTATATTTTTTGGCTCCCAAAAACACACTAGGTCTTTTTTTCGGGGTAGGTCTTATATATTTATGGTGCCAAATAGTGGGTATGAGTGTGTAGGGGGTGTTTGGGTGCACGGTTGCTCCCTGAAAAGTCTTCCTGGAACTGGAGATTTGCACTAGGTCTTATTTTCGGGGTAGGTCTTATATTAGGGCAGGTTTAGAAAATAGTGCTAGGTCTTACTTTCGGGGTAGGTCTTATTTTCGGGGAAACACGGTAGTACTGCACAAGAAATGTTGAAGGAATTGGAAAGTGTGGAAGGAGATGAAATCAGGGAACTTTGTAGGGGGTTAAAAAAGTCAGGTTGGCAGTCACAGCTATGGAATTAGTTCTCACCTGTATTTTTATCCATTGCATGTGCAATACATATTTAAAGAAGTAGGGCTTTGATTCACCAGCTGATGTCATTAACTTCACTATTTAAAGCTCTTGTGGACATTCCAGGATGAAGTGGCATGATCTGCCAATATGGAATCTGTCAGAAGTATAGACCACAGCTAACAGCTGCAGTGCTGGTGCAGTGGTTAGAGTGCAGTACTGCAGGCTACTTTTGCTGACTGCTGGCTGCCTGCAATTTGGCAGTTCAAATCCCACCAGGCTCAAGGTTGGCTCAGCCTTCCATCCTTCTGAGGTGGTTAAAATAAGGACCCAGATTGTTGAGGGCAATAGGCTGACTCTGTAAACCGCTTAGAGAGGGCTGTAAAGCACTATAAAGCAGTATATAAGTCTAAGTGCTATTGCTAGTGTTTGTGTGTGTGTTTGTGTATGCGTGAGAGAGAGAGAGATCATATATCATTTATTATTAATAGTATTTAAGACTGATGAGGTGGAATAACAAAGTTGGAAGGAACTTTGGAGGTCATCAAGTCCAACTCCCTGTTCAAGCAGGGGACCCTATACCCGTGATGGCAATCATTGCATAATATGTCTGAAGTAGGATTTGACTCTGGCCTACCTCACCAAATTGATGCCACTCCAGCATACTTTCCTTACAATGGTCATTCGTTTTATATTCACTCCACAATCACAAATGAAAGCAAATATACACATCTCATACACAAGCATGGTGGAGCAAAGCTGGTGTGATGGCTTGCAGGCCCACAGAGAGAGCTCTGCGTGCCACCTCTGGCATAGGTTCCCCATCACAGTTCTAGAATCTCCCATTCTTCAACCTCATTGGATGATAGTAGTGTTATGAAACAAGGAGGAAAAAGAAGACCTCTGTTTTCTCCCTACCATTCATAATTTTGCAGTCTTCAATCATCATAAATTCTATCTATTTTCTCTTATGTATACTGAGAGCATTTACACCAAGACAAATTCCTTGTATGTCCAATCACACTTGGCCAATAAAGTATTCTATTCTATTCTATTCTATTCTATTCTATTCTATTCCCATAGATTTATTTCCTACCAAGCTGCAAAGATGAGCTCTCCAAATCTTGTTTCTTTTAATTGGCCCATTCTGAATTGTTTCTATCTCAACAAGTTTGCTCTTGAGATGTGGCGATCAGAAAGATACACATTATTTCAGGGTTCCTCAAGCTACAGATACATCAAAAGACATCCAGCCTTGTCAGTTCTGCTTGAAAAATCCCCACCACCCCCCATGAGCTACCAGATGGATTTTAATCTTTCTCACACCATTTTTCACAAACGTGGGCTGGCATTTTCATTCCGCTATCATTTTGATTACAAGAGCCACCCGAGGTCAGTCCCTACCAATAGTACAAAAATTAATAATAATAATGCTTGATTATCAGAATTTATATTCTGTCTTCTCACCAAATTCAGATGTCAGCTAAGACATAGAAATGCAATCACAAAGTGACAATGACAAGTACAAAATTGCTATGGTCTGTGAAACCAGCCGAGTAAACAAACAGCTAAATAATATACATTCTGGTGATGAATTAAAAGATTGATCCCAAAGTTAAAAGGAGGGAATAGCCAAAAATATTTAAAGGCCATTAGATGATTAAGAGGGACGTGTCTTGGGACAAGTGTTATAAAATATTGCATATTATAAAACAGGCAATTCATAAATGGAACAGCTCCTTCATTCAAGATTAAATCAATAAAAGCACACTGAGCAAAAAGTAAGCCACCGGTTTCCTCACAGACAGCTTCAAACCATCATAGATTTATGAACTCAGGAGAGAAGAATCTGCATAGAGGGTTCCAGCCCTTAAGAATCATCTTCATGAAGCCCTTGTGTTATGTGTGTGTGAGCCTGTTGGCTGTGAGGAACTTGGGGAAGCTTTTCTCACTCATCCAACATACCATTTTTCTTATGGGATCTTTGATGCACCAAATGCTCTCCTGGGTATGAGAACATATGTCATTAGTGATGGTTCTTTGTGGAGGAACAGAACTCCTGATGTCCCACTGTTGAACCACCTCTCACTATAGCAATAGCAACAGCACTTAGACTTATATACCACTTCACAGTGCTTGTAAGCCCCCTCTAAGCGGTTTACAGAGTCAGCATATTTCCCCCAACAATCTGGGTCCTCATTTTACCCACATCAGAAGGATGGAAGGCTGAGTCAACCTTGAGCCTGGTGAGATTTGAACTGCCAAATTGCAGGCAGCCAGCAGGCAGCAGAAGTAGCCTGCAGTACTGCACGCTAACCACTGGCTCAGACTATGAGGTCACTTAGCCTATCAGAATAAATGGAAGCTTAGTTTGGGCGACTTTCAGGTCCAAACCCAGAGATGACACAGCAAAGTACAATCAAGTTCAACCCTTTATTTGCTTATACCTAGTGGACAGATTCTTGCCAGATTAAAGCTATAGCCTAACTTACTAGATGGAACAGCTTGCCTTCAAAAGTTGTGGGATTTTCATCACTGGAAGTTTTCAAGAAGAGACTGGAATTTGCACAATATTGGAAAAACGAGAACACCCCATCAGATGAAAATATAATTCAGAAAATATTGGATTGTGCCGAGATGGATAGATTGACATTGAAAATAAAAGATAAGGAGATGCAGAGTATTACTTCTGCCATTTGTTAGGAATAGTTAGTGTCTCCTGCTTGGGTTGGACTAGATGACCTACAAGGTCCCTTCCAACTCTGTTAATCTGTTAATCTTCATCTTCCACTGTTGAACCCCAGAACCTAGAGTTTAAGGGATGTTGTCCATGATTCTGAAACAGTCAACCTGATCACTCAGTCCTCCATAAAACTACCTTTTAAAATCAAATAAAGAAATATCTGCACTTGCTTTTGATGGCAATCAATTCTACAGCCTATTATGGAAAGGCATCCTGTGAATTGAAACTCTCAGGAAAAAACTTTAATAGATGACTCCAATATTTAACCTTGTGGGAGAGGTAAAAGAAATATTTCTTTTATATGGATACACACATAAAATAGCTTTATTAGATTTCAACGTCAAACATTTAAAAGCTAACATAAAGGTGAAAGGGAATAAAAAAGAAAGGTGACAAAAAAGGTATGCATCAAACAAACATTACGAAAGCTTTTCTTTTAGCAAAGATATATTAACAAAGCAACCACCTCTTCCTAAGTTTAAACAAATAACAACAATCTATAAAATATCTTAAAATACTGTCAGAATATTAAAAAAACAATATTCATAAAATGTACTTTTTGTAATTTCATTTAACAGAGAGTAAATTATCAAATGTTGACAACTTTATATTTAAGAAGGTACAATATTTCTCTAGTCAAACCCAATCTAATATCAGAATCAAAAGTTGATTCAGCCTCTATCTTGCAAGGAAACTAACTATGGCCTCCATGCCACATAAAATTTAACCAAATTATTGTCTCTAAGCAAAATAGTCAGTTTTGCCATCTCAAATAGTTTCATTAATTTCAAAATCTATGTTTCCAATTTTGGTTAGGTATCCTTCTTTCCATCTTTGGGCATATAGCTATCTTGCCACCAATTGTAGGAGAAGAGCAGGCAGAGCTAGGGGACAGAGTTAAGCAAGTCAGCAGCCTAGAGTCATTACATTCCCACAAATGGTCTAAATCCAACCTTTCTTGAATTCCACTGACCCTTATCTAGTTCTAATTTAGTGTTGACCATTAGTTGACCGGATGTGTGTGCAGTACTTAAATGTACTTAAGCAGTACATTTTCTGAACTGGAATTTATGTGTAACCCTGGTCCTTTGTGACTGACCCCAATGAGCACTCTGTGAGCGAAAATGAGCTCCCAAGCTCCGTTTTCAGCTGTGATGGCCTATTGCAACCATCTGCCAGTGAAAACGGAGCTCAGGAGGGCTGCAGGCACCGCGGGCCAATCCGCTGTTTCCAGGGTAGCCCTGTGCACCAGAACTAAGCACCCGGTAGGCCCCAGGCCTTGAGTTTGACATCCCTATTCTAGATTCTGGTTGGTTTTCTTTCTTTCTTTCTTTCTTTCTTTCTTTCTTTCTTTCTTTCTTTCTTTCTTTCTTTCTTTCCTTTCTTTTTTTGCATTTTTCCAGCTCCTAAATCAATATGCCAAAAATGGAATTGTACTCCTCTTTGCATCTACAAGTCTGCTACTTCGCTTTTTGTTTTGTTGATACATTGCATGCTGTGATCAACAATAAAACCTTCCATCGCAGGGCAGAATGGCGATGTAGCTCTCCTTCCATCGGGGACGGTGACAAAAAACATCAGTCAGCGCAGTTATATACATAACAGCTCAATTAAAAATAGGTACAATGAACGGCTGTACTTCAGCATAGATCAAAAGCCTTTCTAGGACAAAGGGAACATGGGGAGGCTAAAAAAACATCTTTTGCATGTATTAAGCATCTGCCCAAATGTTTTCTAGCCAAACTTTTCAAGCAAGCAGTATGTCAAACTGTGTTCTTTTATGTACTTGCAAGTATGTTTGCTTTATAGATCTGACTTTTTCAATCTCATCTTCCGGATGCTTCAGTGTTTATTTTAGGAATGTGGTGAGACTGCTCTTTATTTTTTCCCTTTGTTTTTCCTTGCTATGTTAATACGTTGAGCCCAGTTCTTTCTTTTACATTCCTACACAACTGAAATACATCCAGGCAAGCACAAGTGTTTAGGGAACATACACGGAATATTTTCTGCAGGATCTTTAATGCTCTCTGAGCTTGGTTGTTGGCTTGCAGACCCTTCATTACCCAACTAGATAATGTCATCAAGGCTGATGATGTTATCTAGTCAAGTAATAAGAGACCCAGTTGAGTCTAGTGGTTAAGGTACCATAGCCATAGCACTTAGACTTATATACTGCTTTACAGTGGTTTTACAGCCCTCTCTAAGCAATTTACAGAGTCAGCGTGTTGCCCTCAACAATTCTGGGTCCTCATTTTATGCACCTCAGAAGGATGGAAAGCTGAGTCAACCTTGAGCCTGGTGAGATTTGAACTGCCAAATTGCAGGCAGCTGGCAGGCAGCAGAAGTAGTCTGCAGTACTGCATTCTCTAACCACTACACCACTGAGGCCACCATGCTAGAAAGGAAAAGACTGTGAGTTCAAGACCTGCTTTAGCTATGGAAGCTAGCTGATCAACTTTGAGCCAATCACTCTCTCTCTCAGCCCAACCCACTCACAGGGTTCTGGTTGTGGGGAAAACAGCAGGAGGAAGGTGAGTTGGATATGTTTGTTGCCTTGAATTATTGTATAAATAATAAAGGTGCAAATGAATCAACGAAGCTCAGAGAGCACCAAGGACACCATTGTTCAATCCAGAACTACACACGTTCTTCTTTTGAGAGTATTTTCTCTTTTTGGGAGTATTTTTTCTGAATTTTTCTATGATCCTGATCATAGAATCAAAGAAGTGAAAGGAGCCATCTAGGTCATGCGGCTCAGTACAGCAATCCTTATAAATGCATCTCAGAGGGAGATGGCTGTCTAACCACTACCACCAGTGAAGAGAAACCCACAACTGAGCCACTGGTTTCACTGTCAGATTGGATTTACTGTTAGGACATGGTTTGCTGATGTTCAACCTGAGTCTGATTTCCTCTAATTTACATCCATTATTCCACACTTTGCATTGTGGAGTGATAGAGAAGTCTTTTGAATCAATCAGGATAGAGCTGGAAGGGATCTTGGAGGTCATCTAGTCCAACTCCCTTGTTAAACAGGAGACCCTACACCATTTGAGACAAGGGACTGTCCAGTCTCTTCTTAAAACCCTCCAGTGATGAAGCACCCACAATTTCTGAAGGCAAGTCATTTCACTGGTTAATGGTCCTCACTGTTAAGAAGCTTCTCCTTAATTCCATGTTGCTTCTCCCTTGTTTCCATCCATTGTTTCTCATCTTGCCTTCAGGTGCTTTGGAACAATACCATTATATCCATTCTTGCTCTTTTCTTCTCATGGAGGATTACATCTTCAATCTTTTTCATCTGCCTATGGTCCCTGATCAGCCGCATTGCCCTTCTTTGGACTTGTTCTGATTATTCTGACTTGGAGTGGGATCTGCTCCAGGTAGAATAAAGCAAATGTATTTCTAATAAGAGAGAATACATGTAGGTCAAGGTTGAACAGTGGAACGATTGGTGCTTT
Organism: Naja naja; assembly: GCA_009733165.1. Taxonomy (NCBI): domain Eukaryota; kingdom Metazoa; phylum Chordata; class Lepidosauria; order Squamata; family Elapidae; genus Naja; species Naja naja. The sequence goes on along the minus strand of CM019148.1, from coordinate 14,319,191 downwards.
CTGAAATTGGTTGTTTTCTTGCAGATGTTTCCTTACTCAACTAGATAACAACAGCAGCACTGAACTTGTTATTTGGTTACATAATGAAATATCTGCAAGCAAATGATCCAACTCAGGAAGCACCGAGTGCCCCACAAGTCTATTTCTTCCATGATTTGAGAAGAGCAAAATGTCTTTGGATGCTTCCTAAAATTGCATTTGTCTTTTATTACAGGCACCAATGTGCTGTTCAACAGTTTGGTTGAAAATGGTGAGGAATAATGAACTGAATCATATAAATCAGGCCACACTTATAAATCCATATCCTTTCAGGATGCAAACTAATGTTTATATAAGTGCACATAGATTTCTATGTGCACTTATATAAACTAACTTAAGGTAGAGCTTTTAGAATACAGCATTCAGTTTTGGATTTGCATATCTGAGACAGACGTTGACAACCTGGAGCATGTCCAGAAGACAGCAAAACGGAAGACAAGAGGGTAGAAGAAAATAATTGTAAGCAACAGCTGGAGGCATGCTTCGCAAGAGGAAGATAACACTGCTGGAAAACATGGAAGCTGCCTGCAAGTATTTGAAGAGCTTTCAGAAGACAGTGTTCAGTGTTGGTGTTTAGTTCTGAGTGGTTCCAGAAAGCAAGACAAGAAGCAAGAGACTTGACCTTGATTAATTACAAAATAATAATAATAATAATAATAATAATAATAATAATAATAATAATAATAATAATAGCAGGAGGAGTCCAATGGTGGAATAGTTTGCTTTGGAAAGTGGTGGGCTCTTTTCTCCTGAAAACTTACAGAATAACAGGGTTGCAAGGGACCTTGGAGGTCTTCTAGTCCATTTCTCTACTCAAGCAGAAGCACCTATACCAATGGTGGCTAATCTTTTTGGACTCCTGTGCCAAAAATTGTGCGTGTGCTTGCACTCTTGTGCTCGCGTGCCAGCACCCAGAAGGCAATGCACCCCCCACACCCCCTACACATGCGCGCCCAATCCCACACCACCCCCACACCCCCCCTTACCTGCACTGCACCTCACAGCTGATTTTTTGCCGGTTTGAGGCCTTTTTCAGCCTCCCAAAGGCTTGAGGAAGGCTTCTTCAGGCTTCTACAAGCTTTGTAGGCCACAATCTAGCCCCGTTTCGTCACTTCCGGTATTTTCAGAAAAACAGGAAGTGATGAAACGGGGCTAGATTTTGGCCTACAAAGCTTGTAGAAGCCTGAAGAAGCCTTCCAAAGCCTTTGGGAGGCCGAAAATGGCCGAAATCAGCAAATCACGTCGAGCACAAATGGCTCTGCCACCTGTGGCATGCGTGCCATAGGTTCGCCATCACGGCCCTACACTATTCTGGGCAAATGTTTGCCCAATCTCTTCTTTAAAACTTCCAATGTTGGAGCACCCACAACTTCTGGAGGCAATTAATCCCACTGATTAATTGTTCTCACTGACAGGAAATTTCTCCTTAATTCTAGGTTGGATCCCTCCTTGTTAAGCTTCTATCCGTCACTTCTTGTCTTGCCCTCAGATGCTCTGTGCTCCTCTCTGTGACAGCCCCTCAAATATTGGAAGATTGCTATCATGTCACCTCTAAATCTTCTCTTCATTAAACTAAACATACCTAGCTCCTGCAACCGTTTATCATATTTTAGCCTCCAGCTCCCGCTAATCATGTTGCCCTTTTCTGCACTCTTTGTGGAGTCTCAAGATCTGACCAAAATTGGACCCAATATTCGAAATGTGGTCTTACCATGCAGTGCAGTGTGGTAAAAAGCAGTACTATCACTTCACACAATTACTATCCCCTTAAGAACTTTAAGGCTGGATGACTAGATAAAACATAGAAGTGAATTCCTGCATTAAACAGGAGTTTATTTATTTAGAATATGTATATGACTGTCCATCTTCTAATGAACTTTCACTGGTTCCTAATCAAAAGTTGAACTGTTGAGGGGTTGGGCTTTTTGATTTGAAAACTCCCAATCATTACATTCCATGATTCTATGGAATACATAGAAAAGCAACAGTGTTTTGGGGAGCTATACATAATTACATTATATTAATGTTACTGCCCTATTCAATGAGTTATTTTGCTTCATCTCTCGGATCTCCCACCCAAAGTCATAAGAGAGTTTAATATTTGCATATATTTTAGTTGTTTTTTTCCCCTGCCACCCTATGGGAAACTGAAAATGGTAATACAAGACCAATTTCAGCAGAACTGATTGAAGCCAATTGCTGAATCCAAGGAAGACCCTTACGTCTTAGCACAGAATCACCTTGTGTGAGATGGGCGGCCATATACACTTGATAAATAAATAAAGTAAAGTAAATAATTAAATTTTTACCCTGTCCTTCTTTTATATGTGATGCGTAAAAAGTAAAAAGGACTTCAGCTGTCCATTTGCAACAACCATGTTCACCACCCACGCCAAAACCGATGTTGTGTATTATGGAATATATTAATTGTAATGATTTTGTGTCATTGTAGTTCTGAGTCATTTGTTAATTTTACGATGGTTAGCCTGTGTACCCATGAGGAAGGGGGTGCTAAAAATCAATTCGTTTGCTTTGCTATGTTCACATGTGTTGGTTACATGTCTTTTTTTATAGCTCTGCAGCCTTTCTGTCTGGCCTTCTCACCTCATTTCAAAACGTGCCGTGCAATTTCTTTAATTTAGTTCAAGAGTGAATTAAAGAGCTGCAGATTTGGGAGACTTAAGCTTGCAAAGAAAAAGTTGAAGACAACATAGAACATAAAAATTCAAAGTTGGAAGAGTCCAACTCCCTCCTTAAGCAGAAAACCTTATAGCATTTCAGACAAATGATTGTCCTATCTCTTCTTAAAAGCCTCCAGGGATGGAGCATTCACAACTTCTGGAGGCAAGTAGTTCCACTGATCAATTATTCTAACTGTCAGGAAATTTCCCTTTAGTTCTAGGTTGCTTCATTACTTTCCATCCTTTACTTCTCATTCTGTGCTTTGGAGAGTAGGTTGGTGCCTCCACTTTTTTGTGGCAGCCGCTTAGATATTGGAACACAGCTATAATGTCACCCCCAGTCCTTCTTTTCATTAAACTAGACATACACAATTTCTGCAATTGTTCTTCATATGTTTTTGCCTCCAGACCCCTAACCATTTTTGTTGCTCTTCTCTGCACTCTTTCCAGAGTCTCAATATCTTTTTTTTTATATCATGGTGACCAAAACTAGATGCAATATTCCAAGTGTGGTCTTGGCAGATGCCGTATAAACTGCACACAAATTTGGACACTATTTGAAACCGCAGACTATATTCTAGAAAGAATTATATACTCCCTGCTAGAGAAAAAGGGTTTTTTTCCCAACAGATTGAATGAAACAGATTGATTTTTGGGGTGGATAGCCCAGCCATGAGCACTTCAGCTTCAAGCAGCTATGCTTCTGTTTCCCATTTATATTCAGGCCATTGACAGTGGCCAAGATAGTAGTGCCCAAGTAAGAAAATGCATGAATCCAATCTAAAGTTTTTAAAGTGAAAAGTTAAAAAGTTAATGAACCTCTTCCTGGAGTATGCCAGGAGCTGCTTTTATGTGTGTTTGTGTGCAACGGAGGAAATCCTTTACCATTTCAAAGGAGACATTTGAAAGCCCTTCCATTTGTGTATTTCCCTTCCAGCTGGTTTATATTAATACATGCTCACAAAATATACCAAGGTAACTAGCAAGAATATTCACTAAGAAGGCAAATATAAGGATGATTAATCCACAATCAAGGTAAAAGCAGAAACAGCTAGGAGCTCGGATCACATATCTGAAAAGACGTTGCAACTTTTTAATTTTTTTCCAGAAGTTTGTGGCTGCTCCATGAATGGAGGTTTTCAAGGAGAGACTGGACAGCCATCTGTCTAGAATGATATAAGATCTCCTGCCTGAGCAGGGAGAAGACCTCCAAGGACTCTTCCAACTCTGAATTTCTATGTTCTATGTCTTCGACTCTTTCTTTGCAGGCTTAAGAATAACCCTATTATTCTAAGTTTTATGTTCTAAAGTTAGTTTTAAATTATATAAATATATATATATAGTGTGGGAGAAATATCCATCTGGTTCAGTTCCAAGCTGGGAGAAAGGCACTGGAGATAAAATGGAGGCTGGAGGCTGATTGGAAAGGGGGTCCATTTATTGATGAAACAGAACCACCAAGCACATGTGATTCTGGGTAGCTGACCACATGGAGTTGAGAGCGGTGGGGGTCTTATACCTGCTCTTGGGCTTTGCACCTGAGCTTCCTGTTCCTGTGCAAGAACATGTATTCTATTGGCTGTGTAGGGGCATAGCTGGCTCTATAGGTTGTCTGAGCTAGTTTGGTCGAAGTTTGGTGTGCTATGAGATGATCCAATGAAGGAGCTTTAGGCAATTCCTATTGTAGCTGAGAGCTACCTTTGTTCAGACCTTGCTGCAGGGAATTTTTGCCTATGAATAGAGCTACCTAGATACTTGGCTTCTTTCAATAAGCTCTTTATCCCTTAAGTGCTGACCTCTGCTGAGAGCTATTCAGAAAGGTGGGCACTGCTTTAAAAACATGTTTCTCCCTTTCTCATCCAATAATATTCTGCCTTTTAAAAACATTTTTCAAAATATTTCATTCTTCTAGGAGAGGGTGGGTGCTAACTTTCTACAATAAAACCGCAGTTTCAAAAGAAGTCCTGATGTATGAGACTCCCACTGAAAATAATTGGCCCTAAGTAATGTAGGGCTTTAAAGGTGATAACCAGCACCTTGAATTATTTATTTATTTATTTATTTATTTATTTATTTATTTATTTATTTATTTATTTATTAATGGGACTTGTATGCCCCATCTCAAGACTCGGGCAGCTCACAACTAAAAACAGCAACAACAATAAATAGTTAAGAAAAAATTAAACTAAACAAGCCCCAAGAGAATACAAATACAAAATAAAAAAATAAAAGAATAAAACCACCCCACCCAAGAGGGTCACAACCCGGATTGGTCAAACAACCAGGTCTTCAAATCATGAGGGAAGGTGCGGAGGTCAGGGGCCAGGCGGAGCTCCAAGGGAAGTTGGTTCCAGAGGTCAGGGGCCACAATAGAATAGGTTGTCGGGGACCGCCAGCCGGCATTGGCGGCCGACCCAAGGAGTCCTTGCCTATATGCTCACACAGGGCGGTTAGTATTCGATGTCGGCAGGAGTCGCTCCCTTAAATATTGAGGACCCATGTCATGTAGGACTTTATATGTTAAAACTAAGACCTTGAATCTCACCCAGAGTGCAACCGGCAACCAATGCAGGCAGCACAGGAGGGGGGTAACATGGGAGAATCGGGAAACTCCCATCACCACCCGCGCCACCACATTCTGCACCAGCTGCAATCTCCGGATGGTATGCAAGGGCAGTCTTAAATAGAGAGCGTTGCAGTAGTCGAGTCTAGAGGTAACAAGGGCGAGTAACGCGCAGGGCCCTGGTCCAGGGCATGAAGTTGGCTAACTAGGCGGAGCTGGGCAAAGGCCCCCCTGGCGACGGCCCCCACCTGCTCCTCCAACCAGAGCTGTACGTCCAGGAGGACCCCCAGATTGCACGCCCTATCCACAGGGGTAACACCACTCCCCTATGGCCAAAGATGGACATTCCTGACTGGGCCAAGACGCCGATATGCACAGCCACTCAGTCTTGGCCGGGTTGAGACGAAGCATGTTTCCGTTCATCCAGATCCACACTGCATCCAAATACTGGGTCATCAGGGAGAGGGCATCATGGTTCGGGTGGAGATGTACAGCTGGGTGTCATCTGCGTACTGATGGAAACTCACCCCGAAACCATGGATGATCTCACCCAGCAGCTTCATATAGATGTTAAATAGCAGGGGGGAGAGAACCGACCCCTGAGGGACCCCACAAGAGAGCACCCTCGAGGATGACCTCTGTCCCCCTGCCAATACCAACTGCGACCACCCCGAGAGGTAGGAGGTGAACCACTGAAGTACAGTGCCCCCCCATACCCAACCCCCCGAGGCGTCACAGAAGGATACCATGGTCGATGGTATCAAAAGCCGCTGAGAGGTCTAATAGGACCACACAGAGGAAAAGCCCCTGTCCTGAGTCCTCCAGAGATCATCCATCAGTGCGACCAATGCCATCTCCATGCTGAAACCAGGTCGGAAGCCTGATTGATACGGATCCAGGAAGTCAGATTGTACCCAGAACCAGCTCCCACACATGCAAGTCTAGGCTTGTACAAAACAATTTGGACTGCTGCATTCTGAACTAGCTGAAGCTTCCAAATACTCTTCAAGAACAGCCCCATGTACAGTGGCTCCTCATCCCAGCAGTGGGGGGCGGCCTGTTGGAAGACCAGCCATAGGAGATAGTGATCAGACCATGGAATGGGCAAGACTGCAGGAGTAACTTGCCCTCTGTCACTCCGCCACCGTTCAGAGACAAAAACTAGGTCAAGAGTATTCCCCCCCCTCATGAGTCGGGCCTTGAATCAACTGGGTCAGGCCCATGGCCTCCATAGAAGCCATGAAATCCTGGGCCAAACCCCCCCCAGGAAGGCAAATTGAAGTCCCCTAAGACCATAAGGTCCGGGAACTCCACCACCACCCGCGAGAGGAGATTGAGAAGCCCAGGTAGGGCCGCTACCACACAGCTGGGGGAAAGGTATGTAAGCAGCAGACCCACCGACCACTAGGCCCCCACCTCACGAGGAGGGTCTCACTCTCGCCTATCTCTGCAACAGAGACCCCCTTGGAAACAGGGTCTCCCGAATAACCACGCCACCCCACCACCTCCCTGGGCCCGTGGTCGGTGCAAAACCCGAAAACCTGGAGGGCACAGATCAACCAGAGGGACACCAGCCTCCGGACCCAACCAGGTCTCGGTGATACAAGCCAGGTCCGCAGCCTCCTCCTCAATGATCTCACGGAGGAGGGAGGACTTGTTAGCCACGGACCTGGCATTAAAATACACCAACCTAAGGCCAGGGATCCCAGTTCCGATGCCCCCTAGGGAGGAAGCCACAGGGTCGGAGTGGGCCACCGCACAAAGATGGCGGGTGCGCGCTCCCAACACATGATATGGCCCTGTGCCTCGACGTCTTCTGCCAATTCCAACCACCCTGGGAATCACGGTCCACTCACCTCGAGCCTCGCTCCCCGCTCCCCCCTGCCCCCCCCCGACCGTGCAGCGGGCTGCAAAAAGACCCCATTACAATAGTCCAGACAACACCCCGTTACAATAGTCCAGACAGGAGGTGACCAGGGTGTGGGTGACTGTGAGAAAAGGGCATAACTGGTGCACAACATAATGTTGTGCAAAGCTTTCCTGGCCACATCTGCCTCTCGAGTAGGAGTCACAAGTCCAGGAGAATCTCTAGATCAGGGGTATCAAACGGAAGGCCTGCAGGCCAGGACCAGCTTGTGATGTGATTGGATCTGGCCTGCAGGGCCATCCCGGTGTACCCAATGCAAAGAGGAAAGATCACGCCAGGGTAGCCTCAGCCCAATCTACCCAATGCCAGCAGTTTGGGGAGTGGTGTCAAGCTGGTCACACCCAACCAGTGGGCCATGCCCACCGGTTGGTCATGCCCACCCAGTCGGCCACCCACCCCAAGGTCAACCACAGTCCTGATGCGGCACTCAATGAAATTGAGTTTGACATCCTTGATCTAGATTAGGCACAGGGTCAGTCTGGGGTAGTGTACACCCATCCATTACCATGAAGAGATGGTAATTCTCCAAGAATCAGAGTCTATAGAATTATAGGCTTATGGACCTATAGCAGCTGATTTGAAAGTTAAATGGGCTGAGATCTTCTTAACGCACAAAGGAGCTCCAACATACTGATCCCATCATATGTTACCAAGCCTTCTCCAGTCACATAACAGGACCAACCATGCAAAGCTTTGATTCAAACCAATCTCCAGATCAAATTGACTTTCCAGATTGGATCAAAGCAAAGCAGAGGCCTCTGAATCAAAGTGAATGAAGCAATCTGATTTGGTCATTTGATTATGCAGTTTGAAGTGTGGTATCAAAGAGAATCGTGTTTCCAAACCGGACCAAACATTCACATTGGATCAAAGTGACAATCTGAATCCTATCAGTGATCCAAATTAGATGAGAAGTGATCTGCATACTCTATCGAGTTATGCACTGCCCAAATGCATAGGTAGTCTGCCCTGTAAGCTATTGAGAAAGTAAAATTCCGGGATGTTCACTCTTAATATACTGTATTTTGTTGAAGAAGGATGGATCATATATTCTACATCAGCAGAACCAAATCTATCTCTCAGCCCTTGTAATTTTATTGAAAGTCAAATGTACATAATTAAATGGCCTTGTAGATTTGCTTCTCCTTGGAGTATTTTATATGCTGAAATTGATGTATTTACAGTGCTTTTAGTTCTGGCTGAATCCACATCTCCAGATGGTTTGTGAGATGTATTTTTAATGGCTATTAGGATTTTCTAGCAAAACCTTTTTCATGAAAATGAAAAAAGCTTTCTGATTCAGAGGGGCCCTAGCCTAACTGATCCAGCTAGCCAGGAATGCATTTGGCTGCCTATTAAGAGAAAGCAAAGGCAAAAAGGTTAGAAAAAATAGATACACATAGCCACCCTTGTGCATTGAAATGAAGTATTCAGGGTATATATTTATATAAAGGAGGGAGGAGGGAGGGAGGGAAGGAAGGAAGGAATTATATCACAAAACTTTAAAGGCATGAATATTTAATAATTGCATAGCATTCTTCTCCCTCATAGGATCTCTAATAGGCATGTTATGTTTCAGGAAACAACTAACAGCCAAGTAGATCCTGTCTTTTCTTTAGGTACGTTATCCATGAGACCTGCCTATCCAGCCTCATCCATGAGTGATGGAACATCCTTATCCTCCATTAAGAAGATGATTCCACTCTTGAACATATCTTACCAACAGAGACTTTTGCCGGATATTTTAGCAAAATCTGGGTGATTACAATTTGTATCCATTGTTTCCAGTCCTGATTTCTATAGCAATGGATGGGTAGTTCTGAGCTGCGGTCTCATCATTGCAGAGCAGCGTAGAGGGCAATAAGGACTTCAGGCTCTGTTGATACAGTGCTTTTTCTAATGCCAGTCAAAATGGTATTTGCCATTTTAGCAGCTGTTTCACATTATCCCGCTCATATTCAGCATTGTTATTGTAAACCACTCGGAGTTACCTTGTGGTAAGATGGGCGGCCAATAAACTTAAGTAATGCACCCATTGAAAGCAGAACCCGAGGCAGGTAGATTTCTCAAAGAACAATTTATTGGATATGTTAAGTCTGCATGAAGAGTCAGATGCGAGGAGTTCCAGCAAAGACTTTATTAAGTGACTACAGCTCGAAATGGACCCGTCTTGGCTTGGCTACGGCTGCCTCTTATAGCCTGCAGCCGTGGTTGCCAGCCAATGGGAGTGCAGGGTTTCTTCCCGCACTATTTAAACCAATACCATTTGACATTTTACAAGAACAGTTCAAATAAACCAATAACATTCAAACCTACATACATAACAGGATACATCATATTGGCCCAACTGGTGAAAACCAACTCTGAAAGTTCCCACAATTTTCACCTAATTAAAAAGTGAATGTTCCCCCTTTCCCCTCAGGTCATCGGTCACATTGTCCAATAGTGGTGCTGGCAGGTTGCCGGGTTACTCCACTCCTCCTCTTCTCAGCCACCTGTTGGAATGACCTTGGTTCCCACAAGAAAACTATTTTTTTTATGGCAAAGCCAAGCTATCTAATTTCCCCCCTCCCTTCTCCCCCTCTACCTTGGCAACCATGAAGCCTCAAAGATGGCCTTAACCAGGTTTGCTTCGTTGACCCCATGAATAATAATAATCATAATCAGCCTCATCATCAAACATCCATCTCTGCTATCCCACTTTCCCAGGTCCTTGGAAAGGACTTGATAGGTAGACAAAAAATTGCCCAAATCTAGCCTGGTAGACTGTGTGACAAAGCAACATCTAGCTGACTGTGTGATGAATCATAATAATACAAATTATCCATAAGAAAGGCAAAAAAAAATCTGAGTCATGGCAGTATCTGGAGACAGCAGAATAGAAGAGAAAGAACTGGAGAAGATAAGAACATATGAAGTTCTGCAAATAGAAGTAGAACGACTGTGGCAAAAAAAGCAAAAGATAGTTCCTATAGGCATAGGCACTTTGGGTGCAATCCCAAAACAACTGGAGCACCACTTTTTTTTTTTTTAATTACATTTATA
>CM019148.1:14157336-14307936 GCA_009733165.1 Naja naja | reverse complement strand
CTCTGAAAGTTCCCACAATTTTCACCTAATTAAAGTGAATGTTCCCCACTCAGATCATACGGTCACATTGTCCAATAGTGGTGCTGGCAGGTTGCGGGTGCTCACTCCTCCTCTTCTCAGCCACCTGTTGGAATGACCTTGGTTCCCACAAGAAAACTATTTTTTTTATGGCAAAGCCAAGCTATCTAATTTCCCCCCCTCCCTTTCTCCCCCTCTACCTTGTGGCAACCATGAAGCCTCAAAGATGGCCTTAACCAGGTTTGCTTCGGGGTTGACCCCTAATGAATAATAATAATCATAATCAGCCTCATCATCAAACATCCATCTCTGCCTATCCCACTTTCCCAGGTCCTTGGAAAGGACTTGATAGGTAGACAAAATTGCCAAATCTAGCCTGAATTTGGTAGACTGTGTGACAAAGCAACATCTAGCTGACTGTGTGATGAATCATAATAATACAAATTATCCATAAGAAAGGCAAAAAAAATCTGAGTCATGGCAGTATCTGGAGACAGCAGAATAGAAGAGAAAGAACTGGAGAAGATAAGAACATATGAAGTTCTGCAAATAGAAGTAGAACGACTGTGGCAAAAGAAAGCAAAGATAGTTCCTATAGGCATAGGCACTTTGGGTGCAATCCCAAGACAACTGGAGCACCACTTGAACACTATTGGCATTGCCAAAATCATCATCAGTCAATTGCAAAAGGCAACTTTACCTGGAACAGCTTACATTCTGTAACAATATCTGTAATATCATCAAATATATACATCTGCCTAACCCGGGCTCAATAGGCAGACAAAACTGCCAAATTCAGTCTGAATATCTGGCTGATTGTGATACAATAGCAATAGCACTTAGATTTATATACCACTTTACAGTGCTTTACAGCCCTCTCTAAGCGGTTTACTCTAAGCCCCCAACAATTTGGGCCCTCATTTTACCTACCTCGGAAGGATCACCTAATTAAAGGATGGAAGGCTGAGTCAACCTTATGGTTTTGAACTGCCAAACTGCAAGCAGCCGGCAGTCAGCAGAAGTAGCCTGCGGTACTGCACTCTGACCACAGCGCCGCCGTGGCTCAAACCATAATAATAATTGTCAGTGACCACTCTGTGTCCTTTTCTACCTCTTGATAAACCTATCTTGTCTGAAGGCCCTATATGCCTTTATACGTCCTACATTTTGCTTGCCTAAATGATTTTCTTGCCTAAATGAACATAATGATTTTTATTTCTCTAGTTGGGTGAGGTAGTGTTACAAACCAGGGATGGGCTTCAAAAATTTTAGCAAAGGGTTCTCTGCCTGGTTTCTGGGTGGGCATGGCCATGGTGGGTGTGGCCTAGTTGGCCTTCCGCACCATGGTGGGGGGGAACGTTTTTGCCCTCTGTGGGCTCTGGAGGCTTTCTGGAAGCTGGAAACAGGCCCATTTCTGGCCTTCCTGAACTTCCGGGAGGCCCGGTTTTCATCCTCCCGAGCCTCAGCATGTGCCCTGCACTTACTGCATCCAAAACGCCATGTGGGACTCCTGGGAGGGAGGGAGGTGGGGGGCCAGCCAGGAGTGGGATTTGGGGTTCTCTGAACTGCACAGAAAAGGCTCTCCCAACCTCTACAAACCAGCCCCACTGTTACAAACATAGCAAGCAGCACCACCATGTTAACATCCCCACTGATTAGCCTATGTTACAAAAGCAGAGGATAACAAGCTTTAGATATCAACTTGTCTACCCATAACTAGAAGGGGGAAGGTTTGCTTGTGTCTCAACTCAGCTGCTTTGACATTGATCCAAAGAGACAATAAGCCAAGGAAACAGGAAGACCATGGACATAATGTCCAGAAGCATTAGATGGAGCATGAATAACTGGATGTCATATGAAATTACACCACTGACATCATGAAATCTGAACTCAACTGTCAGGCAGCTTTTCTGAATGCAAGACACGAGACCAAGTTTTCTAGATTCCATATTTCCAAAGATCAGGTATCTTTGATCTTAAGGTTCACATGTGCCACTGAGACAGTGCACAAGGAGAAGCAGAGTGGACAGTGAACATGGGAATGGAAGTGGGCAAGTCTAATCTAGTGAAGAGAAGGACTAGGAGAGACAGGATAGCAGTCTTCCAATATTTGAGGGGCTACCACAGAGAGGAAGGGGTCAAGCTATTTTCTAAAGCACCCGAAGGCCAGACAAGGAACAATGGATGGAAACTGAACAAGGAGAGATTCAACCTGGAAATAAGGAGAAACTTTCTGACAGTGAGAACAATCAACCAATGGAACAACTTGCCTTTGGAAGTTGTGGGAGCACCATCACTTGAGACTTTCAAGAAGAGATTGGACTCCCGTCTGTCAGAAATGGTGTAGGATCTCAATTCGGAATATTTCTTCTTCACCAGTCTGTGAAAAAGAACAACCAATAACAATCTTCCTTGGAATCTGACCTAGAACTTGGGTGTGTCCTTAACCTTTTAATTTGTTGCAAATTAGGAAATTCCTCTCATATCCTTGTGGTCCTTCTTTACACGGAAAACGTCTTTGTGTTCTTACCCAGCCTTTGCAAGCAATGAGAAACCGTTTACTCATGAATAACGCAAACCCTTTTATTTTAAGTTAGAGCAGGAACAGTCTTTGTTCACAGTTGGATCAACAAAACCAAAGGTAATTAGTCACACAAATGAAAGTCTTTTCCCCTTGTAAAACAGGGCAAGAACAGTCTCTGTTCACATGAGAACTCAAGATAAAAGCCCTTTCAATGATTAACCAAAGAGAAACAGGCTGTCAGGACTCCAACATGCACACCCATTCAAATCATAAGTCTCTAGCTGCATCTAAAAAAGATTGATTTATTAGCAGTTGACATGTCGGCGTTTCCCACTTACAGCCGACTCTAACACATCATTCCTTTCACCCTTGACCCTGGTATTCCCCCCACCCCCTGGATGTATATTCTCCAATGAGACACATCCATAGCCAAGAGTCATCAATCGTGCTCTCCAGTAATAATTATGTGCGCCAGAAGCTTTGGTTGCCAAAGTGATTATCTGAAGCATTTAAGGAATGCACTGCTTTCCCCCCTCCCTCTCTGCTGACAACTAAAAAGACCAAAGAAGTATTTTTTCTTAGTTGACACAGGCCCTGTTCACACAGGCTAAGGCAAATTCACTCCCTATTATTTCCCAGCAAGGAGATTCCGTTGGTATCTCAAATACAGAGTCCTGAAAAACCTGGTTCTGGCAAAGGAATCCGATGTGATTGATGTACACTGGAAAATAGGTTGCCTGCGACAACTGGTCATTTTCCAAACTGCTACTATTTATTTCCCAGCCAGGGAGTGGCTGGCCAGTGTCTACATCTTCTTTTCCCTGAGAGCCGGCTTATTGCTTTCCATTGCTTTCCTCTCCACTCTACGCATATGCACATCTGGGATAGGCCCCATCTGTTCCTCCCCCTTGCACAGCTCAAGCCCCGAAGACAGCTGGGGGAGGATGGAAGGCTCCGGCTCTGCATCTGCCTCTGATCCTGCTTCCTCATCAGAGCGTCCCAAAGACCCCGAAGCTAGCCCGAGCTCCCCCTCAACCTCCTCCTCATCTGGCTCTGCTGCTAGCTCTGCTGGCAGCTGACAGGCCCCAACACTTCACACATACATTGCTACACATAGAACTTGGCCTCACACAAGATGTTAAATCCAGCTTAATAAATCTTATACTGACATAAAATTCTACTGCGCTGGTAGATAAAGAATAAAATTGCATGTTGTATGAACCAAGTCTGAGTTCTTTGTGAAGTGTTTTGAAGAAGGGACGGTGCTAACAATGAGTATGCCAGCTACAGAAGGTAGACTGGTCTGCCTTATTTTGTCAGACTTCTTTCCTGACTCTGGAAATTCAAGTATGTGGTGGCTCAGTGGCTAAGACGCTGAGCTTGTCCATCAGAGAGGGCAGCAGTTTGGCGGTTCGAATCCCTAGCACCGGGTAATGGAGTGAGCTCCCGTTATTTGTCCCAGCTTCTGCCAACCTAGCAGTTCAAAAGCATGTAAAAATGCAAGTAGAAAAATAGGGACCACTTTGGTGGGAAGGTAACAGAGTTCCATGCGCCTTTGGCATTTAGTCATGCCGACTATATGACCATGGAGATGTCTTCGGACAGCGCTGGCTCTTTGGCTTTGTAACGGACATGAGCATTGCCCCCTAGAGCTGGAAATGACTAGCATGTATGTGCAAGGGGAACCTTTACCTTTTTATATGTAATTGTATATGTTTAATTTTATTAAATTTCAAAAATACAAAGTAAAACACTAATACAAACTAAGGAAATTATAAAAAGAGCAAAGAAACAGAAAAAAAAGAAAAGATATGTAATATAAAGAAGTGACTATTCCCTTCATCAAGGCAGTTTGCTAGAAAACAGGAGATTGTCAGAGTCCTGCCTTAGCCATGAAAGGGTGATTTTGGGCGAGTCTTTTTCTCTCAATCTAACCCACCTCACAGGGTTGTTGTTATGGGGAAAATAGGAGGAGGGAGCAGTATTAAGTATGTCTGCTGCTTTGAGTTAGTTATAAAAATAATAAAGATGGGATAGAAATAAATAAGACAGGTACAAACAATTTCAGCAACTTATCCCCTTCTGTAATAATTCAACCCAAGACCTCTTCTTCTGACATCTCATCTCTTGCCTATAATGAAATTATAATGCTTCACTATTTAGTCTGAAAAAATCCACTAGGCATCTAGCATATTTATGCATCAGCCCCTGGGTTTAAACTTTGCATCTTTCCTGCCACCCTGGTGTCCTAGTGGATTTTTATGCCATTTTCTCAGCCTTGATTATGGACAGCATCTGCACAGTGTTTTGATCATGATCTTGTTGGGTTTTTAATTTCACAAGTTGGTCGTATTAGACACGCCAAGGGGTTCCAAGACCAAACTGAAAATCAAAGGTGACAAAAAAACCACCTTCAGGAGTTCCACGCTGCATTTTAATAACGAGAGGCATAAACCCGTCGGTAACTATGCAGATTAGAAGCTTAAAATAATATATTGTAATCCAAGAAATAAATTCTGAAGGATGTCTGAACTTTGGTACCACCGAAGCAGCCGATTCAAACTATTTATCAACAGCTTTTGGCACCTCAGATATTTTGGTCTTAGTAGCTTCAGTCCTCGCCAGCTTTCCTGCATTCATTTTTTAACAAAGAGGATGTGTTAATCCTCCTAAAAACCCATGCAGGTGGCTGGTTTCCTCTCTTTATTGTTTGCTTCTGATCATCGCTTCCCGCAGATTCTCCAGCTGAACATCTTTGTGGATTCCCCTCTCTCCCTCCCTCTCTCTCTGTATCTTTCTCTCTCATATCTCTCTCTCTCCCTCCCTCCCTCTTTCTCTCCCACTCCCTCCCTCCTTCCCTCCCTCTCTCCCCTTTTCCAGGATTTTGGGAATATGTTGTACCTGGCAATGGATGGAAATTAATCAAGGAGAGATCCAACCTAGAAGTAATAGGAATTTCCTAACAGTGAGAACAATCAGCCAATAGAATAGCTTGCCTATGGAAGTTGTGGGTGCTTCATCACTGACTGGAGGCTTTTAAGAAGTGATTGGACAGACATTTGTCCAGAATGTTATACGGTCTCCTGTTTGTGCAGGGGCTGCACTAGAAGAACTCCAAGATGCAACTCTGTTGTTCTGTTGTTCCACCTCATCATTCATTGAATGCTATTAATGATAGATTATACATGATCTCTCTCTGTATCTCTCTCTCTCTCTCTCTTTCTCTCTCCCGCTCCCTCCTTCCCTCCCTCCCTCTCTCTCCTCCACTTCCAGCCTTAGTTGTTAAAGATGGGGATTCCGGTACATCTTTGGTGTTAAAATTCACAGGCAAGTGTCAGATTGAGAATTAACGTCCAAAATTAAATACCTTACAAATGACACTTTCCCAGTCATTCTCATTTCCCAGAAGTTCTTATAGATGTTTGGAGCCTCCAAGTCTAATGGGCTTTCCTTGCTTGCTTGCTCGTTTTTATTTTCTGCTTTCTTTTCGGTCAGAGGGGTTTTGTTGAGTGTGAGTTCATTAAAGTGTGACCTGCATGCAAACGATGAGCTCTGGAAACGCTCAGCCTATTTACCATGGATCGTTATGCCTGAGAGAGCCGAGTTTGTTTAATGTTCTTGATGGAGCAAATGGTTTAGGCATCTTTCGTGCAAGGTATATTTTGTTTAAGTGTTGCCGGAGTATTTGGAAGAGCTAGAATCGGTGGCTGCTATTGTTTGGGGTTCTAATTTGTGGCAGCATAATAGAAATTAAAGAGTCTGGCAAGAACTCTCTGGAAGGCTAGAATTGCCTCAATTGTTCTGACCAAAGATGCCAAAACATGTAATAAACAGTTTCCTCCAAGGTCTGCATCACTAACACCTCAGTTTAAAACCCATTAGAAGCAAACAAAGGCAAATAGCAAGACTGATACACCTGGGAGCCTATTTAATCTGAATATTCTGTTGAGCATATGTTTCCTGCTTACTGTAGCACACGCCAACTAGAGAACTAAAACATTTAAGTGAAGTAGTGCCTCTCTGTGCATGCAGCACAAATAGGTATCTACATGAGGGCAAGGTGACCTACAGCCTATCTGGGCTTCAGCCTCATGTCCCTCAGATCCCACCTCTAAGTTGATCTGTCCATTCTCTACTCCCTGGGGAGAAAGCGAAAAGGGAGAACAAAAGATATCAGAATGAGAAGGGAGAGGGGGAAAGAGAAGGAAGAAAGGGAAGAAAAGGAGGGGGAGGTGGGGGAGGAGGAGGACTGAGGAGGATAGAGAGTGAAAAATGTTTCTACATATTATGATGTCTGGTCTTCTCCTTAACAGATTTTGTTGTTGTTGTTAGTTGCAAAGTCTTCTCCGACCCATCGTGACCCCATGGACAACATTCCTCCAGGCCTTCCTGTCCTCTACCATCTTCTGGAGTCCATTTAAGCTCACGCCTACTGCTTCAGTGACTCCATCCAGCCCCCTCATTCTCTGTCATCCCCTTCTTCTCTTGCCCTCAATCTTTCCCAGCATTAGGCTCTTCTCCAGTGAGTCCTTCCTTCTCGTTAGGTGGCCAAAGTATTTGAGTTTCATCTTCAGGATCTGGCCTTCTAAAGGACAGTCAGTAGGACTGACCGGTTTAATCACCTTGAAGTCCAAGGAACTCTTAACAGATTACTCCTGGGAAAATAAAGCTTCCTTTTAAAAAGGCTTACAGGTTTTTCCTGATTTTACAACTGCAATGGGGACCAAATTTGTGTTGCCAAACCATAGCACTTGCCCTATGGAACATCAACCCCCAGAGGCAAGTGTTGTCCCATTTTTACAGGCCTTCCAAAATTCTTTAAAACCTGGTTGTGTCCACAAGCCTGGAGGTCACAAGGAATGGCAATCTGATGAGGTGGCTCCATTGTTCATCATACTTGAAACTCCGTCCTAGATTTTCAATAATATATTTTTTATTTCTTGAATGTTTTAATGGTTTGATTGTATGCCACCAAGAATCAAATTTTGTGAGAGGGTGTCATGCCCCTGTCAGAGTCTGAATCCAAGGAGGAAGATGAACAGCTGACAGGGAGTTGGAGTGTGGCTCCATTGGCTGTGGAGGAAAATGGGGAAGGGCAAAGTCTGGCTGGGCAGAGCAGGGGAGAGATAGAACAAGGGAGAGGGAGTTCAGAGGAAGAACCAGGCCCACCCCCTCTTCATCCTAGGGCACGCAGGGAGGAACGGAGAAGAGAGCAATGTGGGTTGCATGGCTTACCGGGGAGGAAAGGGCCCTGATTCCCTTCATTAGCAGCAGCTGGGAACACAGTTTATAAAAAAAGGCAGTCTGCATGCAGCAGACTGTTGGGTGCAAACGTGACTTTATCTTGTATTGTCGTGGCTTATCTGTGTTCCTGGCATCTTCCCAACTATGTGAGTTTTGCTGTGTTTTCAAGTCTGAAATTCTTGCTCCTGTCCTGCCAAACTAATTACTTCAGTTTGGCTTGTTTGGACTTTAAGTTACAATTTGTGTTCACCCTGTTTTGGACTTCATTTTCTGCAGTCAAAGCTGTTCCTGGGAGAGTGTTTCTCCAGCCAGAAGGTAACCTGGACATTGGGGGCAAAGTTGGAGATAATAAAGGGACTCTTGTTGATTATCCCGATACTCCCATGTTACACCCCTCCTGCGCGACCTGCATTGGTTGCCGGTTGCCTTCGGGTTTCCTTCAAGGTGTTAGTAACAACTTATAAAGCCCTTAATGGCTTGGGTGCAGGGTACTTGCGGGATCGCCTCCTGCCTGCATCACAGTCCAATCGCCCCGTGCGCTCCCATAGGAGGGGCCTTCTGGGAATACCATCGGTCAGGCATTGTCGGCTGGCGGCTCCCAGAGCTAGGGCCTTTTCTGTGGGAGCGCCCGTAGAACCAGCTTCCTGCGGATCTGCGTTTGGCCCCTGATCTCTCCTCGTCGAGACTTGAAGACCTGGCTGTTTCAGCAGGCCGGCCTGGATTGACCCTGGGGTGGGTAGTTTTAATTTGTTTGTTTATTTGTGATTTTATTGTTTTAATTTTTGGTAATTTGGACTTGTTTTTAGTTGTGTTACTGTATATCCTTTTGTATGTTCGCCGCCCTGAGTCCTTTGGGAGTAGGGCGGCATACAAGTCTAAATAAATAAATAAATAAATAAATAAATAAATAAATAAATAAATAAATAATCTGACTATGTTGTCTTTGTGCCATGCCCCGGATCATCACCAAGGGGTAGCTGTATAAACATGATAAATAGGGACCAAAATATCTGAGTTATACTGAGTCAGGTTTTTTATCACCTGTTTAGGGATTAACTATGCATTGTTCAAGGCCAGCACTTCACCGTTTCTTCTATGGATTCTTCTTTACGCATTTCTCATTCCAAACTGCTGTCTACAACTCATCTCTCACGTTTATATACAACTATGGCAATGCTCCAATTACAAGATTGAACAAAATCAGAGAGATTGTGAAAGCAGTAAAGTCCTGCTTAAATAAAACAGATTTTCTTCATTCTATTGTGTCTGTTGATGCCACGTCAAGGTGATTTTTTTGAGTCCAGCAAAGCTTTGTGTTTCCTCCCTGCAGAACCTGATGTCCTTTTGCCATTTTTCTTTGTTGTTTTCCAGAACATTTATCTCTGTTATTAATGATGCTTCAGGTGATGCATACATTCGTTCTTCTGATTTCATCGCATTTAAAAGGATGTAAACAGGTTTCTTTCTCCTAAGTAAAACCAATAGTTCATCACGCTCAGTCTCATAAACCATGACAGTTGGCACCTGTCATGGCTCCATCAGATCCTGGTTTGGAGGAGGAAGAGGAGTTGGAATCAGGACCATCTGACAGGGATGGCACATCTCCCCTGGAACATCTGGACAGGACAATGCTGTCTCAGGTCCCTCCGGCATTGGGGGAAGTGGTTGACTGGATGGGAAGCTGCCTGCTTTCACAAATGCAGGGGAAGTTCAGCTGCAGACAGGCGGTGGTGATGAGAGACAACAGATCCCCTCTGATGAGGAACAGCTGCCTCCCTCACCTGACCTGAGGGCATGGAGAAGGAGAGAAGGGAAGCTCAGAGGAGATCTGCAAGGCTGCTGGTGAGGAGGCTGCCCCATCCCTCCTCACAGAACACCCAGCTCAGGCTGATTTAACAGAGGCCTGGTTTAACAAGGGGGGCGGGAAGTCCTGATACGTCACGTGATGCCACCATGACGATGTGAGTTTGACACCCCTGTTCTAAGAGGATGCAAATGACCAGCTATCTGCAGGGAATATAAATCCTTCCATTCCCCACTATCCTGTCAGAGCTGAAGAAGCTTCTTGGATGAGAAGCGAAATGTTCTTCAGAAGAAGAAAGTCCAGTTGCCTCCTGAAAAAAGCACCTTTGGGACATCAGGATGTCATGTTGCAAAAATTGCAGCCACCCAGAGTCACTTGATATGGTCAACATGTAAATTTAATAAATAGAAATACTTAGATGTTGAATGCAAGTATGTAAGAGTTTTCATCACACCACCATGAGGAGTTTCAGCAGATGTCCACAATTCCCTCTTAGAATGAGCCCATGTATCATGGAATGGAGACACATTAGACCAGATACTCCTTACAGATGTGATGTCAATCTTAAGCAAAGGCAATGTTCATTAAATCCATTTGTGATTATCCTATCTGTATGCCATGTATATAAACCAGCCTCCTGGGATGCTTGAATATATTTTCCCTAACCTATTAGGCTTTGTGTCTGCATGGAACCCTTGGTATTTGATGCCTTTTGAATCTGCCATGTACAGAAATAAAGATGCACATTAATTCCTTATTCAGAGATAAATGTAGACCTCTCATCTCTCTCCATCACAATTTTAATCTTAATTTGTTAGACAAGGTCTGTCTTAGTGAACCTGATCCCTTTTCTGCACCTCTTCAGGGAAATGGATGTCAGATTTCATCCGCCAAATAAATTGTTTCTGACATACTGGAACCGAATTTGCTCATTTAAGGCCTCTCCTTTCAGAGATAAAATCATAAACCATTTGCAGTTATTGGTTTTTTACTTCTTTACCTCTCAACACTGCACAATTGGGATGTCATCTCTACGCAGTCAACAAGCTGTTTGAAGACCACAGCCGAGTCTTCACTTGAAACTTCCCAAGAGCACTAAGATTGTGGTTTCCTGTTATGGATTTCAGAACAGACACTTCACAAAGGACAGCAATTAGTTGCCTCCATTCTCAAACTGCTATTCACCAAGGGACCAATTAAAATAGCATGGTGTGTGTTTATAACAACTTGGAGTAACTTTCTTTTCAGAAATCAACAGAGATAGTCAATGCATCACATTCCCTTAAATAAGCATACAATCAGGAGGATAAGGTCTGTCTTAAATTCTTACAATCCTGGGCTTGGAAAACAATGCAAGACCATCTAGTCCAGCCCCCTCAGTGCAAAATCTAGAAAATTGCTAAAGGATGAGAATCCTACCTCTGTTTGTATCCTGCTTCAGGTTTCAATTATTCACTCTCACAATTGCTCCAGAAATTAGCAGTTTTCTCAGGGACAAGGAGATAACAGCAGGCAAGGAATGCAAATCAAACCAGACTCTCTGGGGAAAAAAAAGTTTCCTGAATGATTTTTTGCTTTTAACACACAGAAGAATAGTCAAAATTCAGTCTAGAGTTCCAAGATCCAGGTCACGATTGTCAACCAGTCCAGAGATCAGAGGTTCATGAGCAGAATCCACACAAAATTCACATCAGAGCCAGAGATTGGGGTTAAATTCAATGAAAGATCAGGGCTGCCTCTTAAATCAGACTTCAGCCAACTGCCTTTCATCAAGGGGTTTACTCCCTTGCTTGGGAAGGAGCCCCATAGAATATATTTGCTTTGCTCATTGCTCTACCTGTCATCATCATTCATCATCTGACTCCTCCAATTGTTCTGATAATGGCTGTGCTTGATTATTTTCAGGTGATTCTGGACTCTGTATCTTCTTGGACTGAGATTCTACATGTTCTGCTGAACCAGGCTATTCAAATTCAAATTCAGCAATTGAATCCTGGTCAATGTGACTTTGAAGATTTCTAGCTAAGGAAAACTTATCACATCTTGTGGCAGTTGATTCCAATGGCTATTAGTTCATACAGCAAGGACATTCCTGACTATCTCCTTAAACTGCTTCCTCGTAGTTCTAATCTTCTATAAGACAGTATGAAAGATGACACTGATTATAATATATGACAACCATTACCTATGGAAAAGGAGCTCAAATGTCTTTTTCAATTGAGAGAAATTGGGTAACATTATACAGTGGAAAAGGCAGACATCACCCTGATTCACTGGAGTACAAGAAGAAGGAGGAGGTGTAGCACAATCATGCTTGTAAGATGTTATTATTGCAACTAATCTCAATGAAAGCAGTTTTAGGTTTCCTGTACAGTTGATTTCCTGCTCTGATCTATCTAGTGAGGCTGACATTCACTAGTTCTAGTCTTGCCCTTTAGGACAATAAAGAATAAACCCACTTCTTCTGTAGGACAGCAGATTTGTTAAAGATGGCTGTTTTCCCATCAGTCAAATGTCTATGAAAATCCTCAGCCATACAGGTCATAACTGTATCAAAAGTGTTTTTTTATTTTTGTAAAAGCAACTGAACTGAGTTGTTTTTTGAGGAAGAAGAAGAAAAAGATATTTTGCTTCCTGACCTGGAAGTTTCATTGTTGTATTGGATGGTGTGGGAGATGGAAGGGCAGTTAATGACAGTTGAGATTGGTTGGTGAGGGTGAGGAATAATAGGTTCTGACAGAATTGTGGTGGGGAAATTGAAATATTATGTTTTCTTTGCAGTCGTCTAAACACTCTCTGAGAGCCATTGTGGTTTGCTCTGTGACCCGTGAATAGGAGGTGTGGAATCTTCTTGGAACCACCAAAAGGACTGCATTGTAAATTGGGGATAGCTGGCATTGAATTCCTCCCCCACTTCTTGAGGAAGAGCTATTCAATTCTAAATTTCCCATCAGTCATTTTTCCACAGGCAAAACATACCCAATTCTTCAATGCAATCCAACCTAAATATCCTAGAGAAAATATCTTGATAATGAAAACGATTAATCAGTGGACCAGCTTACCTCCAGAAGGTGTGGGCACTCCATCACTCAAGGTTTTCAAGAAAAGACCAGACAACTATTTGTGTTCTGACCCAAACCTTGTTCCAAGGAAACAAACACGAAACAGAGGTAACAGAAAAACCTTTTAATGATTCTTTATGGATTCTGTTCCTTCATAGTTAAAAGGCTGTTTCAAACTAATTGTCTCTGATAAGAACGGGCCTTGCCAAAGTGGTGCAAGGCTTCCAAGAACACTAGATAAAGTTATTAAGAAATATTTCAAACACAAAGAATCTCCAAACACCAACCAAGATATTTCGAACATCCACAAGGCTTGAATGCAAAAATTTCTTTGCTTCCTGCAAAGAACTCCAGTTTCTCAGCTGGCTTTTATCTCTTAAGGGAGGGGCCATTACCTTGCAGCCTCACTCCTGAGTCGCCCGTGCTGCTGCAGCTGCTCTTTCCTTCGAGGAGCCCTGCATGCACGCGCACTGGGCACAGGCTCCTCAGGGACCTCTTCATCACTGCTGCCAGCCTCCACAATCTCTGAAGGCAGCATTCCACTCCCTGATGGTCCTGGCCCCTTCCCTGCCTCACATGCAGGCCCCTCATTTGAGTCCTTGCTCTCCAAGACCTCAGCCATCTATACCTGCTACCAGCAAACCACAATTTGTCCGGAATGGTATGGGGGTCTCCTGCTTGAGCAGGGAGTTGGACTAGAAGACCTCCAAGGTTGCTTCCAGCCCTATTATTCTGTTTTATGTTCTCTCAACTTCCCTCAAAAAGGGCTTTCTAATTGCATTATGCTACATATGGTAGGGTTATTTAATTAGTTCACTAAATATCTCCAGTACTCCATGATGTCCTACACAGAGATCTCTGTTTTATTTCCTACAAATAAGGTACTTTGGGCTCAGGAAAACTATCTGGATAGCTATGCAGCCAGTTGCTGTGACGGATGTTGGCCCTGAACCTGGTTCTCCTTAGTTCTAGTTCAACCTTTCAATCTCTACATTATGGTGGATCGATGCAGCAGTGAATGTTTCAAAATTCTGTTTGATAGATACATGAGGAATTCAATCTTTGGGAGTTCTGATGCAACCAAAATCCAGATCTACAGTGCAAATGAAGTAATTATTTCCTAACTTACCATAATTTTTTTTTCTAAAGTCTGTCTAGACAATGACATCATTTGTAATGTCACGTTAAACTAAGCTTAGCAGATTTCTGAACAGAGAAAGGAGGACAACTGGAAAGGAGAACAAAGGAGAAGGAAAAGAGGACGCACTGCTTTTCTTTCTTGGAATCTGAGACAAAAATTACAACAAAAAGAGCAAAAAAAAATACTTTTAGCCTTGTTGGAAGAAATAGCCATCTGGATTCAGTTCCAAGTGGGGAAGAAAGACACTGGAATCATGGAATTTGCTTGGAAAGAAAGTTTTTTTTTTTTTTTATAAAAGGTTTTATTTTCCCAAAAACACAAACATAACAAACAAACATACAACACATAGATCCATATCAATTTCAAGTATGTCGGTCAGTCAAAAATCACAGTGCCTTCCCCTCATTATTCATACTCAATATTACAAAAAGGAAAAACTATAATCATTATTATTAATCCTTTATCATATTATAATCTCTATATTGTTTCGACAGTTCTATCTATCTTTATCTTCCCAAAAATATATTACCAAACTTTTTTGTCTAACCATTGATAGAACATATTCCATATCTTATAAAACTGCTTTTCTTCTTGGTCCCTAATTTCAAATGTTAATCTACTCATTTCGGCACAATCCAAAATCTTCTTAATCACTTCCTCCTGCGTAGGTGTCTTGTCATTTCTCCAGTTTTTAGCAAATACAATTCTAGCGGCTGTCAGTACATTAACAATCAAATATTTCAGTTCTTTGTTAAATGTCTCTGGTACAATTCCCAACAGGAATATCTCAGGTTTCAAGTCTATATGTTGTTGTGTCATTTTTTCCAACCACATGTGGATTTTAGTCCAGTATCTTTTGGCATCAACGCAAGTCCACCACATGTGGTAGTAGGAGCCAGGTATCTGATGACATTTCCAACACTTATCCGATTTATCCTTGAACATTCTTGCAATCCTTCTCGGGATAGGTGCCACCTGTAAAACATCTTATACAAATTTTCTTTATATGCAGTTGACATTGTCATTTTATAATTCTGATCCCACAGTGTTTGCCATCTCTCTAGATCTATCCCATAACCGAATTTTCCCCCAAGCAATCATTGTTTCCTTAACCTGCTCCTCTTCCATTCTAACTTCTAATAGATAACCATAAAGTTTTTTAATCATTTTTTCGTTCGTGCCCATCAAGATTTTATCTAATTCAGTTGGTTTTTATAAATCCCTTCAGTCCTAACATCCTCATCATATCTAGATTGTATTTGCAAATATGAAAACCAATTCATTTTTATACCTTGTTCTTGTAGTGTTTGCATCGATTTGAGTTCACCCTTTTCATTTAAAATCTCTCCATATCTAACTGTTTGTTCCTTCTTGTATATTATTGCATATGAAAAAGCTTCAATAGTAGATACCCATAATGGAATTTGTATATAATGTTGTTTTCTAGTTTTTTCCCAATTTAAAAACAAAGCTTCTCGAACATAGTGTCTTCTAAAATATCCTTGTTTTTTTGTTCCCTTATACCATAAGAAAGCATGCCATCCTAATAATAAATCATGACCCTCGCTTGGAAAGAAAGTTTAATGGTGGACAGGACCATATGGGTCAGAGCTCCTGAAAAGGGTAATCACATGCTTCAAGATTTTGGGTGAAAAAGAAAAAAAGGGCTGAGATGTTGAGAGAGCCTGATTTTTATGCCCTCTGTAGGGCCACACCTTAGTATTTCCTGTTCCTGTGCAAGAAATGTATCCCATTGTCAGACTTCCAAGGGGTGGGTGTCTTAGCTAACTTTGTAGGCTTTGTCTGAGTGCTGTCTGATGTAATCTTCCCAGACCATGTGATGAGATGGCTACCTTTGTTATGTAAAATACTCTGGCCCAGACCTTAATGGCCCATTGACAAAGGTAGGGGAGGAGGCTGAGTTTCTGCCTCTCTGAGTTTCTACTTCTCTTTTAAGGGAAATATTCTGCCTTTTTTTGCATTTCCTAGGATATTTCATTTTTCTAGGAGAGGAGTGGGTTATAACTTCCAACAGCCTGATATACTGTATATGAACTTACTTTTTTTTCCAGTATCAGAAAGACTGTTTAATTACAGTGTTATTCCAACAAATCTTAATTTTCAAGGCCATATGCTAGTGATAATACAGAATTGAAAATGAGCACTTGTTAAATCTCACCATAGAAATGTATGACGAATCACACAATCCACAGACTACGGTGATAATAGATTTGAAGGGGTTGGTCTGAAGTCGATTGCTGGAATTGGGAAATCAATTTAATTACGTAAATCTAGGCTGTTGGGTCTGTCAAAGGACCAAGGGGGAGGGGGAGAAGCAGCCAATTTACAATGTTACACTACACAAAAGCTTGATGGGGTACAGTTGTTGAAAGAATCTAAAAAAGCCCTTAAGATACTAAAAAGCCAGATTGTTAAGTTTGCATGAAGAGACAGACGCGGAGTGCTTCAAGCTCTTAGTTTATTAGTGACTACAGCTCAGAACGGACCCAATTTGGCTGGGCTGCGGCTGCTACTTATAGCCAGCAGCCGCAGTTGCCAGCCAATCAGAGTGCAGGGTTTTCCCGCATTTTTTAAACCAATCATTTCCAACATTTTACAAGAACAGCTCAAACTAAACCAATGACATTCAAACCTACATACATAACACAGATAATATTTGATTTTAAGGTTATGCCAGCCTGAAGGAAGGCATGAAGACAAAAAGGAGGAGATAGGGATGGAGGGAGGGAAGGAAGGAAAAAGGAGGGTAGTAGAGAGAGGAGGAGAAGGAGAAAGGAGGGAAGGAGAGAGAGGAGGAGAAGGAAGGAGGAAAGGGTGGTCAGGAAAAGGGGGCAGGGAGATGTGAAGGGGAAGGGAGAGGGAGTCAAAGATGGGAAGAGAGAGGGGAGGAAGGGAGGGGCAGGCAGAAAAGAGGAAAGGAAGAGGGGAAGGAGAAGAGGAGGCAGGGAGGGGCAAGCAGGAAAAGGGGGAGGGAAAGATGAAAGAGAAGGGGAAAGGCGAGGGAGGCATTCTTGTACACATTTGATAAAAAGTTTTTTCCAGAATAGTCTTTTGTTCATTGGGCTTCTCTGGTCTTTCCATGATTCAGTAAAAATTATAATTATAATAATTATAATAATTATAATTTATTAGACTTGTATGCCGCCCTCTCTCCCTGAGGACTCAGGGCAGCTCACAGTATAAAAAACACAATACAATAAATTAATTAAAAAATAATTAAATAACACAAGCCTAATAGTCAAACTAATAAAAATTAAGTTAAAAATTACTTTAAAAAGCCCACCCCCCCCCTTATTTCAGTCCAGGCCGGCCTGCTGAAACAGCCAGGTCTTCAGGTCGCAGCGGAAGGAGCGGAGATCAGGGGCCAAACGAAGACTCAAGGGGAGCTGGTTCCACAGGGTGGGTGCTCCCACAGAGAAGGCCCTACCCCTGGGCACTGCCAGCCGACAATGTCTGGCCGACGGCACCCCAAGGAGGCCCTGCCTGTGGGAGCGTACAGGGCGATCTGAGTGTGATGCCGGCAGGAGATGTTCCCGCAAGTACCCCGGACCCAAGCCATGTAGGACTTTGTATGTCATCACTAGTACTTTGAATCTCACCTGGAAGGCAACCGGCAACCAATGCAGGTCGCGCAGGAGGGCTGTAACATGGGAGTATCGGGACACTCCCATCACAGCCTGCGCGGCTGCATTCTGCCGTAAAAAAAAAATATGTAAGACTTGTTTTCTCTGTAAACTCCTCCATCAGTTTGATGTGCCTAGATTGGGGAGGATGGACCATACAATCTTTCTGTTAGGAAAAAAGAAAGAAAGAAAGGTTATCTGAAGTGTTTCTAAAACTGTTGATGCCATTTCAAGGAGCACTTAGGGGATGCAGAAAGCAAAACACTTCCTGATTTTTAAGGCTGCTAACAGTGGTTATTTCTTCCAGGGGCATCTGTTTCCTCTGCCAAAGTTCTTTTTGTCTAATTGCACCTCTCTGGAGGAAACACCCTGAAGTGTTTGGACATCTCTGAAAACAAGCGTCAAAACTTCAGAATGAAACAAAACACCCAGTAGTTTTTTTTTTTCTTGCTTGCTAACTTGACTTCCCACATCCTTGACAGCAACTAAAGGAGCTTTTCCTCCTCTAAAAAATATCCATAAACTGTACAGTATGCTGTGTGGAAAAAAGCAATTTGATAAAGATAGCTGACAATGTTGAGCGAGAATTGAAAATAGGTAATTTCATACAATTTGGCATTTCTTAGAGAGCCTGCGGCATAAATCACCATGTCCTCCAGGAACAGAACCTGAGAATTTACTCTGAATGAGAATTTCCTTCCTTCCTTCCTTCCTTCCTTCCTTCCTTCCTTCCTTCCTTCCTTCCTTCCTTCCTTCTATTTTTGTCTATAGAGATTCTCAATCATCTAGGTCATGGTTGTCCCAAAGGTACTTTTCCAAGAGGCAACTGGACTTTCTGGTTTTACTTTGAAGACATTTAGCTCCTCATCCAAGAAGCTTCTTCAGTTCCTTCCATTCTCCACCATCCAGTCACCATCCAAGAAGCGAAATGTCTTCAAAGTAAAACTGGAAAGTCCAGCTGCCTCTTGAAAAAGCACCTTGGGGTTCCTTCCATTTTCTTTTTTTATTTCGGTCTTTCTTGGTGAATTAGGCAGATATAATAATGTTCTGAATATATTTAGAAAGGAAGGAGATAGGATACACTCAATCTTGTCCTATTCTTCCTCCTTTTCTTCCTCTTTTACTGCATCAGGTGTTGAGAGAGATACAAAGTTCTGGCTCTTGCTCTTCTGGTGACCTCAACCACTGTTTAATTAAAAAAAACATTATTCAACCCTTGTTCATAGATTCAAGTACAGAGTTGATCAGAAACGCGCAAATAAATTAAATTAAAACTCCTGATAAACAAAGGCAAGCAAGACAAGAAACATTGTGTTACACAGGAGAAGAGATAAAGATGAAAAAACAAGATTAATAAAGAAAGTATAGGGAACTGGGTAGGCTGAATAGGAGAGGAAAGGCAGACAACAGGACAGAAAAAAAAATCAGGTGAGGCCCAGAACATGGTCAGGAATAGTAGGTGCAAATGGAGAACAATGACAGTGGTAGAGAAGGTACAAGACAAGTAGTGGTAGGAGCACCTAAGCAGTGATGGTAGAGAGATCAGTGACAGATTAAGATGGAATCAAGTAGATAGCTTAGTAGTGCATCCAAAAGGGCAATGTGGAGTAACAGTAGAAGTCACCACAGCAGAGCTTACAACAATCTGAGCAATTTAAAGATATATGGACTTCAACTTCATGCTGGCTGGGGAATATAGAACATAAAAGGGTTGGAAAGGACCTTGAAAACCTTCTAGTCTAGCTCCCTGCTCAAGCTGGAGACCCTATAGGAAGGGTCTTCAAATTTGGCAAGTTTAAGACTTGTGGACTTTAACTCCCAGAATTCCTGAGCTAACATGACTGGAGGAGGAATTCTGGGAGTTGAAGTCCACAAGTCTTAAAGCTGTCAAGTTTGAAGGCCCCTGCCCTATAGCCAGGGGTGGGATTCAATTTTTTTAACAACTGGTTCTGTGGGCGTGGCATAGGTGGTGGACATGGCTTGGTGTTCATGTGACTGGGTGGACTTGGCTTGGTGGTCATGTTATTAGCTGGGTGTGGCCAATTCAATATCACTCACATTGAGGCATGCATCTCCTCACCTGGCCTCTCATGACTGTGGGGATGCTGCAACAGTCGTAAGTGTGAAAAATGGCCATAAGTCACTTTTTTCAGTGCCATTATAACTTTGAATGGTCACTCCACACAAGCAAAGTACCAGCAAAGGAGGGGAAAAAAACTCCAGAGACACTCCTGAGACAGGAAGTCTAGTCCTGCCAAGAATGTAATAAGGGTTAACAGAGAGGCAGTTTCTGTAAGCAACACCAGAATGTTTCCTTCCTGCCTTCCTTACAGGATTAGGCCAGTAATTTCTTCTAACAACCGGTTCTCTGAACTGCTTAGTGTTATATATGCAGGTTTGAATGTCATTGGTTTAGTTTGAACTGTTCTTGTAAAATGTCAGAAATGATTGGTTTAAAAAGTGCGGGAAAATCCTGCACTCTGATTGGCTGGTAACTGTGGCTGCTGGCTATAAGTAGCAGCCGCAGCCCAGCCAAATTGGGTCTGTTATGAACTGTAGTCACTAGTAAACTCTTCACTGAAGCACTCCGCATCTGACTCTTCATGCAAACTTAACACTTAGAATGTTAACCACCGGTTCTAGTGAATAGGTGCGAACTGGTAAATCCCACCCCTGCCTATAGCATTCTGGACAAGCAGTTGTCTGTCTCTTCTTGAAAACCTACTTTGGAGAATAAAATGACTCCCTCTTCTTTATGACAGCTGCTCAAAGTCCTGGGAGACTGCTAGGGTCCCAAAATCTTTTTTTTTTTTTGTATTATGGTAACTAGAATTGAATGCAGTATTCCAAGTGTGGTTTTACCAGTGCCACAGAAGGGGGTACTATCGTTTTGTGTCTTCTGAAATTATCCCTCTGTTGATGCAATCTAGGGCTGCATTAGCTTTTTTGGCAGCTGCAGCACACTGCTGGCTCAAACTTAAGTGATGGTCTTCTAAGACAACTAGCTCTCTCTCACATAGTTTATTTATTTATTTATTTATTTTATATTTGAACTTGTAGTTGCTGCTGTTGAGCCACGTACCACCTATTCAATATTTGTTCATTTTATTTTTCTTGCCTTTGTGTAGGACTTTACTATTCTCACCGCTGAATTGCATTTTGTTGGACAGAGCCCAGTGTTCAAGTCTGTCAAATTCTATCATCTAAAGTGTTAGCTATTCCCCCCAGCGTGGTATTATCTGCAAAATTAATGAGTTCTCCTTCTAGCCCCTCATTTAGATCATTTAGGAAGATATTTGGAAGTACTGGGCCTGAGACAGAACCTTGAGGTATTCCGCTGCATGCCTCCCTCCATGTAGATGTAGTACCATTGAGGACTACCTGCTGAGTGTGGTTGGTGAGCCAGTTGCGAATCCACCTGATGGTGGTACTGTCTATCCCACATTTTTTCTGTCTTACCAAGAAGTAGGTTGTGGTCTGTTTTGTCAAATACCTTATTAAAGTCTAAGTAAACTATGTCCACAGAGTTTCCCTTATCCACTAATTTATCCACGTTGTCAAAGAAGGCAAAAAGGTTTCTCTGGCATTATCTGTTTTTCACAAATCCATCTAGAAACAAACAATACAATTAATAGAAGTCAGCATGGTTACCTTTTCCAGGATCTTACCAGGTATAGATGACAGGTTGATTGGTCTGTAGTTTCCTTGATCCATATTTCCCCTTTTTGTAATAGGAACCATATCAGCTCTTTTCCAGTCCTCTGGTATTTCCCCTGTGCTCCATGAGCTCTAAAAGATTATGTTCAGTGGTTCCAAGATCACATCTGCCAGCTCCTTCAGAATTTTGGGATGAAATTCATCTGGTTCTGGTGATTTGAACTCATCTAAAGTTGATAGGTGTTCCCTTACCATTTTCTTGCCTATTTTGAGTTACATTCCTATTCTGTCTCCTATGGTGCTGCTTTTGGTAGTTTGGACTATTTTCCTTGTTGTGTGGAGACAGATGCAAATAAATGAATTAAGCATGACCCATCACCTCCTTGCCATCTTCTTCTATTAGTGGACCAATCATTTCCTTGACTTTTTCCTTACATATTGAAAGAAACATTACTATTATTGTTGTTGTTGTTGTTGTTATTATTATTAGCGTTTGTTGCAAATGTTAGTTCATTCTGGGCCTTAGCGGGGAGTTGAAATCCATATGTCTTAACATTGTTGAGATTGAGAGACACTGGAGAAGGAGGAGGAGGAGAAGGAAAAGAAGAAGAAGAAGAAGAAGAAGAAGAAGAAGAAGAAGAAGAAGAAGAAGAAGAAGAAGAAGAAGAAGAAGAAGAAGAAGTCAGAGCATTGAAAGGGAAGGAAGAAAGGGACAAAAATGCCAAATACACGGTAGACCTGTTCCAAAACAAGATGTAGAACTTTTCATATTCAAAACAGAACAACGGATGAGCAATATATAGAACAGAGTAGTAATGGACTGACATGTAGGTAATCAATTCATTGTTCCAGATAAAAGCATAATGATAGGTACCCTTCCATTATTGCATATAATCAGAAGAGCCAGAAATAGGAAAAAAGGAAGTTTCTGACCTAAAAATCTAATTTTATAGCATCCTCCTTTCCAGGTCCCCTTCAATTACCACATGTCTCTTTGTATATTTCTATTCCTCAGTAAAAAAAAAAAAACTACTTCTGTTTCATTTATTTATGGCCTCCAGTGGAAAACTGAGAAATGAAGCATAAAATAACATTGTGTAACCCCAGAATGTCTTAAAATAGCTCTGGGCATAGACAACACTGCATCAACAGTCATAACAGATGCCCTTCAGATGGTTTTTATCTTCTTCTGCAAAAAGTTGAGATGATGGGATTTCTTCTACATTCAAACACCAGAGGGGCAAAAACCAACTCTTCCATAGCATTTGCTTTGGGAATGTTTAGCCAGGAAGAACAAGGGGATGGGTCCTCTCCAGTGGAAGTAAAATAAGATAAGCCATTGCAAGAGAGGGAGGGAGGGAGGGAGGGAGGGAGGGAAGGAAGGAAGGAAGGAAGGAAGAAAGAAAGGAAGGAAGGAAGGAAGGAAGGAAGGAAGGAAGGAAGGAAATGATAGAATGACATGGAAGGAGGAAGAAGAGAGGAAAGGAAGGAAGGAAGAAGGGATGGAAGGGGAAATACCTTCTGTAATTTGATTTTGTTGTTCAGTCGCCAAGTCATGTCCTGTTCTTTCCAACCCCATGGACCATAGCACACCAGGCTCCCTGTCCTCCATTTTCTCCCAGAGTTTGCCTAAATTCATTGGGTCGATGACACTATCTGTCGAGGTCTGCCATCTTCAACATACTTCAATTCGCTGGCATCCTGCCATAAAACAAAGCAGGATTGATTCTTAGTTCTCCAGCATCCTTTTTGCAATTAAGACAGGAGCACTGTAATCCCTCGATCTGGGAAACATAACTCTTAAAGAAAGCAGTGCTGTGTTCCCTCCTTAAGAGATGCTTCTTGGTTCCAGAGGTGTTAAACAACTTGTCTTCCACATTTTTCTGGTGTTGAGACAGTGGTGGACAATCAACTGAGGAGTACCCCAAGAAAATTAGAGAATGTGGAACCCCTTCAGTTGGGGTTCAAGCCTGAACATGAAATGGAAATGGCATTGGTTGCACTGGTGCACATGATCTCTTTCAGAACATGGGTACAGGATGTGTATCCATCTTGGCTCTTTTAGAAGTCTCATCAATTTTTAATACTATTGATCATGACATTTTTGGGACCACCGACAAGGGTTGGGAATTGGAGGTACTTTGTTGCATTAGTTCTGTTCTTTCCTCAACAAATGGATTGATTTATGGGAATAGAGGGAGAGAGAAGCTGGCCCAATGGCTACTCCCCTCCTATTTAATTTTTACATGAATCGACTGGCAAGTTCATTTGGGACTTTGGGTTTTGGTACCATTGATACGTAGATGATTCCCAGCTTCATATTGCTACCCGAGGCCATAATGATGGTGCTATTGATGTTCTGTTCCAATATCTGAATGTTATGAGGGACTGGATCAGAAAGAACATACTGACTGACAGACCTGCCTCAGCTTGAGCCTCAAGGAAAAAAAAATCCTTAACTTCAATTGTTGAGAAAGGTACAGTTTACTAGAGGTGAAGTGAAATACCGAAATGGGACAACTTGCCACAGCCAACTCGCTGTGGCCAATTTGCAATGGCCAACTAACCACAGCCAATTTGCCATGGCCAACTTCCTGCAGGACAGCCCGCCATAGCCAACTTGCTGTGGGACAATTTAACAATTCTACTTAATTATTTAAAATAAATAAACAAATATTTTAATTTTTGCAATTCACATTTAATTCTGTCCCTTCTTTTGCATCCTTTCTTTAATGATTCTATTCCACTATTTCTTTGATATTAGTGTAACTCTTGTCCCACAGTGAGTTGTCCTGCAGCGAGTTGGCTGTGGCAAGTTGGCCATGGCGAATTGTCATAGACCCGTGAAATAGAATAGTGCAAAGCCAGAACTGAAATTTGCATGCCCAAATCCCCAAGTTTAACTTCCCTTCCCTTAGGTATCTTCCCCATGCTCCCCTGCCCCACCCCCCATGTACAATCAAATTCAAAGTTGTTTTGGGAACAATCGCTTCAAGTGTGGGTTGGTAGGCAGCTGCATTCCGTTCCCAGCTGGCCGGCCTTGAAACCAAGTTTCAGGGAGATACAGTGAACTTTTTGTTTTCCTTGAATCCTCCCCCTCCCATCCAGTCTCCTTATTCACAGCAGCCTAGCACTGAGCTATAGCAAAAGGCAAGTGTGAAGGGACAGCCGACACATTGAATCCTAGCAAGATGGAATGACTGTTGGACTACAGAAATTCTCTTCCTGACCCAGTGGTGTCTCTTGAGAAGATGGCACTTCTCCTGGAGATTCAGGTCCACAGCTTGAGGATCCTCATAATCCTAGAACAGCAGATAGAGGCTGCAACCAGGGAGCCTTCATCCATCTTTGACTGGGGCACTCAGATGCACCTCTACCTGGGATAAGCAGGTGTTGCTCAGAGGTGGGCTGCACATACTGTAACAACCAGTTCACCTAGTGCAGAACCAAAAATGTGAGCATGCACGCGCACCCTCCCTTTGTAGCATGCATGCACGGCTGCAAAAACACGGGGATTTCTTATGCACAGCAGCCGCTGTGAGTATAGTGGCGAGGCGGAAATCAGCTGGTTGTGTGGTGGGGCAAGCAAGCCAGATATATAGGACGGAATAGCAACGGGGCGGATGGGTGGGCCAAGCCGGTGGTTGGAACTACTGGTATGAGTGAGCCAGTCCAAACCATCAGCAGTCCACCACTGGTCCTGCTACAATAACATAGAACATAGACTCCTAGGGCTGGAAGAGACCTTGGAGATCAGTGGTGGTATTCTACCGGTTCAGCCCAGTTCTGCAGAGCTGGTAGCAGCGATGAGCAGCGGAGAGCGAACCGGTTCTCTCCGCTGCTCTGCTGTTGGGGCCGCCTGCCTGCCTGGACTCCCATACTCACCTTTATCCTCTAAATTTGAAGTGCAGCCGCTTTGCACAGCACAGAAGAATGCTGCGCGGCAGCTGCTGAAGCAACTGGGATCATGCAGGCTTGCAGGAGGTAAGTTAGAATGCCTCTGCGCCTGAGCAAACACCTCTGTGCCTGTGCAAAATGCACGTTTGGCATGCATGTGCATGCAAAGTGTGTGCACGCACGCAAAGCACGCCCACCAAGCCACACTCATCGAACCGGTAGCAACAATATTTGAATCCCACCACTGTTGGAGATGTCCAAGTGCAAACCCCTCCTCAAGGCTGGAGACTTTATACCATCCCAGTCAAATGATTATCTTGACTATTTTGGAAAACCTCCAATGATGGAGCACCCACAACTACAAACTATTCCATTGATTAATTGTTCTCAGTGTCAGAAAATTTCTGCTTACTTCTAGGTTGGCTCTCTTTAATAAACTTCCATCCATTACTTCTTGTCCTGGCCTCTGTTGCTCTGGAGAATAAGTCAATCCACTATTCTCTGTGATAGCCCCTTAAATACTGGAAGACTGCTGACATATCCACCCCAAACCTTCTCTTTGACATCTTAGATCAGACCTGGCATTTTATAGGCCCGGGACACATCTGGCTCTTATCCATCCTGCAAGAGATCAATTGGAAATTAGAAATCAAATGTAAATAAATGAAACACAGAAGTCAGGAGAAAAAAAAACTGAGTCAAGTCCAGCTTTGTGTAATTGGGGAATCTGAGGAGTTGGTGTGACAAAGTTTGAGGACATCAAACCAGGTTACATCAGTTTGACACTCCATAACAGTCCCAGTTTCTCATTGGGAAGATTAATTGCCCATCTAGACATAATTAGTTCCCTTAACCATTCATCATGCAATTTAGCTTCCATACTCTTTATCAACTTTGTTGCTCTTCTCTTCAGGGGTGTCAAACTCAAGGACCACAGGCCAAATCCGGTCTGTGATGTGGTTAGATCTGGCCTGTGAGGCTGCCCTGGAAACAGTGAAGGACTGGCCCCTGGCGCTTTGGCCCTGGCCCAGGTCAGCCAGGCGCTGATTTAAAACTTGGTGGAGGCCATCTTGGCCAGAATGCAGTCAGCCTTAGTTTTGCAGGGCCACCCTGCAGCCAGCGAGGGGCCGCCTTCAGCCCCTGGGCACTGTTGTGCTTAGCCAGCAGCAGGTGCGGACAACTGAGAAGAGTGAGGACTCAGATGAGGGGCCAGGACCATTGGGGAGTGGACTGCTGCCTTCAGAGATTGGGGGGTCTGGCAGCAGCGATGAGGAGGTTCCCGAGGAGCCTGTGGTAAGTGCACATGAGTGCAGGATTGCTCAGAGGAAAGAGCTGTTACAACAACACAGGCGACTCAGGAGTAAGGCTGCAAGGTAATGGCCCCTTCTTCAAGAAGATAAAAGCCAGATGTGAAATGAACGTACTTTGCAGAAGGCAAAGATGTTTTGAAACTCCAGCCTTGTGGACATTCCAGTATCCTGAGTTTGTATTTGAAGATTCTTATTTTGCAAATTATTTCTTGTCTGTTATCTTTTGGCAAGTCTTGCACAGTTTGGCAAGACTTATGTTTATCACAGCTAATTATTTTGCAAAAGCATTACAAGGTTTTTGTTCCTTTTGGATTGTGTTTGATTTGTTGGAAAAGGGTGTGGGTCAGAACAGGCACATGCTGGAGACAATAGATCCCCGCAGCCCCATCCAGGCCCCCACACAAGTGTCATCCCCCCAAGTGAACAATGTTGAGCTGGCCACAACCATCCCAGCCATTCCTCCCCCCCCAAGGCCAACCACAACCCTGATGCAGCCCTCAATGAAATTGGGTTTGACACCCTGTTCTAGGGTCTCAGATCTTCATTATATCATGGTGACCAGTACTGGACTCAATATTCCAACTGTGGCCTCACTAGTGGAGTGTGAAGCAGTATTATTCTTACTTTTGCCACTACTCGTGTTTTAGAATATTTTGTATTCCTGTTGAAATAATGCAATGTAAAAGAAAATAAGAAAAAGAATGGAAGGAATGACTAACTACTAAATATAGATTTTTAAAAAGCATAATAAGAAAACTTTATAGTTACACGTCCTCTCCATCTCTTCCATTTATGTCCCCAGCTACTAACCACACTTTAAATATTTATGCTTTACACTGAGCATTAATGATGCTGATTGCTTTCTGCCAAAGCCGTAAAAACCACATTTCAAATGACTAAATCTGTCTGGGCATGTAACTACGGAAGGCATTCCTGCTTGAATTTGGTTAAACTTCTATTGTGGATATATATAGTGCTAATTTTCCCATTTCAACATGGTCTCTGAAGTTGGCTGTGAAATGGATAGCATTGGAAAAATGTCTCTTTTCTAGCATGGTACCAAACTTGTTCTTGCTGCTGTCAACAAGTATTTTATTAATGATGTTATTTTTCATCTATGGAACCATCCATTTAAGTACTCCAGTGCTCCGTATGCAATAATGATAAATAAAGCTGCCTTTAAAAGCCACTCAGAAATTCCAGTTGGTTCAAAGCACAATGGTCCATGTGCTAGCCAATATTTATTTATGTATCAAATTCCTCTATACCACCCATCACACCTGTGGGGCTCTGAGGGGGGCAATTGATAAATATAACAGTAAAGTCATAAAATATTATTCAGCAGTAGAAGCACATTACACTGTCGGGAAGTTCCAAAGGTGCTTTTTTTTTCAGGAGACAACTGGACTTTCTTGTTTTTATTTTTGAAGACATTTCGCTCCTCATCCAAGAAGCTTCTTCAGTTCTGACAAGATAGTGGGGAATGGAAGGATTTATATTCCTTGCAGACAGCTGGTCATTTGCATCCTTTTAGAGAGTCATTGAGGCCACCTGGAGGTTTATCTGTGTCCTCAGAGTCACCTTAGTAGTGCTCCTGGTTCCTGTAGTCTGTAGACTGCAAAAAGCACCTTTGGGACAACCATGACCTGGATGACTGAGAATCTCTACAGACTGTTGGGAAGGTTCCTTCACTGGTTATCAGTAGGATTCCAGGTACAAATTAAATTACTGGGGCTAACTTCTTGTGGTGGTAAAAGGTAGACATGCAAGCCAGAGGTGGTATTCAGCAGGTTCTGACCAGTTCTGGAGAACTGGTAGCGAGATTTTTGAGTAGTTTGGAGAACCAGCAAATACCACCTCTGACTGGAGATCTTCCCCTGCCACGCCCACCAAACCACGCCGACAGAACCGGTAATAAAAAAAATTGAATCCCACCATTGATGTAAGCTGCATTCACCACCACCAATACATGTGAACTGCTTAAAATCCTTTGTAAGAAAATATTCACAGCGACCTGAATTGACCCTGAGTGAGTGACAACAGGGGGGGAAATCAGATAGCACCCAATAGCCCAGTAGACCAAACTGTTTTTATTCCCCAACTTATCTCTGAGATATGATCTAGCAGGAGTAAATAAATAACAAGAAGTTCCCCAAATTCTTTATAAGAAACACTCCAATATCACACTGTGCTTTTCGCAGGGTCTACCTTTTTCCTTCTTCTGGTGTTTGAAATATAGTGAACCAAAGGTTTATAAGATGTTGGTTTGCTTTTGCTCAGGGCTACTCAGCCAATTTCCTATGGGAGCTCAGTGTACAACTGTTTATGGTTTGCATGCTTAATGAATTAATCATGTATCTCCAGCAGGATGTACTTTATTTTAGTATGATAGAATCTTAGGGCTGTAAGCGACTTTGGAGGTCTACTAGTCTGACATCCCCACATGCCTGAGGCAGGAGTCTTTACACCATCCTTGGGCAGAGGGATGACCTAGAACAGTGATCACCAAGCAGTGGGCCGGGGACCACTGGTGGTCTGCAAGAAAATTTTGGTGGTCTGCAGAGAAATGTTCCCCCCAAACACTTCCCCCAAAGCAATTAACCCAGGCTGCATGGGAACACAAGGCTGCACCACCCACATGGCCCACCCACCTGCTGGCCCCTACCCTTCAGCCAAGCACAAACCTTACCTTGAGTAGAGCCACGTGAGGTGGAACTGGAAGGTAAGACCAACGGCGGGGTAGGGAAATCTGCCCCGGGGTGGTTTGCTGACATGGTGGGAAAGTCGGTCCCATATTTCAGAGCTGCAGTAGTCACAAAACTGGCCCTTTGGTCATCCCAGAGCAGCTCCTCCAGTCCATGGCAGGCCGGTGCACCCGGGTGGAGGAGCAGCTGCTCCGGGATAACCAAAGGGCCAGTCCTATGACTATTGCAGCTCTGGAATATGAGACCGACTTTCCCACCCATGTCAGCAAGCCACTGTCAGTCAAAATTCATATTAGTTGTTAAGTTTGCATGGAGAGACAAGACGCGGAGTGCTTCAGCTCTTTTTTTATTGTGACTTTCAGCTCAGAACGGACCCGAATGGCTCAGCTGCAGCAGCTATTTATAGCCGGCTGCCACGCCTACCAGCCAATCAGAGCGCAGGGTTTTCCCGCACTTTTACAACCAATGATTTCAAACACTTTACAACAACAACCAATCATTTCAAACTCTGCATACATAACATTAGTGGTCCACAGGATTTAAAATTATGAGTTTGGTGGTCCCTGAGGTCCAAAAGATTGGCGACCCCTGACCTAGATTACCTACGAGGTCCCTTACAGCACTATGATAACAATAGCACTTAGACTTTGTACATTTTACAGCCCTCTCTAAGCAATTTACAGAGTCAGACTATTGTCACCAACAATCTGGGCCCTCATTTTACCCACCTTGGAAGGATGGAGGCTGAGTCAAATTTGAGCCAGTGAGAATTGAACTGCCAAACTGCTGGCAGCCAGCAGTCAGCAGAATTATCCTGCAAAACTGCATTCTAACCACTGTGCCACCACAGCTCATGTAATTCCCAGTCAGAATCAAACTGGCTATGATCAGAGTTGGCCTGTAATACTGCAGTCTAATTACTGCACTACCAGGGTTCTTATTCTATCATTCGTTCAATTTGTATTGCCACCTAAGCTCAGGATCCAAAAGATCTTGACCAACAAGCACTATGCAACAACATGACATTTAGTGTGGAGAAAAGCAAGGTTTTACACCTAGGCAGGAAAAACCAAATGGACAAGTACAGATTAGGTGAAACCTGGCTCAAAAACAGTAACTGTGAGAGGGGGTCCTAGTGGACGATCACTTAAACGTGAGCCAGCAGTTTGCAGCAGCAGCCACAAAAGCTAATACAACCCAGGGTTGTATAAACAGAAACATAGAATCAAAATCACATGTATTAGTACCACTTTAGTAAGTAAGTTAGTAAGATCACACCTGGAATACTGCATTCAGTTTTGGTCACCACATTGCAAAGCAGTATGTTGAGACTTTGGAAAAAGTACAAAGAGGAGCAGCTAGGATGTTTAAGAGCCTGGAGACAAAAACATATGAAGAAAGGTTGCAGGAATTGGGTATGGCCAGTCTAGAGAAAAGAAGGACTAAAGGGGGATTCCAGTATTTGCGGGGCTGCCACAAAGAAGAGAGGGTCAACAGGTGCTGGTGCTGAACTATAAAGCCCTTCATGGCATTGGACCGGGGTACTTGCAGGAAACCCTGTTGCTGATAATGACTTCCTGACGCCCAGTGCAATCCCACAGGCAGGGCCTCCTGGTGGTGCCATCAGCTAGGCAGTGTCAGCTGGCAGCCCCCAGGAATAGGGCCTTCTCTGTGGGGGCACCCGCCCTCTGGAATCAGCTGCCCCTGGAGCTCTGGGTGGCCCCAGACCTCCGATCCTTCCACCGTGGCCTAAAAACTTGGCTATTTCAACTGGCCTACCCGGACTGATGGGGGGGGGAGGGTTTTTAATTGGGTGTTAATGTGTTGGTTTTATGATTATGAGATTTTCCTGGGTTTTTATTTTTTTTTAACTTTTGTATTATATGTTTTTTTAGTATCGTAAGCCGCCCTGAGTCCTTAGGGAGATAGGGCAGCATATAAATCTCATAATTAAATTAAATTAAATTAAACTTAATTTTCCAAAGCACCAGAAGGTAAGACAAGAAACAACTGTGAAACCATACCCAATTCCTGTAGTAGCAATGCAGAAGACTATTTTTATTTCATAGCATTCAGCAACATATTTTGATTTCTCCTTCATATTAAAAAAAAATCTAGAAGTTTAGAACTTATTTTTGCTTGTTTTCCACTCTTGTTTATTGAATAAAGGAGGAAGGGGAAGGAATCTTTGCATAGCTACAAAGCTTTTTCTTATCTGTGAAAGTCTCAGACTGCCAAGTCATCTGTCACCCAGTCAAAATCAGGTCTTCCAGTTTCATGGCCGTCACAGGACCATGAAATCATGCTGCCAGTTTTTAGTAAAGACCAAGTTTTACCGGTCTTTAAGTGGGGAGCTGCTGCACAGAACCTAGCATTGGTTATCCCAAAGGTGATTTTTCAAGAAGCAACTGGACTTTCTGGTTTTTCTTTGAAGACATTTCGCTTCTCATCCAAGAAGCTTCTTCAACCCAGAGCTGAAGAAGCTTCTTGGATGAGAAGCGAAACATCTAAAAAACCAGAAAGTCCAGCTGCCTCTTGAAAAAAAAAACACCTTTGGGACAACCATGGCCTGGATGACTGAGAATCTCCATAAACATCTAGCATTGGTTACTGTAGAACGAGGCCACCATTGGGGCATCACTGTTGTTATTATTAAGGGGCTCCTGATAGCTTCTAAGAGATTTGGGTATCATCTTGCTTGGCAGGTATTTCTCCTTAATTCCCTGTTTCTTCTCTCCTTAATTCCATGTTGCTTCTCTCTTTGATTAGTTTCCATCCATTGTTTCTTGTCCTGCCCTCTGGTGCTTTGGAGAATAATTCGATCCTTTGGAATAATTTTATACACTTTGGAAACTGTTAGGGATGAGCCATCTTCATCCTCTTTCTCCCACACAATCTATCTAAACTGAGTTGTCTCTTGTTCCTCTGGAAAGCACTTCTCTCCTGAGAATCTGGCCACTACATTTCATCACTTCCAAGTTTAGGCGGCCACACATTATAAAGCAGTATATAGCTTGACTCCAAGATGTGCAGGACAGTAAGGACATGCAGGATCTCCCATCTGAGGTGGCCAAGCTACTGCAGCCTACTGAGAAGCTGCTGGTGTTTTCTGCACTTTAGGGAGTTTCCCAGTAGACCTCTGATTGATTCCCACTTTGATTGCCATTAAGGAGCAGTTCAAACCAGAGTTTTTCAATAGGGCGTTTGAGCCTTTCAGTTGGGTTAACAGACCGGCTTCGCTATTTGATTGGTTTAATAAACAAATGCCTGTTTTTATTAATTGGCTGGCAGATGCTTAATTTCATGTTTTTATTGTGTAGGGTTTACTGTGTATTTTATCTTGGAAACTCTCTAAGTCTAAAGTCTTTCAGGATTGTGGTGGTATGTAACGGTAATAAATGAACAAAACACTTTATTGTGGTCTGTTAAATAAATTCCCGGGTACTTAATTGGTTTAACAGTGATATTAAACCCAGGCTAGCAGTGCAGCTTTTCCTCCTCAGATAAATTTTGTGTAATTATTTGTGTCTTTTTCTTCTTCATCTTGTTTCCTGATTATAAACCATAATGCTGTAAATGTTTCATTACTGATTCTTAAGAGTTCTGTGCATGGGTAACTTAAGTACAGTCTCCAATGAAAAACAAGAGTCCAGTTGCCTCTTGAAAAAGCACCTTTGAGACATGTTGGAAAGATTGTTCTATGAGCTACAGTTGTCAAAGCCCAATGGTAATTTTTTTTAATTTATTAGAAAAAACTTTATTAACAATTAAAAAAGCAAAACAGTATATACAATACATCAAATACAACTTAACATTGTCAACAAAATCAATCTATACCAATACAATATAAATAAACATATAAAACATATAAAACATATACTTCTAATCAACTAAGACGGTATGTTTTTTTTCCTTGATAATAATTTTACTACTATTCATTTCTTATTTGGTAAACATTCTTAATTTAACTACCCCATTCATCAAATACATATCTTTTAAATTCCTGGTTTTTTCTCTTTTATCCACTTATACCATTTATCCCAAGCTGTAATATATCTTGAGTCTTCCTTATTCCTAAGTTTTTGTGTGAGTAGGTCCATTTCAGCGCAGTCAAATATTTTCTGAGTAATCAAATTATTTGTTCTCCTTCCAACATTGTGCCAACGCAATTCTTTTCAATTCAATGGGGAAAAAAATTCAGTGGCAATTTTTTATAAGGAACTTCGCATTTTCTCTGAAGAAAAATATTTTTGGATTAGAAAATGGTGAGTCAAGTTCATATCAGTGTAGATTTGAAGAAAAAAAGAGTGACGGAAATCTTAATGAAACAATCTTCAAAGTTTATAGCGGAGTAAGAAATTTAACAGATTTTTAACAGAATAACAGAGTTGGATGGGACCTTGGAAGTCTTCTAGTCCAATCCTCTGCTCAGGCAGAAGATCCTATAATGTTTCAGACAAGTGGTTGTCCAATCTCTTCTTAAAAACTTCCAGTGTTGGAGTATTCACAACTTCTGGAGGCAAGTTGTTCCACTGACTAATTGTTCTGTCAGGAAATTTCTCCTTAGTTCTGGATTGCTTCTCTCCTTGATTAGTTTCCACCCATTGCTTCTTGTCCTGCCTTCAAGTGCTTTGGAGAATAGCTTGACTCCCTCTTCTTTGTGGCAGCCCCTGAGATATTGGGACATTGCTATCATGTCACCCCTTAGTCCTTCTTTTCTTTAAATTAGACATACCCAATTGCAGCAGTCATTCATTATATGAATGTTGTAGCCA
The DNA here is from genome assembly GCA_009733165.1 of Naja naja. Taxonomy (NCBI): domain Eukaryota; kingdom Metazoa; phylum Chordata; class Lepidosauria; order Squamata; family Elapidae; genus Naja; species Naja naja. The sequence goes on along the minus strand of CM019148.1, from coordinate 14,274,155 downwards.
AATTTTGGATATTAATGAGTTTCATATAACTCTGGTAGTAAATAATCGAGAAAGTTGGATGAGTTGGATATATTTTTCTGATCCAGTTGGAGTCAGTCAGATATTTTACGCAACTGTTTTGCAATATATTTTTTTGGGTTCACAGATGGGCTGGATTCTGTAGTTGGGGATTTTAATCTATTTTATTTATTTTTGTTTATTCTTGGAGATAGCAGTGCATCATAACATTTAAAAACAAAAATGGCCTTGGAATGCCCCTATTCAAATAAATGAATATTTAAATTAGCTGAAATATGAAACAACAAAACAGGAATATACTTGTTTATCTACCCCATTTGACACACATTTTATTTTGAATTATTTTCTAATATCTTGATCCATGATTAATTTAGTTGAGAAAAAAGGAATTAAATTGATCCAATCAGAAAGTTTATGTAAATGGTTGCTAAAAGTCAACATTGCCTTGAAGGGAAATAATCAATAATCAATGGTTTTGATTATAAATATACATGCACACAAGTTATAATCGCAGATTCTAATCCAAGAAAGTTATAAAAAAGTTACTATGTAATCAAACAACTTTGGAATATTAGGACTTTTTGTTATAAGCTTTTGGAAATAATTATATACAGCCTTTCATGAAAACTAAACAGTTTTATTTGTGGCTTGAGCTTACACCAAAGTTTCAAGCAACCATTTAACTATCTCCAAGCTGGCTTTAGAACAATTGGTCCAATCTGCTGCTAAAAGATTGGCAAAGGAAGGAAGAAGAAGGAAGGAAGGAAGGAAGGAAGGAAGGAAGGAAGGAAGGAGCAGAAAAAAAGAATAAAAGGAAAGAAATAGCTTCCTATTTCCTTTGCATTAAATATAAGTACAATTGCAAAATTATCTCGTATTCTTTATGGAGATTCTCAGTCATCCAGGTCATGGTTGTCCCATAGGTGGTTTTTTCAGGAGGCAACCCAACTTTCTTGTTTTTTTCTTTCTTCTTTGAAGATGTTTCACTTCTCCTTCAAGAATATCTCTTATTCTATCTTGCAAGAAAGCTCATTTTTTCTATTACTCTGTTGTTGTTTTCTAATCATCAAAAACAGAAATCATGTTTTCCATTTTATGCCATAAAAGTCTGTATGAAGTTTCTAGCCATCCAAAAAGAAGAAATTAATTTAGCCATCTCTACAAGTTCCATCATCTTCCCCAGCCATCCCTTCATTGTGGATAGTGTTGAATCTTTCCATTTTTGAGCAAATAATAGTCTCTCACTGTAATTGTCATATGCAAAAGCAAACTTCCATGATTTTTTCTAGCTTCCAGATCAATCTGATCTAGTGATTAAGGTGGCAGGCTAGAAATTGGGATCTGAGTGATTCTGGGCCAATCACCAGGAGACTGAGAGTTCTAGTCCCACCTTAGCCATGAAAGCTGATTGGGTGACTTCGGGCCAATCACCAGGAGACTGAGAGTTCTAGTCCCACCTTAGCCATGAAAGCTGACTGGGTGACTTTGGGCCAATCACCAGGAGACTGAGAGTTCTAGTCCCACCTTAGCCATGAAAGCTGACTGGGTGACTTTGGGCCAGTCACTCTTTCTCAGCCCAACTTATCTCCTAGGGTTATTAGTGTGGGGAAAATAGGAGGAGGAAGGAGGATTAAGTATGTTCAGCACTTTGAGTTAAGGGAGGGACATAAATAAATACTAATTAAAAAATAATCCCAAAAGAAAAGCTTCTGGCCCTATTTCTCCTTTTGCACCAGTTGCCTATTGAGCTGGAGTGGGTTTTGTTTCTTTCTTTCTTTTGGGAAATATGGATGGAAAATGATTAATTTTAATGAGTTAATTATTAATAAAACTTTCAAAACTTTTGGAAGATAATAATAGAATGATAGTTTATCAGAAACAGCTGAATGGTAATTCATAGAGCTAAAGCATCTGTTATTTTGTTGGGTCCAGCTGCTTTGGCAGCTTCTGAAAGCTTTGAATGTACTAGAGTTGGTTTTTATAGAAGCTAAACCAACAATCCAGTATTATTAACAATTAAAAAAATGTTACAGAAATAAATTGGGATGACATTTGGAAAAGAGAGAATGAGACTATCCTATATTATAAAACCAATGGTCTCACGTTTTTAGAAATGCTACGCGTGCTTTTTATAAGCTAAAAACTAGGTTCTTGGAAGGAGGTATTTATTTATTTCACTATATTTGTCAGCTGTCTTGAGATGAGCACTCCAAATTGATCGGTTTGAGCCAAATGCATAAGTGGAGATGTATGGTTTTAATTACATTTTCAAAATACAGGGAGGGAGCCAACCGTACTTCCCTTTGCAAACTTTTTTTCCAAAGGATGGGGCTACAACAGAAGAGGCCTCCAGCCTGGCCTACCTTGTGCACTTCTATGTATCTCAACAGAATGAAGGATTGCAACAGAATGGGGATGATGGGCCTCAACAGGACCTTTTGGGATGTTTGGATGTCAACAGGATGGGATGATGGATCTCAACGGGATCTTTTGGGATGTTTGGATGTCAACAGGATGGGATGATGGATCTCAACGGGATCTTTTGGGATGTTTGGATGTCAACAGGATGGGATGATGGATCTCAATGGGATCTTTTGGGATGTTTGGATGTCAACAGGATGGGATGATGGATCTCAACAGAACCTTTTGGGATGTTTGGATCAGGATCAACAGGAACAGGTTCTTTGGATGTCAAAAGGATGGTGGTGATGGATCTCAACAGAATGAGGACAGAGGATCTCAAAAGGATCTTTTGGGATGTTTGGATCTCAACATGTTGGAGATGTTGGATCCGAACAGGACCTATTAAGATGTTTGGGCCAGTGAACAAGACAGTCCTAATTATAAGTCACAGAAATGCAACATATGTGGCATTACTCATGGAATAAACTCATTACTTTGCAAATCTTATCAGCATCATTTATTTGAGTGATCAAAATGAAGTCCCCCTCATCCCAAAACATGCAGGAAAGTTCAGCCTGTATCTGTTTCTGTTTGACCAATTGTGTATCATACATAAAAGATTGGATGGGACTTTTTTTTTAATTTGGGGATCTGTAACAGAACATCTTGCTGTGATAATAATGCTTATTATTCTAGCCAGGTGTTTGTTTTCCCACCTGCCACAAAATAATAAGTCTCATATTGTATCATCTATTTTACCTTAAAATGTTTGTGTAAAATGAAATCCAATAAATTTTTTGCATATGACCAAATATGTAAGAGACATCACAAAACCCCCAATATGAAACCAATAAATAAACATAACCAAATAGTCTTCTAATAAAAATATCAACCTTATTGAATGGTAGAAAACTTTTATGTTGCTCAGTTGCACCTATAAGTAATGACAATTACAAAGCATGCTCAGAGTTATGATCCCAATCAGCCCCCTAAATTCCCCATTTCTTATTTCATAGAAGATGTTGTCTGATAATTGTTGCATTAATTGAGCACTGATTGGCATCAAATTAAGGCTTGTAAAAGCATCTTTTTCTAATATTTGGTATTTATGTGCACAATGTGCAAATTTACATATTAGGTTTTATGTGGTGCATTTTTAAAAAAGCTAAATAGAAGAAAAGTGTAAACTTGGACATTGAAACTTGCCAGATGTCCTATGAATGCTGCAGATTGGGTGCACGTTTTTCAGAGAATACTTTATTTTGCTTGGAATATAAGTTCTTGCCATAGAATTTTCTTAGGGCTTCATCCGTCCAAGGCACACTATTCTCTTCAAGTGATAAAGGGTTTGTCAACTCATAAAATATTTCTATGGAAATATTTCTATGGTTTTCTATAGAAATGTTCTTTTCCATATCCACAGCTGGCCCAGTGCTATTGATTAAAATGTATAGCCATGGACACATGTCAACAAAAGAATGAATCAGCATTACTGCATATGCAAATTCATTCTTGTTTGGTCCCTCAGTTTAGTAAGGATGTGCATCAGAGGTGGTATTCAGCAGTTCTGACCAGTTCTGGAGAATCAGTAGCGGAAATTTTGAGTAGTTTGGAGAACCGGCAAAAACCACCTGTGACTGGAGATTTTACAGTGTCCTTCCCCTGCCACGCCCACTAAGCCACACCCACAGAACCGGTAGTAAAAATAATTTGAATTCCACCTCTGTTGTGCATGTGGATTCTCGGGCATGGGGTCAGATTAGTTGGTTTCTAATGTACCTTCCAAGCATTAATGACTATGGAACTGAAGAAGCTTCTTGGTTGAGAAGCAAAACATCTTCAAAGAATAACCAGAAAGTCCAGTTTCCTCTTGAAAATGCACCTTTGGGCTTCCAAGCATTAAGTTCTATGATTGTATAAAATAAAATAATCTGAAAGCAAAAGCATTTATTTATTTATTTATTTATTTATTCATTCATTCATTCATTCATTCATTCATTCATTTATTCATTCATTCAATTCCTATCTTGGTCAACAATTCTGATCTCATTTCAAAACAAAATAACCCAAATCAGACCATTCTGGGAAAAAACCAGTTTGAAGAAAAATCCAGATGTTTTCAACATCTCATCAAAAATAACTTGAAATTATCTCTCTTTTTTTAAAATTACATTTATATGCCGCCCTTCTCCGAAGACTCAGGGCGGCTTACAATTTTTTTGGGATACAATCCAATGTGCTCAGCAGTAGCTTTCATTCCATTGTATATGCCTGCTTATTACTAAGTGGCATTTTACAAAGTCAGCTTATTGCCCCCAACAATCTTGGGTCCTCAATTTACCTACCCCGAGAGGATGGAAGGCTGAGTCAACCTTGAGCCTGGTGGGATTCAAGCCTGGAACTTAAGTGCAGGCATTTAACAGCCTGCACCACCAAGGCCCTTTTGCTCCCATTTTCATCCTAAAGCCAGAAAGATAGATAGGATGAGGTTCCATGCTGAATACTAGCTACTTCCCTAAATACAAAAGAAATGGTAAGGAAACTGGTTTTTTAAAAAGCAACCTTTGTTTAGGAAGTCCAAAAAAAAACCCATGCTTATCTGCTTACCTGTTGCTTCCACATTTTTCATTAGGATTGGTCACAATTAAAATAACTTTGATTAATCTCAAATAACTAAATTGAATTATTTATTTATTTATTTATTTATTAGACTTATATGCCCATTCCGGATGAGAGACTTAAATAATTTAAGCCGATAAGACCAAATTAAGGTGAATTAAATTATCCATGGCCCAGGTGAGTAATCACAGCCCGATTTGGTCAAACAACCAGTCTTTAAGTCAAGGTGCGGAGGTCAGGGCCAGACGGAGTCAGAGGCAGTGCATTCCATAGGTCAGGACCGTACAGATTAAACCCCATTCCTGGATGAGAGACTTCCAGGAAATTGCAGGACTAGACACTAAACTAGGAAATAAGAGCCTTGGTAGCTCAGGCTGTTAAATGCCTGCTCTTAAGATCCAGCTGCCTACAATAAGGCTCGGTTTACAGAGGTAAATTGAGGACCCAAGATTGTTGGGGCAATTAGCTGACCTTGTAAAAATGCCGCTTAAAAGCAGGCATATACAATGGAATGAAGGCTATTGCTGAGCACACTGGGTTGTATCCCAGAATGTAAGCGCCTGAGTCTTCGGAGAAGGGCGGCATATAAATGTAATTAAAAAAAAAAATAGCACTAGCACTTAGACTTATATACCGCTTCACAGTGCTTTTACAGCCCTCTCTAAGTGGTTTACAGAGGCAGCATATTGCCCCCAACAATATGGATCCTCATTTTACTGACCTCGGAAGGACGGAAGTATGGGACAATCTTGAGCCTCGTCAGGTTCGAACTTCAGATTTTGGGCAGAGTTTGCTTGTTCTTAACAGGGAATAAACTCAACTAGCAAGAATATTTATTTGGAAAGCAAGATATCATAGCCTTTTTCCAGGTTATAATTTTGCTTAATACTTTTGACATTTGATATGGAAGAAGACTCCTGAGATACCATGGATAGCCAAGGAAATGAATCAATGGATTATCAAACACATCAACCTAGAGTTCTCACTCAAGGGACAAATGACATTTGACCTGCCTCAAATTATCCTACTTCATTATGTACACATTACATAATGAAGTAGGATAACATTATGTAAAGATTCAATTGTCTGGAGAAGGCTCTAATGCGGGGAAAGGTGGAAAGAAAGAGAAGAGGATGACCAGTAGCAAGGTGGATCTACTCAGTTGGACAATCGATGAGCGTACCATTGAGAGACTTGAAAGAACAGGTATGGGTAGCTCACCATGGAGAAAGATCTGTGTGGTCACCAGCAGACAGAGATGACTTGATGGCACATAATCAAGCAATTAGTCACTTTAGACCACAGCCCTAGGATTTCCTATCAGTCAGGGGTGGGATTCAAATTTTTTAACAACCGGTTCTGTGGGCGTGGCTAAGTTGGTGGGCATGGCTTAGTGGTCATGTTATTGGCTGGGCGTGGCCAACTCAATATCACTCAAATCAAGGCACGCATCTCCTCACCTGGCCTCTCATGACTGTGGGGATGCTGCAACAGTCATAAGTGTGAAAAATGGTCATAAGTCACTTTTTTCAGTGCCATTGTAACTTTGAATGGTCACTCCACACAAGCAAAGTACCAGCAAAGGAGGGGAAAACAACTCCAAAGAATTTCCTAAGACAGGAAGTCTAGTCCTGCCAAGAACGTAATAAGGGTTAACAGAGAGGCAGTTTCTGTAAGCAACACCAGAATGTTTCCTTCCTGCCTTCCTTACAGGATTAGGCCAGTAATTTCTTCTAACAACCGGTTCTCCGAACTGCTTAGAATGTTAACAACCGGTTCTAGTGAAAGGTGCAAACTGGTAGAATCCCACCCCTGCTATCAGTTTTGATCCTGCATAACTATTTTGAAATCAGCCAAGATAGGCTAAGTGTTACTTCCTGAATGCATAGACTGTCACATGGGCAGACTTCAGATCTTAAAGATAAAAGTTTCCCCTGTCCAGTCATGTCAACTCTAGGGGATGGTGCTCATCTCTGTTTCTTAGCCATAGACATTTCCATGGTCATGTGGCCGGTATGACCATTGACCATACATCAACATTTGCTTTTCCATTGAAGGGATTGATACCTATTAAAATTTACTTGCATTTGATGCTTTTGAACTGCCAGGTGGGCAGGAGCTGAGACAGGAAAGGGAGTTCACCCCATCATGTGGTGCTCAGGTCTCAAACCCGGGCTATTAGTTGTCCAGTGTCTTTAACCACTGAGCCATCGCGCTCCCTTCAGAACTTAGTATCTGTTTGTAAGGTTATTTCCAAATTGTGCATTCCACTTTTCCCCAGCTTTCTATTCCTGCCGATCTCTCCTCTCCCTCCATCCTCTCACCCACATGCAGATCAGCAATTCTGCTGAGTCACCTTCAATAACAGATGCCTTTGTTTCCTTCCTGTTTTTTCCAGAAGAACAGACAGAGGAAGGAAAGGACAGCTATTCCAGTAACTCTACTGAGACTGGCTGCCCTCAGCTTCTATTCCATCTGATCACCTGGCAGTATTCCATAATACATTTTTTTACATTTTTTAATTTTAAAATGACATGTCTGAATACCAAACTGATAGAAGTACTGTTAGATATATTTAGATTTATGCAGATTTCTGCTGCATTTTTGTGATGCTTCTTGTGCAATTCAAGGTTTGTTGGTTGTCACTCATGGCTTGGGAAGGTGTTGGTTGTCACTCATGGCTTGGGACCATGTTATCTGAGGGACCACCTCCTGCCAGTCACATCTACCTGACCCATCAGAGCGGGAAGGCAGGGAATGCTGTGGGTCCCATCCCCGAGGGAGATACACCTGGTGGGACTGAGAATAAGGGCCTTCTTCATGGTGTCTCCCTCTCGCTGGAACATCATTCTCCCAGAGATTAAAATGGCCCCCTCTCTAATACTCTTCTGGAAGGCACTGAAGACCTGGTTCTGCTAGTGGGCCTGGGGAACCCAGAGCAGGATGGGGCCCATCAAATGGCTCGTGTGTTCTGCTGTCATCAGGGCAGGGGGTGGGAATTGGGGGTGATTTTTTATTTATTTTTTTCCAGATTTTGTTCTATTGTACTTTATTAATTTATTTGATTCTTTTTGTTAGTTTTTATTGTTTTTTACTATTTTAAGTATGGTTTTACATTCTGTAAGCCGCCTTGAGTTGCCATGGGTGAATAGGCGGCAGTATCAATCAAGAAGTGACAACGCAGCCAACTCTAGAGTTTAAAAGGGAAAGACAGCCACGATCACACACTTCTCCCAGGAGAACGAAGCTGAAGACACCAGCCTGAAGATGACGGATAAGATTTCGTCGAAACGTTGCCAAGGTATTCTCAATCTTACACGGGACAAGACCCGAATACACCGAGACCTACATACCTTTATAAAATCTATATATATATATACACATACATACATAGACACACACACACACACACACACACACACACACACTTTGTATAAATCAGAGGTCTCCAAACTTGGCAACTTTAAGACATGTGGCATTCAACTCCCAGAATTCCCCAGCCAGCATGTTGAATATGAATATTTTGGTGGAAAATAACAGCAGCTAATTAGCTCCACTTACCAACACTAAGCCATGTTGTAGCATAGTCGTTTTGGTTGGGGTCATCCTTACCAAAATGATACATTTTTCCTACTGTTTTCAGTGGGGATTGATTGATTGCTTGACTTACGTACAATTAAATCAATGTCAGTTCTTAGTAACCCCATATCTAGACTTACAGGTTGTCCTCGACTTACAACCACAATTGAGTCCAAAATTTCTGTTGTTAAGAAAGACAGTTGTTAAGTGAGTTTCACCCCATTTTACTACTCTTCTTGTCACCGTTAAGTGAATTACTGCAGTTGCTAAGTCTTTGTTTGTCAGAAGTCACAAAAGATGATCACTTGACATTGCAATCATCATAAATATGAGCCAGTTGCCGATAGTCCAAATTTTGATCATGTGACCGTGGAATGTTGCAACAGTCATAACTATGAAAAACCATCATAGGCCACTTTTTTCAGTGCTGTTGTAATTTTGAATGGTCACTAAATAAATGGTTAGAAGTCGAGGACTACCTGTGCTCAAGAATGATTTGTCTCCAACTTGGTCTTTCAGATCTCACAACAATACATCCTTCCCCAATGAGTCCATCTTCCTGGCTTCTGACCATTCCCCACCCACCCACCCAATTTTCACATGGGCTTCCTCTGGGAGCAGAATATGTCTAAAATAAAATAATTTGAGCCTGATCATTTGGGCCCTAAATGAATGTTCAGGATTGATTTGTTCAATGATCCACTTGCTTTCTTAGCTGTTCACAGTGTCCTTAGAAAATGTCTATGGAGATTCTCAGTCATCCAGGTATCCCAAAGGTGCTTTTTCAAGAGGCAACTGGACTTTCTGGTTTTTCTTTGAAGATGTTTTGCTTCTCCTCCTAGAAGCTTCTTCAGCTCTGACTGGATGGTGGGGAATGGAAGGATTTATACTCCTTGCAGACAGCTGGTCATTTGCATCCTTTTAGAGAATTGTTGTGGTCACTTGGAGGTTTATCTGTGTCCTTAGGGTCACCTGAGTAGTGCAAATGGATGTGGAGCTTTCTTGGAATTGTTGAAAGGACTGTGTTGTAGATTGGAGATAGATGATGTTGTATCCTTCTCCCTCTGTTGAGAGAGGGCTGTTCAGTTTTGATATAGATGGCCTCTTTGACCCCTCTTTCAAACCAGTGGCCCTCTCTGTCCAAAATCAGGACTTTGCTGTCTTCAAAAGATTGGTCTTGGTCTTTTAAATGCAGATGGACTGCTGAATCTAGTCCTGGTGGGTTTGTTCTTCGATGTTGTGCCATGAGATTATGAAGTGGTTGTTTTGTTTCCCAGCTGTCTGCAAGGAGCCTAAATCCTTCCATTCCCCACCATTCAGTCAGAGCTGAAGAAGCTTCTTGGATGAGAAGTGAAATTTCTTCCAAGAAAAACCAGAAAGTCCAGTTGCCTCTTGAAAAAGTGCCTTTGGGATATTCTCAGAAAATGTAATGGTATATGGGAAAGACCTTGGGGGACCAGGCAAAGAGATGCTACCTTGGGGAATTGTCAAATAAGAGAGGGCATAGTCCACAAAGGCATAATGGGTTAAGAAAGGGGCTCAGGCTGGACCCTCCCAAGTAAAAAAAAAGTTGGCAGGAGATTTGTACTTTCACACGTGCAAGATTTTATTAATGTAGTCTCACAATAAAGTAGAATTAGCTTATGTGATCAAGGTCTCTGTCTGGTCTCCTTTGGAAGAGTAATGTGATGACCTGGGGCATGGCACAGAGGCAACACAGTCAGATAAGCAAGAAGAGTTCCTTTATTATCTCCCACTTTGCCCCCAGTGTCCAGGTTACCTTCTGGCTGGAGAAAAACTCTCTCAGGAACAGCCTTTGGCTGCAGAAAATTAAGTCCAAAACATGGTCAACACAAATTGTAACTTAAAGTCCAAACAAGCCAAACTGAAGTAATTAGTTTGGCAGGGCAGGAGCAAGAATTTCAGACTTGAAAACACAGCAAAATTCACACAGTTGAGAAGATGCCAGGAACACAGATAAGCCACGAAAACACAGGATAAAGTCACATTTGCTCCCAACAGCCTGCCGCACACAGACTGTCTTTCTTATCAACTGTCTTCCTAGCTGTGACTAATGAAGGGAATCAGGGCCCTTTCCTCCCCCATAAGCCATGCAACCCACATTGCTCTCTTCTCCATTCCTCCCTGCGTGCCCTAGGATGAAGAGGGGGTGGGCCTGGTTCTTCCTCTGAACTCCGGACTTTGCCCTTCCCCAGCCTCCTCCACAGCCAACAGAGCCACACTCCCATTCCCTGTCAGCTGTCTGGCTTCCTCCTCAGATTCAGACTGTGACAGGGGCATGTCAAGTAACAGGAGTCTTCTCAACCAAAATTCAAAAACATGGATACTCTTTTTGTCCTGATTTTGATTTCACTGTGAATTATTGCTATGCATTCAACTACCAATCTGCAGTCCATGTGCTGACAGGAAACATACTTCAAGGTTGTCCCTTCACCCAGTGGAAGACAATGCCAATGATTTATACGCCAGTGCCGCCAATTAATGTACTACACAATGTGTTATCTGTAGATATTATTCCTGCTTCCAGGAAACGATGCTGTTCCCCTAAGATAGCATTAGGAATGGGTCTCAATTTACATTGTTTGCCCGCTTGCTTCCCCATTTTATAAATGGATTGCCTTTTAATTACCTGGACTTGGATTAGGAGGAAGAAATCACGTCGCTTTCTAGTTTAAAACAAATGATATTTTAATAGGTGTAAACCTAATTGAGAAACTGTCAATGAGCTTGCTTGGAAGTGATTAACAGCATGGAAATTCAGTCACTCAGATGAATATCTATTAGAAAATTCAGGGAGCTGCAAGGAGAGCACACGAAACAGCCTTGCAGAAAGGAAAGTTTTTTAAAAAATCATGTGCCTTCAAAATTACAGAGAAGAGAGTAAAAAGATTCATCTGCCTTCAAAATGCATCCATAAAACCTCTTTATTTCTTTTTTTATGCCTTCAAATCAGTGTTTGATTCCTGGCAACAAGCTGGATTAGTCCCTGCAGTTTTCTTGGCAAGATTCTTGCCAAGAAGATGGCGGTGGGGGTGTGTGATTTTATTATATTAATTTATTTGATTCTTCTTATTAGTTCTACTGTTTTAAATGTGGTTTTCTATTTGTAAGCCACCTTGAGTCACCATGGGCAAATAGGTGGCAATATAAATCCAATAAATAAATAAGATTCTGCACTCCAGAAAGAGCACAGAAAACAGCAACAAAGCTGATTCGAAGGCCGGAGGCTAAAACAAATGAATAATAGTTGCAGGAATTGGGTTTTTCTAGTCTAGTGAAAAGAAGGACTAGGGATGACATGATAGCAGTGTTCCAATATTTGAGGGGTTGCCACAAAGAAGAGGAGATCAACCTATTCCCCAAAGCCCCTGAAGCAGGGGTGGGATTCTACCAGTTCGCACCTATTCTCTAGAACCGGTTGTTAACATTCTAAGCAGTTCGGAGAACCGGTTGTTAGAAGAAATTAGTGGCCTAATCCTGTAAGGAAGGCAGGAAGGAAACATTCTGGTGCTGCTTACAGAAACTGTCTCTCTGTTAACCCTTATTACGTTCTTGGCAGGACTAGACTTCCTGTCTTAGGAAATTCTTTGGAGTTGTTTTCCCCTCCTTTGCTGGTACTTTGCTTGTGTGGAGTGACCATTCAAAGTTACAATGGCACTGAAAAAAGTGACACGACCATTTTTCACACTTACAACTGTTGCAGCATCCCCACAGTCATGAGAGGCCAGGCGAGGAGATGCGTGCCTCGATGTGTGATATTGAGTTGGCCACGCCCAGCCAATAACATGACCACCAAGCCATGTCCACCCAGTCACATGACTACCAAGCCATGCCCACCACCTAAGCCACGCCCATAGAACCGGTTGTTAAAAATTTGAATCCCACTCCTGCCCTGAAGGCAGGACAAGAAGCAATGGATAGAAACTAATCAAGGAGAGAAGCAATCTAGAACTAAGGAGACATTTCCTGACAGTGAGAACCATTAATCAATGGAATGGATTGCCTTCAGAAGTTGTTGGTGCTCTAGCACTGGAGGTTTTTAAGAAGAGTTTGGACAACCATTTGTCTGAAATGGTATAGGGCGTGTTGGAGAACCTATGGCATGTGTGCCAGAAGTGGCACGCAAAGCCATTTTATTTATTTATTTATTTATTTGTTTGTTTGTTTATTTATTTATTTGTTTGTTTGTTTGGATTTATATGCCGTCTCATCTCCGGGGGGACTCGGGGCGGCTTACACAGAAACATACACAGTATAAAAGTTATTCCAAACTCCAATCCAAATAATTCTAAAATTTTAAAAATATCCCCAAAATTAAAAACCCCAACCCCACTCAATCCAGGCCAGCCTGTGAAAACAACCAGGTCTTTAGATCACGGCAGAAGGAGCACAGGTCAGGGGCCAGACATAGATCCAGGGGTAGTTGGTTCCAAAGGGTGGGCACCCCCACAGAAAAGGCCCTTCGCCGGGGGACTGCCAACCATCATTGCCTGGCCGACGGCGCCCCCAGGAGGGCCTGCCTATGGAAGCGTACCAGGCGATTGGACCTCAATGCTGGTAGGAGGCGCTCCTGCAAGTACCCCGGACCCAAGCCATGCAGGCATGTGAGAGATCACCTGGAAGAGCCAGACTGCACATGTGTGCGCTGCCACCCAACAGCTGATTGTCAGGTATCTGATGCGCATGAACAGGAGGCGGGGTGTGTGTGCATGGGAGCACTATTCTGAGGCTGATACAACCATAATTCCTTTTTTTAAAAAAGCAAATTCCAAAGTTTCAGGACATAATTTAACATGACATAATCCTCTTTAGCACTAAAAAAAATATTCTCACAATTCTGTTTACGTGCATTAAAATATTTTTTCCTCAAATGGATGTCAGTAATTCTGATGCCATTATATGAGACAATAATCCTTGATTTATTTTTTTATGTCATTCTGGCATCAGAATCAAGGAAGGGTACAAAGATCATGTTCCACAGAGAGAAAAATTATCCCTTCTCAGATTGAATGCCACCCTTTAGAAAACTCAAATAGATTCAAAGAAGGGCAATAAAAAATGAGAGACTACAATAGCAATTTATATAGCACTTCACAGTGCTTGTCAGCCCTCTCTAAGCAGTTTACAGAGTCAGCATATTGCCCCCAACAATCTGGGTTCTCATTTTACCCACCTCAGAAGGATGGAAGGCTGAGACAACCTTGAACCTGGTGAGACTTGAACTGCCAAATTGTAGGCAGTTGGCAGGCAGCAGAAGTAGCCTGCAGTACTGCACTCTAACCACTGTGCCACCATGGCTTTTACAAACTACAGTATTATAAATACCATAAACTAATCATGACCCTCTCCTTTGTATAATAAATAATCTGATATCATTTGCCCCCTTCTTCAGTACCACTACTACAAGAAAGAAGTTACAAGCCTATACAATGTGCAAAAGGTTGCAATTTTAATAGTAATCTACAATGGTATCCATAGGTTAGGGTCAAAAAAGTCAAGATTTATTTATTTACTTGTTTGTTTTTGTTTATTAAACATATATGCTGTCCACCTCACCACTGAGTGACTTTCAGCCACTGATATAATAGAAGAAGTCACTAGTATATAAAATGAGAGCAAACTGCATTGCCTACTGGCACTGTTGATGTTACCTAGTTTGGTAATGAAACACCTGCAAGAAAACAATCAAGCTCGTAGAGCACCAAGGAACCCACAGATAAAAGATGATAACAACAATGGTGCAATTAAAGCACCAAAACTTTGCCTAGGGGGGAATCTTACACCATCACAGCAATTTTATCTCCACCAGAAAAAAAAAAGGAGAGAGTATAAAGTATGTGAAAAAGTGCATAACATAGTGAAAATCATCTACAGAAGTTTGTTGTGTAAGTGTGTGGAGTGTGGAACGGGAAATATAATGTGTGGAGTTGAAAATATAATGAAATGAATAAATGCAAAATGGAGAAATGTTCTGAAAAATGTTCACGCAGTGTTTTCAAAGGGATGCAAACAAGAGGCTGTTAAGTTTGCATGAAGAGTCAGACGCGAAGAGCTTCAGTGAAGAGTTTATTAAGTGACTACAGCTCGAATGGACCCGACTTGGCTGGGCTAAGGCTGCTTCTTATAGCCAGCAGCCGCAGTTGCCAGCCAGAGTGCAGGGTTTTCCCGCACTATTTAAACCAATCCTATTTGACATTTTACAAGAACAATTCAAACTAAACCAATGACATTCAAACCTACATACATAACAGAGGCAACAAAATCTAAGGCTGGAAAAACAAATGAAATGGACAGAGCCATGTTTCTGTAATTGGGAGATTTACAAGTTCCTTTGGAATTTGCACACTGTCTGATTTAACAACCTGTCTGGATCTCTTAGTCATACTTATTAGATCGAAAAACTACTTTATTTTTAAAGGGGTAACAAACCAAAAAAATCAAGTCTCCTTCAAGTTTAACTCGAGTCCTGCATATATCTATTGAATTTTATTCACCAAAGAATAGAAATATTTGGAATTTTTACTGCTTTGTTCTCAGAGCTCATTTTTAAAGTTCATGTTCTTTCTTACAATTCATAATCCCTAAAGATTTTCCATTCAAGCCCTTAATCCAAATGCTGAACAAAATGTTCCAGGTACAGCGAGTCACTAAGATGGAGGGGTTGGTTGAATCCATCAAGTCTGCTTTCACTTACTTTGGCAAACAGAATCTGCCTCCCTCCTCCAGAATATTTGTGCACATTTTTGTGTACATATATCTGTCCATCTAAGACCCAGAAGAAAGAACTTGGAAGATTTGCGCAAAATGGTATGTGCACCACAGGTGCTTTTCCTATGCATCTCAGTTCACCCTTCTTCTTTAAAAACTTCCAGTTTTGCAAGCATTTTCCCCCCTACTATAATGTATTGGGAAATATCCATTTCCCCACAAGTGTAGCAGGGAGAGTCAGCCAGCCACATGGCATGATGGGGAGAAGAGAGGAGAAAAGGGGGGAAGACACAGAGAGAGAGAGAAAGAGAGGGGAGAGAGAGAGAGAGGGAGAGAGAGAGAGAGAGAAGGAAGCAGAGAAGTAGTGTGAAGGAAAGGGAAACAGGGAGACTAATGGAGAAGGAGAGAAATGTCTCCAGGCTCAACATTTTGGACCTGGACAATCTGGAACTGTGTCACCTGCGGTCCGATCTAAGCATAGTTCACAAAATGGACTGCTATAACATCTTGCCTGTCAACAACTTCTTCAGCTTCAACCACAATAATACACAGGCAAACAACCGATACAAACTCCAGGCAAACAGCTCCAAACTCGATTGCAGAAAATACAACTTCAGCAACAGAGTGGTCAATGCCTGGAACGCCCTACCCGACTCTGTTGTTACAGCCTCAACCCCTCACAGCTTCAATCTCAAACTGTCTGCCGTGGACCTCACCCCGTTCTTAAGAGGTCCTTAAAGAGCACCAGCGTACCTACCATCCCTGTCTTACTGTTCCCATTTCTCTGTATTTACTTCCTTTGTCCAGGTACCTATATTTGTTTTCTTTTTTTTTTTTTAATTACATTTATATGCCACCCTTCTCCGAAGACTCAGGGCGGCTTACAATTTTTGGAGCACAACCCAATGCGCTCAGCAATAGCCTTCATTCCATTGTATATGCCTGCTTATTACTAAGCGGCATTTTTACAAGGTCAGCTAATTGCCCCCAACAATCTTGGGTCCTCAATTTACCTACCCCGAGAGGATGGAAGGCTGAGTCAACCTTGAGCCTGGTGGGATTCGAGCCTACAGTAATTGTAGACAGCTGGATCTTAAGAGCAGGCATTTACAGCCTGAGCCACCAAAGCTCTTCAAAGCTCTTCTTGTACATGCTTGACAAACAAATAAATAAAATAAAATAAACCTGCCCTGCCCAACTTGGGGACATGATCGGTGGGACAGGCCTGAGAGAGGGAGGGAGGGAGAGCGGGGGAGGGACAAAATTATTTCCTCTGGGAACCATGGACTTTCTCACCAGATACTGGGTGGTGGAGTCTGGACCAAATGACTTTTGGACCATGACCTGATTGGTCCATGTGATGGACTGCATAGAAAGAGGAAAGAAAACTGTGTTTTAATGTGGGGGGGAAGAACCTGCAGGAGTTTAGAGTCGGGTAACAGATAACAGATCATCAGAGTTGGAAGGGGTCTTGTAGGTCATCTAGTCCAACCCACTGCCCAAGCAGGAGACCCTACACCATTTCTGACAGATGGGAGTCCAATCTCTTCTTGAAAGTCTCAAGTGATGGCGCTCCCATAACTTCCGAGGGCAACTTCTGTTCCATTGGGTTTTCACCAGATGTGTCAATATGGCATGCCTAATAAATATATACTTTGAGGAACATGCCTGCTGTGGAGCTTTGATTATGTTGGGTGTGTTACTTGGAATCCTGACACAGGGAGGGAGGGAGAGAGAGAGAGAGAGGGAGAGACAGAGGCAGAGTGAAGTTGATCCAGAGAGAAAAAGTGAAGTTGATCCAGAGAGAGAAAGAGAGCAGAGGAGAGAGGAAGAGAGAAACTGATCCAGACGAGTGAGCAAGCCAGCAACCTGAGGACAGTGCCATACACACCAGAAGGAAGAAGAGGCAGGCAGATCTACAGAAGGAGAGTGCAGGTGAAACAGCCTTGGTGGTGCAGGCTGTTAAATGCCTAGCACTTAAGTTCCAGCTGCCTGCAATTACTGCAGGCTCGAATCCCACCAGGCTCAAGGTTGACTCAGCCTTCCATCCTCTCGGGGTAGGTAAATTGAGGACCCAAGATTGTTGGGGGCAATAAGCTGACTTTGTAAAAATGCCGCTTAGTAATAAGCAGGCATATACAATGGAATGAAGGCTATTGCTGAGCGCATTGGGTTGTATCCCAAAAATTGTAAGCTGCCCTGAGTCTTCAGAGAAGGGCGGCATATAAATGTAATTAAAAAAAACTGAGCTGGGTGAATGGAGGCGCCCAGGTGAGTGACCAGAACAGGCTGACTGACAGCCAGGGCGAAGGACAGAGTGAGAGACCCTGAGATGTTAGACGACTGACTAAGGATGAGAAGATGCCAAGTTACCTGGGAGAAAAAAGACAGAGAGATCCCGATTCCTGCAACCCTTTCAGGAGTAGCACTTCACAGGTTTTGGGTGTGCAGGCAGCTCTTTATTTTTATGCACAGACTTGCAAGTTGCAAATTGGATCAGAAACTTGAGAAATGTACATTTTCCAGTGAAAGAATGCTGTCCATTTCACACTTGTATTCAAGAGCTAAGGACCGGGAAAGATCACATCAAACCACAAATGAAAGACATTTCTTTTCCACCCCAGCAGAGCAAGAGAAAATCCTTGCAAGCCAGTTCCTGCCTCCAGTCACTTTTACAATTAATTTCCCAGATAAGAAGGGTTTTTTCCCCTTTCACAGTGACGGTATGCAAAGGATTATAACTGAAAGGATTCATCTCACAAAATAGAATTCCAAGTCATCACCAGATTAAAAACCACTATATATTCAGCCTCACTTTGTTCCATTGATCCAAAGCACTCCAACCAAGATGAAGGTCCTTGCTTATTACATGGCAACCCTTCTTTTTTTCTTGTTAGAAAAGATAAGGCACCTTCTTTTCCAACAAGCTGAGCCAGATGAAACACCCCTGATGATCAGTGGAGGTCAAAAGAAAAGATGTTGATTCAACCAAAGTCTGCAAAGCAACAGTGAATAGCAGGCAGGAAGAACTCCTTGCTTCATTTTTTATAAGGTTTTGTAACATAGAGGAAGGGACTCAGTGGCTCAAAGCTCACACTTTGCTAGGGAGAAGTTCCCTGAGGATGGGCTCCAGCACGAGTCCAAAAGCTCGGAAGACTGAACCTCTGGTCCTGGTGATGGACCCAGATTGGATCCTGCAACGTTATCCTGGGAGGCATATGTCTGCCTTCATTCGTGGGAGTTACTGTCTGCATCAATGCCCACCTCAATCCAGACAAGCTTCCAATAACCCTAAGATGAATCAATTGCACATTTCGCCAGAGGCTCACAAGTACACCTCTTGCACTACTCAACAGAACAGACACCAGTATGGAAATGACAAACACATCTGCCATAATAAAAGCATTAATTAGCCCTAAGGCCAAATTTCAGCATACACTCAATTTTCTTTCCAACCAACTTGGACTGCCACTCAAACACTTACCGTCAAAGGAAAGGCTGTTGGCTTGGCAGTGTATACCGAAGGGAGAACATTGTTGAATAATGTTGATTGGATTTTAAAAAGATTGGCAATTTGGCAAGCATGTCATCTGTTCCTTGTTTGTTTATTTTTCTCAAAAAAATTAAACTATCTGGCGGATGTCAAATCTAAAATGGATGGTGTTGGAGTGGTTCTTATAATGAAGTACAGGGAAAGAAGGATAATATAGCAAGAAAGCACATTCTTTTTTTTACAGCAGTATAGATGGTTTTTCTCAGCCTTGGCAAGAAGTCTGGATTTCAGCTCCCAGAATTCCCCAGCCAGCTCTATTCTGGGAACTGAGGTCCAGACCTCCCAATATTGCCAAGGTTGAAAAACACCGAGTTAGACAAACTACTGTAGAATACATTTAATTATTTGCATGGATTTAGTCTGATTTTGTTGAGCAGCAGAACTCCAGAGAAGGGATGGATGAATGGATGGATGGATGTTCCATCTGCAGTCAGGTTTCCCAGCAAAGAAACAAAAAATCCCAACCCAACATCTGTCCAGTTGGGAATTCAATTCTATTTCAGAAGGATGCCGGATAGGAATGGATGGGCCACACTGAGTCATTAATTCAGGAACATAATTCAATCTGCTTCTATCTTACCTTCCCACCTCCTCTCTCTCCTCCTCTTCCTTGCATTTCAATATGTAGTTCTAGATGCATTTTTCCTTTAAAGTGCACTTTTCTAAACCTATTGTTCATGGAAAAGCTCATATTCTAAAGGGCAACACATAAGGCCCGATTAGCCAAACAATGGACTGAAAATAATAAATAACTAAATAAAGAATGAAAAAAAAAATAAGGGGCTTGCATACGTGCACCATCGTGCCTCCCGTCCCTGTCCTACTGTCCCCATTTAATCATACTTATTTCTGTATTCTTACTCATGTTTATACTTATACCTATTATTTTGTAAGTGATTTATAAATCAAATCAAATCAAATCAATCAATCAATAAATAAATAAATAAAATTAGAAGAAATTCTAATTCTAACAGAAATTCTAAAGGATAATGATATTCCAATTTGAACCTTAGTCCATGAATTGGGTCAAGTTGTAATAGAAATTCCAATAAATATCTCTAGTAGTCACGTGCTTGAAATTTTGACACATCCCTCATCATCCCAAAAATCAATATCTAAGGAATTGCACAAAGAAGAGGGGGTCAACTTATTCTCCAGAGCACCTGGAGGCTGAACAAGAAGCAATGGATGGAAACTAATCAAGGAGAGAAGCAATCTAGAACTAAGAAGAAATATCCTGACAAAACAATTAATCAGTGGAACAACTTGCCTCCAGAAGTTTTGAATGTTCCAACACTAGAAGTTTTTAGAAGGGATTGGACAACCACTTGCCTGAAATGGTGTAGGGCAGGGGTAGGGAAACTTGGCTCTTTTATCACTTATGGACTTCAACTCCCAGAATTCCTGAGTGAGCCATAAAAGGTTCCCCATCCCTAACCTACTGGTTTTTCAGTTGTGGGGGAAATCAATTTTTGACTTGGATGGGACTGTTTAATATACAAATGTAGGACATATAATATGCTTGGACAGGGATCTAGACTAAAAGACCTCTAAGGTCCTTTAAGTTTATTATTTTGTTAATAAGTCTATCCTCAGAGGGCAATCACAAGGACACATTTCCCAGAGGAGTGGTTGATGATTATGTGACTCAAATTACTGTCAACTCTTTGTGACCTCATAGACAGATAGAACTTCTCCAGGAGGATCCATTCCCAACCTGGTTCTTCAGATCTTTTTTCAGTACATCCATCATCTCTGTAACTAAGTCCATCCACTAGATGGCTGATCATCCTCTTCTTCTCTTTCCTTCTGAGAAGAAAAATTAGTGAACATAAATTCATTCATTCGTCCATTCATTCCTTTATACAATTTATATAGCCATCCATCTCATCTTAAGACTTTCAGCTACTCAAAAGTAAAATCATGACAAGAAGAAGTGATCCAGAAGTTTAATGAAAGTGGGAGAAAGTGGCTCCATCCAGAAAGATAGGAAGGGGAGGGTTCGGGCTTAGAGGAAAGTGTTTCACCCTCTCTTTTTTTTTAGTTTTTATTAAATTATAGAATAAAATACAAAAATATGAAAGCAAATAATAGGTCACAGTGGGAAGGAAAAGGGAAAAGAAAAGTGAGAAAGGCAGGAAGAAAAGAAAAGTGTTGACTTCTGACTCCCTCTGTTGCAGTAGAATAGAGCATTAACGTTGAAGCTCAATTTTTTATTTTTCCGTAACATTATAAACTAGCCATTTCTATAACAACAAACCAATCTATTCAGTAAAACCCAAAATCGAAGTTTCATGCAAGTATTTTGCCTTCTTTGTCAGCAAACTGCTTATTTATAGAAAGCTTTGGTCGTGAGAAAACCTGGATCTAGAAAATGTCACATAAAAAGAACCGTGGAACATTGTGCTCCAGAGGTGAGATTCTCACCTCTGATTCACTTGAGACTTTCAAAGAAGAGATTGGACTGCCATTTGTCAGAAATGGTGTAGGGCCTCCTGCTTGGGCAGGGGGTTGGACTAGATGACCTACAAGGTCCCTTCCAACTCTGATTATCTGTTATCTGTTATCTGCACCCATCATTCTGACCTTCTAGTAGGGCCTGAAGACCTGGTTCTAATAGTTGAGCTGAAGCCCCCAACACCCAGCCACCTTCACACTGGAAGGTGCCGTCATGTAACATTTCATGATGTTTTTCCCGTTCGCGGACCTGGGATGGGCATGGCCTGAGTGTAATGCATCCGGCCACAGGGGCATCAGTTTTACACCCCTGGTCTAAGACAAAACTCCACCTCCCCACCATGTGCATCCTTCTCCCTTCCTTTCCACCTTATAATTGTAAATTATTATTATTGCGATCACTTATTGCTTGATTTTTTCTTGGCGTTTAATGTTTGTAAGCTGGCCAGAGTCGCTTCTAGGCAAAGAGGGCTACAGACAAGTTTAATAAATAAATAAAATAAAAAATAAGAACCTCAAACCCTGTTTTCTGATGCCCCAAATGGGGAATATTTGACTTACAGGAAGAGATATTCTGTTTGGATGTTAGGAAAGAAATTCCCTAACGTTACAACAGGCTGACAGTATGACCAAAAATCCAGAATATGCTTTTCTTTATTGATTATATTCAATCAGAAAATAGACAATCTATCTGGGATGCTTGATTCCTGCAGGAAATTGACTTAGATCACTGTTTTAAAAACTTTGCAACTTTAAGATGTGTGGACCTCAACTCTAGAATGCCCCAGATAGAAGTCCACACATCTTAAAATTGCCAAGTTTGAAAAACATTGGCTTAGATTATCTTGATGAACATTTCCAGATCTAGAATTCTGTGGTGTTATGAATCACCTGAAGCTGAGATTGAGGCTGCATGTTTACAAGTGTATTGTTCAGAGGTGATATTCAGCAGGTTCTGACCAGTTCTGGAGAACCGGTAGCGGAAATTTTGAGCAGTTCGGAGAACCAGCAAATACCACCTCTGACTGGAGATTTTACAGTATCCTTCCCTGCCATGCCCACCAAGCCATGCCCACAGAACCGGTAGTAAAAAAAAATTTGAATCCCACCACTGGTGTTGTTGTGTGTATGTGTGTGTTGTATCCTACAGTAGAGTATTGACTTAGGAGACACCATTTCATCTATTAAGTCTTGTACAATGTTTAGTGATTGGGTTTTGACCTTAATGGATCTTAAACCCACATTCTTTGGCTATCTGCTTTGTCTCTGGGATATTCCTTAAATGCTGCTTTCTTTTTGCCTGTTGGTTTTTGTTATGTATGCAGGTTTGAAATCATTGGTTTAGTTTGAATTGTTCTTGTAAAGTGTTGGAAATGATTGGTTTAAAAAGTGCGGGAAAACCCTGCACTCTGATTGGCTGTCAGCTGTGGCTGCCGGCTATAAGTAGCAGCCACAGCAAAGCCAGTCGGGTCCGTTCTGAGCTGAAGTCACTAATAAACTTAAGAGCTGTAGCACTCCGCGTCTCTTCATGCAAACATAACAGGTTTTTTTCCAGCTTCTGTGTTTGAACCCAGGCCAGCCACCTAATTTCACAACTGCTGACTGAGGTTTCTGCTTTGCTGTCTTGCAGTATGTCTAGTCTAATAAAAAGAAAGGCTAGGGGTGACCTGATAGCAGTGTCCCAATATTTGAGGGGCTGCCCCAAAGAAGAAGGGGTCAATCTGTTCTCCAAAGCACCCAAAGGCAGGACAAGAAGCAATGGATGGGAACTAAATAAGGTGAGGAACAACCTAGAGCTAAGGAGGAATTTCCTGACAGTGAGAACAATTAATCAGTGGAACAACTGCCTCCAGAAATTGTGGGGCCCCAACATCGGAGGCTTTTAAGAAAATATTGGACAACCATTTGTTTGCAATAGTATAGGGTTTCCTGCTTGAGCAAGGGGTTAGACTAGAAGACCTCCAGTGTCCCTTCCAAATCTGTTATTCTGTTAACAGAAGAATTTTTGAGAATGCCCATCATTCTTGGTAAACTCCAATAGATTCCTGCTCGGAATATACAGTATACATATACAGTAAAATGTGCAAGGGCACCAATTTAGCTCTGGGTTCAGCATGGACCTTGCATAGAAAAATGTATCCATACATTGTCAGGAAAAGATTAGGAAATTGGTATGTTGGCAGCTGCAGATTTAGAGGTTGTTAAAAAAAAGCTTAGCTATGAAATTTAACAATATACAGCAGCCTGCAGACACATAAACAGCACCGAAAGAAGTCAGGTTTCTGCTGACCTGTGCATGGCTAGGATGGAGTGCTCTTTTTATTTTTGCTTGAGGCATACAAGAAGTGGATTAATTCTGGTGGGTATTGCATTGTGCTACCAGCCCACCACCGAACAAACCTTGAATGATTTGGAAAAGTTAAGCAGGATCAAATGGGGTTAGAGATTGGATGGGAAACCACCAAGAGATCTCACTGGCAAATTTCTATTTGCTAAAAGCTTCTCATATCCATTTAACCTCGAGCTCGGCATAATTGACTCTTTATTGCACTAATTACACTAGTAATTTACAGATAATTCTCGACTTATAACCATTTATTTAGTAACTAAGGTTGGAAGAAATATCCATCTGGTTCAGTTCCCAGCAGGGGGAAAGACACTGGAAACATGGAGGCTGATTGGAAAGATGGTTTAATGAAGCAGAACCATCAAGCACATGTGATTCTGGGTAGCTAAACACATGGAGTTGACAGAGAGAGGTATTTATACCCTCTCTTGGGCTTTTGCACTTGAGCTTCCTGTTCCTGTTCAAGAAATGTATTCTATTGGCTGGAGTCAGAATCCCATGGAGCCATGTGGGATCATGTTTGTCTGAATCAAATTTGGTTGAAGCCTGGAGGGTGATGGAATGTCCAGGTGATTGTGCCATGCGGTGAGCTCTGTTGATCGATAATCCTATTATGCCCTGGAGGCAGAGGTGGTATTCAGCAGGTTCTGACCAGTTCTGGAGAACTGGTAGTGGAAATTTTGAGTAGTTCGGAGAACCGGCAAATGCCACCTCTGACTGGCTCCGCCCCAACTATTCTCTGTCTCCCAAGTCCCAGCTGATTGGCTGGGTCTTCTTTTGTTGCCCGACACAGGAGAACGGAGCTGGAAAGCAGGTCAGTGGGGTGGGAAGGGAATAGAGATTTTACAGTATCCTTCCCCTGCCATGCCCACGGTTAAGTTTGCATGAAGAGACAGACGCGGAGTGCTTCAAGCTCTTTGTTTATTAGTGACTACAGCTCAGAACGGACCCACTTCGGCTGGGCTGTGGCTGCTACTTATAGCCAGCAGCCGCAGTTGCCAGCCAATCAGAGTGCAGGGTTTTCCCGCACTTTTTAAACCAATCATTTCTTACATTTTACAAGAACAGTTCAAACTAAACCAATGACTTTAAACCTGCATACATAACACCCACCAAGCCACACCCACCAAGCCACGGCCACAGAACCGTAGTAAAATTTTTTGAATCCCACCACTGCCTGGAGGGTCATGTCTTAATTCCATCACCCTGGAGCTGGAAGTCTTTTGTCTTGTAGATGAGCTGGCCCAGGCTTTCTTAATGGGCACCAAATATCTGCTTGGGGCAGGGAGTTTCTGTCTCCCTTAAGATTTCCATTTCTCTTTTAGGGGAAATATAATATTCTGCCTTTTTAAATATTTCTCAAAATATTTCATATTCTTCTAGGAGGGTTGACTACTTCTCCCACTAAATTACAGCAGCACTGAACAAGTGACTTAAGACGGTCCTTAAACAATCGTTGCAATGTCCCTGCAATAACATGATTGTGATCCTGCCAATGGGCAACCAGTTCACATTTATGACAGTCACAGCATCACGGAGTCAACATGATTGCCATTTCTGATCTTCTCAGCCACCTTCCGAGAAGCAAAATCAATGGGGAAGCCAGCAAGGCAGATTGCAAATCACGATCACTGAGTGTATCATTTAATGACCACAGCGATTCACTTAATGACCATGGAAATCACATGAGACCATGCTGCTTAATGATGAATTTTCTAGTCCCAATTGAGGTTCTCAGTTGTATAGCTATTGTTGCCACCAAAACAATCACTTTGTCCTGGTGGCGCAGTGGTTAGAATGCAGTATTGCGGGCAAACTCTGCCCACAGCCTGGAGTTCAATCCTGACTGGTCCAAGGTTGACTCAGCCTTCCATCCTTCGAGGTTGGTAAAATGAGGACCCAAACTGTTGGGGCAATAGGCAACTAATGCTTACATTGTTAACCACTGAGAGAGTGCTGAAAAGTACTATGGGGTGATACATATGCCTAAAATGCTATGATACACTATTGCTTCAAATTCTTTTGTTCCAATAGCTATCTGCTATGGCCATATCCTCCACCCCCTTGAGTTCAGTCTCTCAATTAGCCACATCCACCTATCTCATGACGTGGCCACATCCCGTTCCCCCCTCCTTTCAGCTTTTCCTAAAAAATATGCCTTCAGCTGGGTTTTCATACAGTGAAGATACAGCTCTAAGTTTTCATTAAATCCCATCACCCTGTTTCCCCCTTGCTTACTCCTCACTATGCACTGACAGGTTTGGCAGCAAAAATCAATAGGGTAGAACAAGTCCTGTTGACGGCAAATCTGGAATCAAATGAACTGCTGGTTGAACCTGGCAGATATGTGCGTTCCTGTTCAGATTTTTAAAAATGTAAGTAGGCTGCTGAGATCAGTTTTCCTACCATCTTTCAAACTAGAAATTTAAGTTTCTTCATCTTTATGCACCACAATATTTTAAGTAACAATAACTGGCTGAGTGCATTCATGGGCATTTCAGAATAGTGTCTGTCTGCCTGCCTGTCTGTCTGTCTGTCTATCATCTCTCTATCTCTCTATCTATCATCTCTCTATCTCTATCTATCATCTCTCTATCTCTATCTATCTATCTATCTATCTATCTATCTATCTATCTATCTATCTTTATAGGTTTCTGTGACTTTGAAGTTTGGACTGTTCTGGGGGTGGTGCAATGAAGGGGCTTGTGTTCTGAAAGGGTGTTGGGCCTTGGTGGCTCAGGCTGTTAAATGCCTGCATTTAAGTTCCAGCTGCCTATAATTACTGTAGGCTCGAATCCCACCAGGCACAAGGTAGACTCAGCCTTCCATCCTCTTGGTTGACTCAGCCTTCCATCCTCTCGGGGTAGGTAAAGTGAGGACCCAAGATTGTTGGGGGCAATAAGCTGACTTTGTAAAAATGCCGCTTAGTAATAAGCAGGCATATACAATGGAATGAAGGCTATTGCTGAGCACACTGGGTTGTATCCCAAAAATTGTAAGCCGCCCTGAGTCTTCGGAGAAGGGTGGCTTATAAATGTAATTTAAAAAAAATTCCTATTGTGGCTAATGGCTTTCGTCCTGTGTTAGATCTTGGGTGAGGGGCTGCTTGTTCTAATCCTACCATTCTGCCTTTAGCTGGAGTTTTGAAATAACCTGTCTTGAATGGATGACCAAATCTGCATTTCTTAAAGCTGGCCTCCTCAGTTTCTGCTTGGGGCAGGGAGACT
The DNA here is from genome assembly GCA_009733165.1 of Naja naja. Classification (NCBI taxonomy): domain Eukaryota; kingdom Metazoa; phylum Chordata; class Lepidosauria; order Squamata; family Elapidae; genus Naja; species Naja naja. The sequence goes on along the minus strand of CM019148.1, from coordinate 14,247,223 downwards.
GGGGCTACTTCTTGCCTCCCATAAGATTTTTTTTTCCATATCTCCTTTAGGGGAAATATTCTATCCTGTCTTTTTATTATTTCCCAAAATATTTCATTCTTCTGGAGAGGGGGGCCTTCCACACATTTATGACACCTACAGGGTCCTGTGATGACCTGTAGTCTCTCAAAATAACCCAAAACCCAAAACATGAATTAAAGTTTGGCAATGCCTTCAACTTAACTGTTTTATTAGTCACAGTTTAAAGTCCCAAAAGTAAATAATGAGGCAAAAGGAAAAACAATAACAAACTGTATTGGCGAGAGTTCCGAATCAAACCAAGATAAGTAATCATACGTTCCAAGCAGACAACCAGGGAAAGTCCTTGGGAAGCACGCCAACAAATAAAAAACCTCTTTCAAAGGAAACACTAATTTTGACTCCAGCAATTCTGCATATGCAGTTACAAACTTATATACATAGCTCCCAGCTGTAAGCCCCGAGGAGGATCATGGTCCTCTCCTCCCGAGTAGACCATGCTTTTCCCTGATCCTCTCCCCCCTGCGTGCCCTGGGATGAATAGGGGATGGGTCTGGATCCTCTTCTGATTGCTCAGCCAGCCTCTGCCCTTCCCCAGCCTCCTCCACCACCTCTGGAGCCACACTCCCACTCCCTGTTGGCTGTTCCTCCTCTTCCTCGGAGTCAGTCTCCACCAGGGGCATGACAGGTTCCCAGGTTCAGGGATCATCTTTTGCGACCTTCTAAACAAGCAAAGTCAATGGGGAAGCCAGATTCACTTAACAACCGTGTTACTAACATCACAACTGCAGTGATTCATTTACCAACTGTGGCAAGAAAGGTCATAAAATGGGGCAAAGTTCACTGAACAATTGTCTCGCTTAGCAATAGAAATTTTGGACTCAGATGTGGCTGTAAGTTGAGATCTACCTCTATATTCCATTGTTCTCCAGTCATATATTGCAATCTTCCTGGTCATTGTCTCTTTTGCAGGAAAAACAGCACATATTTACATTCATCAATTAATTTTTATCACCTTTTCTTTGGGTTAAATTAAAACAAAAAAGACAACTCAGTATGCCCCATACTGCAGTTTTCTAGGTAGCAAAACTTAATAGAGTTTAACTGGACCCTCAGTCTGTTTTCCAGGCAACTAGCCAGCTTCCAATCAGGTTTCTCGGGAACATCATTACGTGAGAATCTGTCCATTTCTAGCCCTCTTTTAAATCAATACTCTGCGCTGGGAAACTGTCACTGTTTCCATTATAAATGGCCATCTTCTCTGCTCTCAGGATCGGCTGCGGTGTGTAAACATTCACTCCCAGAGTTTAATGTGATTGCTGTTAATCCTTTGATTACCCCGTTTATGTCTCACCGTGACAAATAACAAAGGGTTCCATTTGCAATTGCCGGGTGTGTAAATTGAGACGGGTGTTTTAAAGCCACTCAGCTGCAGGGAGGAACAAAACAAACATAAAGGATGGGAAATTCCAGGTGATATTCTCCAGTTCTCTCCCCTCCCCCTCCAACACACACCTAGATCCTTCACATCTGGCTAACCCAGAAGTTCAGTAGTTTTGTTTATCCCAAAGGACTGACTGTTTAGTTAGCAGGAAGAGTTTGCACAAATATTTGTGCAACTAATTAGGTTCTGTTCTCCAACGGATACCTTTTCTGCATAGATATACCTTCCGCATGTTTTGGTTTCAGGAGACAAAAAAAAAAATCTGCACTGCTTCCTTAAATATACAGGTAGTCCTCAACTTATGATTAATCACTTAACATCTATTTGAAGTTACAACAGACTCCCCACACTAAAGTTACTTATGACCTCTTTCTAAAGTTACCGCTGCTGCATCCACCCATCACAGTCACATGATTGCAAAGAAGAAAGGGTCAACCTATTCTCCAGAGCACCTGAAGGCAGGACGAGAAGCAATGGATGGAAACTAATCAAGGAGAGAAGCAACTAGAACTAAGGAGAAATTTTCCTAACGGTGAGAACAATTCATCAGTGGAACAACTTGCCTCCAGAAGCTGTGGGTGCTCCAACATTGGAGGTTTTTAAGAAGAGATCGGGCAGCCATTTGTCCGAAATGGTGTAGGGTCTCCTGCTTGAGAAGGGGGTTGAACTAGAAGACCCCCAAGAAGACCTTCCAACTATGATGACACAGTGGTTAGAATGCAGTACAGCAGGCTACTTCTGCTGACTGGTGGCTGCCTGCAATTTGGCAGTTCAATTCTCACTGGCTCCAGGTTGACTCAGCGTTCCATCATTCCAAGGTCAGTAAAATGAGGACCCAGATTGTTGGGGGCAATATGCTGACTCTGTAAACTGCTTAGAGAGGGCTGTAAAGCACTGTAGGAAGTTAGCGCCACCCCTCTCCTAGAAAATTGAAATATCCTAGGAAATATTAAAAAGGCAGAATATTTCCTCTAAAAAGAGTAGAAACTCAGAAGCAGAAACTCACCTCAGAAGTAGAAGCTCACCCCCACATTTGTTAATAGGTGAGCCATTGAGGCCTGGGCCAGAATACTTTACATAACAAGGATCTCCAGGTAAAGCTATAGCAATTGCTGAAAAGCCCTTTCAGTGCATCATCAAGCAGCAAGGCTCAACCAAGCCTGGAACTCAGGACAGCCTACAGAGTTGCCCCTGGGAGTCTGACAAACCAATCAGAATACAAGCTCGAATTCAAATCCCAACAGAGGGTATAAAACCCAGGCACTCTCAGCACCTCAGCCCTTTTTTCTTTTTCTTTCTGATCTCTTCCTTCACCTTGAAGCATGTGATCATCCTTCCTTTTCACTCTGGAGCTCCAGGCCATGTGGTCCTGATATTAAACCTTCCAAACAGCCTCCATGTTTCCAGTGTCTTTTCCCCCACTTGGAACTGAACCCAGAAGGATATTTCTTCCAACAGCACTATAAAGCTGTATATAAGTCTAAGTGCTATTGCTATTGCTATGTTCATTTTGGGCATTTGGCAACTATTTCAAATCTTTACATCCATTTGCAGCTTCCCACGGCTACATTGATACAATTTGTGACATTTTTTCCGGTTTCTGGACTTCTAGTTTTCAGCAAAAAAAACAGCCATAGGGAAAAATTGATTCACTTAACAACAGCGGTGTTTGCTTAACAACCCCCAAAATGACATGTCTAGTCAAGTCACCTGATACCTTGAGTTACAACCATAATTCTGGGCCCAATTACGGTCACAAGTGACTACACCTGTATGTAGTTTTGTGTAGATGTGCCAATCCATTGTCAGAATATGGAGCAATTGTTAGGATTTAGTTGACTCCCGAAACCATTTTCCTTTTCGTTGGCCATTTTCCTGGTTGCCATAAGTTAAGCTTACATAAATGAGATGAATATTTGAAAGCCTCTTGTTATGCTGGCCACTTGAGGCTACTGCTCCTCTCTTACACTAAAGATGAGGCCACAACTTGGCCTCAGTCACAAATGCATCACCAGCTTTTCTTCCCCACATTTGGAGGGTGCCTCTCTATTTGATTCATAAGCTGTCCAGCCTAGAGGAGGGGAAGCGTTTGCACTTTTCATTTCCAGCCTCCCTAAGGACGTGCACAGTAAATTACCGCCTTTCCCTGAAGCATGTAGGCTTTTCAACTTTACACTGAGGCTGAAAAACTCAAGGGAGATTTTTTTCAATCCATAGCAATGGCACTTAGACTTATATATACCCCTTCACAGTGCTTGACAGCAGAGGTGGGATGCACATACTTTCACAGACAGTTCACCAAAAATGGAAGCGTGCGAAGGGGGCGTGCACGTGGCTGCAAAACCACGGGAATTCCCTGCGTGCGGGCAGCCAGGGTGAGTAGATCGGGCAAGGCACAGAAAGCAGCTGGGCTGCAAGGGCAGGCCGCGTGAGCAAAAACATGAGATATGTAGGACGGGGTAGCACCTGGCAAGGTGAGTGGGCTCAACCGGTGGTTGTAACTACTGATACGGGTGGACCGGTCCAAACCGGCAGAAGCTCACCACTGCTTTGCAACCTCTCTAAGCAGTTTACAGAGTCATCATATTGCCCCCAACAAGCTGGCTCCTCATTTTATCCACCTTGGAAGGCTGGAAGGCTGAGACAAATTGAGCCAGTGAGAATCGAACTGCTGGCAGTCTGCAAAATTAGCCTGCAATACTGCCTTCTAAGCACTGCACCACCATAGCAATAGTACTTAATGTTCTATACCGCTCCATAGTTCTATACAATATTCTCTGAGTGGTTTATAATGTCAGAATGTTGCCCCTAACAATCTGGGTCCTCATTTTACTGACCTGGGAAGGATGGAATGCTGAGTCAACCTTGAGGGGATCAGGATTGAACTCCAAGCTGTGGGCAAAGTTTGCCTGCAATACTGCATTTTAACCACTGCGCCATCAGGACTTGGTCTAAGTTACTTCAGCGAACTCTGATAGTTGATTGTTTTCTCAAATTTGTGAATGATGAACCATATTTTATGGATGTTTCATTGTTATAACTTTATTGGAGATGTTTTATTGTTATTACATCATGGTCCTTTTAGCTGGGTCATTACCATGAATCAAACTGTTACCATGGGTGTTTGAATTATGGAATGGTCATTATTGTAGACATTTGTCATTATTATAGCTATTTTTACTGCAAATTAGTTATCTCTCTCATTGAGCCTGGGGAAGAAGGCAATGGCAAACCACTTTCAAAAAAAACCTTGCTAAAGGACTTGTCCAAGTAGTCACCAGCCCAAAAATGACTTGAAGGCAGACATACAGGCATACACAAGTTGTAAAGCACCACAAAATTTGATGGCATAGAAATCCAGTATTTAAGTAAGCAATTATTTTTCCTGGATGAGTCCCTGTGATTCCATAGCAGGGTCTGGTCTTTGATTACAACCAGAGTTCGGAAAATTCACCCATCTTTTAGGGTAATTTTCATGGAAGGAATTTGCACAGACTGATATGGTGTCTTCCAAGTGATTTTCTGCAGTATCTAGCTAACAAAAGGGATATAGATTCAGGTAGGATTGGGTGCTTTGGAATAGCTTAACATTTTCCATTCATTAGCCGAATGGTCTAGGATGGTGTTTCTCAACCTTGGCAACTTTAAGTCTTCAGCTCCCAGAATTCTCAAGCCAGCCATGGGAATTCTGGGAGTTGATATCCAGATGTCTTAAAGTTTCCAAGCTGGAAAACTATACCAGTCTAGTAAAATGCTTATGCATCCAGCCTTAGCTCCCAAAATTCCCCACCCAATGTAATTGTTGCTAAACATTTGTATTGGCAAGCATCAGGTTCTAAGACAGTTGGTCCTTTGAAGATCCAGAGATAATAAACAGACCAGTAAATAAGATTTTAGCCTTTATTTTAATATAGCAGACAGATTTGAATACAAAAGCATAACTTACTAAGCAAGATGATAACAAATCTCCCTTCCCCAGTGAAACAACAGCAGAAAGATAGCGAAGCCACCCAACATCATGTTTGTGTCCAAGCTCCCAACTCCAGGGGTAACACCTGAGCCTCATATCCCTATCTTGTACCAGACCATGTGCCAAGAGGTAGAAAGTTTACATCTGATAACAGACCCTCATGATCTTGTTTACATTATACCACAATTGAATGACCTGACTTTTCATTGTGCACAATGAATCTAGGATGTCTGGTAATTGTCCCAATAAGCAGATGCCAGTTTAAGTAATCTTGGAGTTCTTCCTTAAATACGACAACTGTGTTATGATTTATCCTAAGCAGGAGTAGGGGGAAAACTGTTAAGTTTGCATGAAGAGTCAGACGCGAGGAGTTCCAGCAAAGAGTTTATTAAGTGAGCTCGAATGGACCCGTCCTGGCTGGGCTACGGCTGCCTCTTATAGCCTGCAGCCGTGGTTGCCAGCCAATGGGAGTGCAGGGTTTCTTCCCGCACTATTTAAACCAATACCATTTGACATTTTACAAGAACAGTTCAAATAAACCAATAACATTCAAACCTACATACATAACAAAAACAAGCTGTTTTAGATGCCATCATAACTCAGAATGAACTCGAAATCTGTGGAATATTTTAATACGGAGGAGAAATTAAAAGAGGTCACTGCACTCCTCAAAATAGAATGGTCCTCCACATTGCCATACAACAGGCTGGGAATCGAAGGCCACAGGTCTGGAAATTGAACAGATTGGTAATTACTACTGGTTTAACAAATAGGGTCCGTATTTGTCACCAGTGTGCTTGATTCAAAGGTGCTTTTTCAAAAGGCAACTGGACTTCCTTTGTTTTTCTTTGAAGACATTTTGCCTCTTCTTCATCAGTGGATGAAGCTTCTTGGATGAGAAGCGAAATGTCTTCAAAGGAAAACAAAGAAAATCCAGCTGCCATTTGAAAAAGCACCTTTGAGACAACCATGACCTCGATGACTGAGAATCTCCATAGATACCAGGGACTTGCTTTTCTGTGGGTTGTTTCATTCATATATTTGCTCATATTCTGTTCTCTAGACAAACTGAAAGATTTCAATTTTATAGTAATAGCACTTATATCCTGCCTTTTTGAGAGAGGGATGGAGGTGTCAAGTTAATCTATCTGGGACCACTCATTTATTACCTCCTCTGCAATGGCAAACTACTTCCGAAATCTTGCCAGGAATCAGCACTGCCTTGAAGGCACAAAAGCTGAAACAAAAATTCCCATCTACTAACTTCCTATTCTAACTGATCTATATACAGCATCGCTCTTGGGACAAACTATTTTGCATGACCACAGCAGTTGTTGGTGGTTAATTAAGGTGTAGGAAGTTAGCACCCACCCCACTCCTAGAAGAATGAAATATTCTAGGAAATATTAAAAAGGCAGAATATTATACCTTCCTGAATAAGAAAAGGAGAAACATGCTCTTGGTGCCCACCTTTGTTAATAGCCCCCAAAAGACAAAAGACATCTTATCTACAACACAAAAGACCTTTAGCTCTGGGGTGATGGGATTAAGACATGGCCCTCAGGACATGATAGGATTATCCCCAGAGGTGGTATTCAGCCAATTCTGGCAGGTTCTGGAGAACTGGTAGCAGAAATTTTGAGTAGTTTGGAGAACTAGCAAATACCACCTCTGACTGGCCCCGACCCCATCTATTCTCTGCCTCCTGAGTCCCAGCTGATCAGCTGGGTCTTCTTTTGTTGCCCTGCACAGGAGAACGGAGCTGGAAAGCAGGTTAGTGGGGTGTTACCAGAGAATGGGGATTTTGCAGTATCTTTCCCCTGCCATGCCCACCAAGCCACGCCATGACCACCAAGCCACACCCACAGAACTGGTAGTAAAAAAAATTGAATCCCACTGCTGATTAGCTCTCTACCCATCTCACCACATGGCACCTGGGAAGATTGCATCACCCAGCAAGATTCAACCAAGCTACCCCTACATGGCCCCATGGGAGTCTGACAACCAGTCAGGATACATTTCTTGCCACAGAAACAGGAAGCAAGTTCAAAGCCCAACAGAGGTTATAAATCTCTCTTCCTCTCTCACCCATGTGCCTTTTTGCCCAGGACTCAAAACCATGTGGTCCTGTCCTCCATCAAACCATCTTTCCAAACAGCCTCCATGTCTGCAGTGTTTTTCTTCCCACTTGGAACTGAACGCAGATGGACATTTCTTCCAACAATTGGTTGCGGCTTAGCATGTTCTGTGAAGCCAGCCAAAGTCTTGCAACTTCTATTTCTCCATCTCTCTTCTCCCTCCACACTCTTCTCTGTTCATCAGGTGCCAAAGTCAGCATAAGAGCTTGCCAGGGGCACTAGGAGAACTCAGGCTAAGGAAAGCAGTGTGTCAAAGTATGGGATGCTGCACAGTTACACCGCAATACTGCAATGCTACCTATGAGCATTGCTGAAAAATAGCTCTTCCTTTTATAATTAGGCTGCAGCTTTCTCCTCTTGAGCCAGTCTGTGTGTGGTAAAGACGAAAGTTACCATCGCTCTTAATAAATCTCTCTCCAGAAAGGCAAACACACACCCATGAGCTTAGCAAAAGAAGATTCAATGGCTAGGATCAGGTAGATTTGTGGGTTTTATATGCAGATGCAAAAAAAAGGCATCTTGAGAACAAATTTGTCAACCCCCGTTCAGTTTGGTGAGATCAAGGAAGCAAGAGATTTGTAGATTTCAGTACAGCAACTTTCAGGCTACGTTGGAAGAAAGCCAGAATCTTAGAAAGAGGCATTTCCTAGCCTCTTTTATAGTGAGTTTATTAAGATTCTAATTGCTGCCACATCTACAGGCAGTTCTCGCCTTTTGACCACAATTGAGCCTACAATCTCCATTGCTAAGCAGTTGTTAAGTGAGTCGTGCCTGATTTTGCAACGGTTTTTGCTGATCTAAAGGTTGAGGGATAATCACTGTAGTTAAGCTAATCACTGTAGTTGTTAAGTGAATCACACGGTTGTTAAGCAAATCCAACTTTCCTCATTGGTTTTGCTTGTCGGAAGCCGGCTGGGATGGTCACCAATGGCAATCACTTGAGTCCGGGATGCTACAACTTTCATAAACATATGCCAGTTGCCAAGCATCTGAATTTTGATCATGTGACTTTGGGGATGCTTTGAGGGTCATAAGTGTGAGGACTGGTTTTTAGCCACCTTTATCAGTGCTGTTGTAACTTCAAATGGATACTAAATGAATGGTTGTAAGTCAAGGTCTATTGTCCTTGAAGGCTACAGTCCTATATGGCAGAAACAAAGAACATTTTGGCATTTACAAGACCACACTTCACATGTTTATGGGAGGGGAAAGGCTGCAATGTGGAGGACAATGGTTCAGAGGAAATGACGCCATGACATGTACAGATAGTTCTTGACTTACAACAGTTCATTTAGTGACCATTCGAAGTTACAACGGCACTGAAAAAAGGGACTTGTGTCATTTTTCACATGATTGTTGCAGCATCCCAATGGTCACATGATCAAAATTCAGGTGCTTGGCAACTGGTTCATATTCATGATGGTTGCAGTATCTTGGGGTCATGTGATCACCTTTTGTGACCTTCTGACAAGCAAAATCCTAAACATGAGCCAGCAGTGTGTGGCAACATCCCTCAAAAGCTAATACAAACCTTGGTTGAATAAACTGAGGCATAAAATCAAAATCACATGAAATATTAATACCGCTTTATAAAGCCTTTGTAGGATCACACCTATAATTTATTTATTTAGTTAGTTTTTGGACTTGTATGCCACCCCATCTCCGAAGACTCGGGGCGGTTCACAGCTAAAAATAACAACAATAAATAATCAAGAAAAGATTAAACCAAAACAAGCCCAAAAAGACAATTTAAATACTTTAAAAATAAAACCACCCCACCCAGGAAGGGTCACAGCCCGGATTGGTAACACAACCAGGTCTTCAAATCATGGCGGAAGGTGCGGAGGTCAGGGCCAGGCAGGGCCGGGAAGTTGGTTCCAAGGTCAGGGGGCGACAGAATAGGCTCATCATCGGGGGACCACCAGTCAGCACTGGCCGGCCAACGGGACCCCAAGGAGTCCTTGCCTGTGTGCTCGCACAGGGCGGTTGGCATTTGATGTCGGCAGGAGTCGCTCCCTTAAATATTGAGGACCCATGTCATGAAGGACTTTGTATGTTAAAACTAAAACCTTGAATCTCACCTGGAGCGCAACTAGCAACCAATGCAGGCAGCGCAGGAGGGGGGTGACATGGGAGAATCGGGAGACTCCCATCACCACCCGCACCGCCGCATTCTGCACCAGCTGCAATCTCCGGATGGTATGCAAGGGCAGTCCCAAATAGAAGCGTTGCAGTAGTCGAGTCTAGAGGTAAGAAGGGCATGAGTGACTGTGCGCAGGGCATCTCGGTCCAGAAATGGGTGTAGTTGATGAACAAGGTGGAGCTGGGCAAAGGCCCCCCCTGGCAACGGCCCCCACCTGCTCCTCCAACGGGCCGTACATCCAGGAGGACCCCCAGATTCTGCGCCCTACCCACAGGGGGCAACACTGCTCCCCCTATGGCCAAAGATCGATATTCCTGACTGGGCCGAGATGCCGGTATGCACAGCCACTCACTCTTGGCGGGTTGAGTCGAAGCATGTTCCGCTCATCCAAATCATGCATCCAAACACTGGGTCATCAGGAGAGGGCATCACTGATTTGGTTCGGGGTGGAGATGTACAGCTGGGTGTCATCTGCGACATGGAATCTCACCCTGAAACCACGGATGATCTCACCCAGCAGCTTCATATAGATGTTAAATAGCAGGGGAGAGAACCGACCCTGAGGGACCCCACAGAGAGCACCCTCGGGGTCGGCCTCTGACCCCTGCCAATACTGATGCAGCCCGAGAGGTAGGAGGTGAACCACCGAGCACAGTGCCCCACTCCCAACCCCTCGGCCGCGCAAAGGATACCATGGTCGATGGTATCAAAAGCCGCTGAGAGGTCTAATAGGACCAGGACAGAGGAAAAACCCTGTCGGGCCCTCAGAGATCATCCATCAGCACGACCAATGCGTCTCCGTGCTGAAACCAGGTTGGAAGCCCGACTGATACGGATCCAGGTAGTCCGCTTCATCCAGGAAAAGTGGAAACTGCCGAGCCACCACACTCTCAACAACCTTCACCAAAAAGCAAGGTTGGAGACTGGACAAAGTTGTCTAACATGGGGGTCCAGGGCAGGCTTCTTCAGGAGGGTCTCACCACCACCTCCTTCAAGGCAGTGGAAAAACACCCTCCCTTAATGAAGCGTTGACAACTGCCGAGCCAACCGATGTGATCTCCCTGGCGGCATAAGCCAGCCAGGAAGGCACAGGTCCAACAAACATGTGGTGGAACTCAGCTGCCGCGTCCTGTCCACTTCATCCTCGGAAACAGGATCGAACTCATCCCAGATCACACTGGCCAGACTGCCTGTATCCCATTACTCAGACCACTGCAAATCAGAGGACAACCGGCTCGAATCCGGCGATCTTATCCGACAGATATTGACCTCCTCAGCCCTTCCCTGCGGGTCCACCCCCTCGGAAGGAGGCGGGTAGCCCGAAACAGGGGCGGCTGGTGTTATCTGACGCTATGAGGGGAGAGATAAGACCTTCTGCTGTTCTCATGCTACCAGGTAAGTCCTAATATGGGCTCTTAGCTGGGCTCCGTCGGACTGGGAGGCGGGTGGACCTCCACCTGCTCTCTAAGCCCGTCGGCGGCATCTCATCTCCCGGAGCTCCTCTGTATACCAAGGCCATCCGGGATCCATGGCGTGTGAGTGCATGGGGACAACCCTGTCGAGGGCATCCGACACAGCCTGTTGCCAAGCAGATGCCAGATCTCGACAGAGCTGTGGGCAAGGAAGGGGAAGAAACCCCAGTTCCGCCTGGAACCTCTCGGTCCATAAGATGCCTGGGGCAGAACCATCTAGCGCCCTCATCCCAGCAGTGGGGGCAGCCTGTTGGAAGACCAGCCGTGGAGATAGTGATCAGACCCCAGTGCCTGGAACCTCTCCGGTCCATAAGGTGCCTGGGGAGGAACCATCTGCGGCTCCTCATCCCAGCAGTGGGGGCTGTTGGAAGACCAGCCAGAGGAGATAGTGATCAGACCATGGAACGGGCAATGCCACAAAAGTGGCTTGCCCTCTGTCACTACCTGCTCAGAGACAAAACTAGGTCAAGAGTGTTTCCCTCATGAGTCGGCCCTGAATTAATTGTCAGGCCCATGGCTTCCATAGAAGCCATGAATTCCTGGGCCAACCCCGACGCCCCAGGGAGGGCAGATTGAAGTCCCCAGGACTATAAGGCTCGGAACTCCACCGCCACCCCCGAGAGGACGCCAAGGAGCCCAGGCAGGGCTGCGGTCACACAGCTGGGAGAAAGGTGCAAAGCAGCAAGCCCACCTGAATTAGGTCTCAGGATAACCACTGCCACCCCCGGATAACCACCCCTTCCCTGGGCCCGTGGCCGGTGCACAGCCCGAAACCTGGAGGGCACAACTCAACCAGAGGGACACCACCCTCTGGGCCCAACCAGGTCTCGTAATACAAGCCAGGTCCGCAGCCTCCTCCTCAATGATCTCACGGAGGAGGGTGGACTTATTAGCCACGGACCTGGCATTAAAATACACCAGCCTAAGCCCAGGGGTCCCAGTTCCCATGCCCCCTAGGGAGGAGGCCATAGGGTCAGAGAGCAACCGACAAAGATGGCGGGATGCTCCCAACACATAATATGGCCCTATGCCTCGACGTCTCCTGCCAACCCCAACCACCCTGGGAATCGCGGTCCCCACCTCAGACCCTGGGGCCTCACTGGCCCCAACCCCACCCCCACCATGAACCAGGCTGCAAAAAGACCCATTCACCCTCCTCCCTAACCCCTTAAGACGACCAATAAATTTTTTTAAAAGTTTCCCCTTCCTATCAAATTTAAAATTTAGCCCCTTGGTCGTGGCATGCCACCTCTTGGGATCCCAGGATCTGTCATTAACGTAAGCTCTTGACAGCCCAAGGGGCCATTCCACAGACAGGGGAACCATCTGGAGGGCCCGTAGCTCCAGCAGGGAGTAGGCAGGCATGACAAATACATCTCAGGGCAGGTTGATACAGGAGGTAGCTGATTAGGTGGAAATATTGCAAAGGTGGAAATACAATACAAAGGGCCAGGCAATAATAATAGTCAGGAAACAGTCCACGATCAGCAGCTCTCTCACAGCTGCCGACGGTCAGAGTCAAAATAGACCAGTCACTGCTCTGCCACCACAGTGACTTGTGGCAAAGTCCTGAGCAGCCCCTGAGCAGCCCCTGTCCTCCCATTCCTCCCATTGCCCTCTCACTGCAATGGGAAATAGCCAGGTCCCGGAGAAAAGAGGCAAGATACGAGTCTGGGTAGTTGGTATAGATGAACCGGGCACCCTCAATAGTGCCGAGCAAGTCCAGAGTGACATTAACAGGCAAAGAGACAGTGGCCAAAGATGGACCCCACAAGCAACATGGGGTAACCAGGTCCGTAGAAGTCCAAAAAATGTGCAGCATTCTCATACCAGCCACGACCACGGGTCTAGAGCCATGGCGCCGTCCCTTCTTGGGGGGGGGTCTCCACCAAAGACTCAACCCACACCCCCGTCTGGGATAGAGCCAGCTCAGCCGGCCCGGGCCATGACTGTGAACGCCTCCCTTCTAGGGCCTCCAGACCTGCAGGCCTCTGCCCCTCCCCATAGGTCTTTTCCTCCCAGAACTCTCACTTCTGGGGAAGAGGAAGGGGGGGCTCTTCGAGGATGGGTCAAAAGGCCCAAACCCCTGAAGAAACGCTGCCCCTATCCATAGGCCAGAGAAAGGGGGGGCATTGGGCCAGCAGTCCCGCCATCAACGGACTCCACGCGGTTACCTTCACTGTTGCTGCTGCCTTCCATGGAACCAAGGCCCCGGTGCTGCAGCAGAATCACAAATTGCCAGGGCCGTCGTAGCCACCGTCGCCGTCAGGTCCTAGCGTCGCAGCACCCATCGCCAGCAGCAAACAGCTGATGACCACCAACAACAACGACATCGGGTCCTCGGCAGCCATCGCCGTCGCCACAGGCGCTGAGACTTCCTGGCACCAGAGCTCCACGAGGCAAGCAGTGTGGGGCAAACGTCATTGCTGCCACGTCCCCAGCCCAGCCGGCAAGCCTGCAGCTGATGCAAAGGCCACGGGGGGCGGAACCCAGCAACACTGAACCGCTGGCCCATTTTCTGCCAGAACGTCTCTAGTGGCATCCCACTCTCCGGGACAACTCCAAGGAAACCAGGAACAATAGGCAAGCCTCTTCACTCAGTAATCAACAAAACCTCCGAACGCCGAGAGAGCCCACTCACCGCCGAACTGCCATCTTGGGCATGCGCACAACCAATCAATAATACTGAATAATAACAGAGTTGGAAGGGTCCTTGTCCGACCCCCTGCTTAGGCAGGAAACCCTATGTCATTTCAGACAAATGGTTATCCAACATCTTCTTAAAAACTTCCAGTGTTGGAGCATTCACAACTTCTGGAGGCAAGTTGTTCCACTGATTAATTGTTCTAACTGTCAGGTAATTTCTTAATTTCTAGGTTGCTTCTCTCCTTGGTTAGTTTCCACCCATTGCTTCTTGTCCTGCCCTCAGGTGCTTTGGAGAATAGCTTGACTCCCTCTTCTTTGGCAGCCCCTGAGATATTGGAAGACTGCTATCATGTCTCCCCTAGTCCTTCTATTCGTTAGACTAGACATACCCAGTTCCTGCAACTGTTCTTCATATGTTTTAGCTTCCTGTCCCCATATCATCTTTGTTGCTCTTCTCTGTAACCTCTCTAGAGTCTCCACATCTTTTTTACATCATGGTGACCAAAACTGAATGCAGTATTCCAAGTGTGGCCTCACCAAGGCATTATAAAGTCGTATTAACACTTCATGTGATCTTGATTCTATGCCTCTGCTTATGCAGACTAGAACTGTGTTGGCTTTTTTGGCAGCTGCTGCACACTGCTGGCTCATATTTAAATGGTTATCCACAGTTACTATTATTGAGCAAGGTAGCACATATACTGTACCTGTGCATTTGATTTTTCTTGCCTAAATGTAGAACCTTATTTTTTTCAGCATTGAATTTCATTTTGTTAGATAGCGCCCAATGTTCTGTCAAGATCGCTCTGTATCTTAAGCCTATCTTCTGGAGCGTTGGCTATTCCTGCCAGCTTGGTGTCATCTGCAAATTTGATGAGTTCCCTATCTATCCCCTTGTCCAAGTCATTGATGAAGATGTGGAAGCGTAGTGGGCCTAAAACAGAGCCTTGGGGTGCTCCACTGCATACCTTCCTCCATGTAGATGCAGTTCCATTGAGGACTACACGTTGAGTGCAGTTGGTCAGCCGGTTACGAATCCATCTGGTGGTGATGCTTTCTAACCCACATTTTTCTAATTTATCTAGTAGTAGGTTATTGGGCCTTGGTGGTGCAGGCTGTTAATAGCCTAGCACTTAGCTCCAGCTGCCTGTAATTATTGCAGGCTCGAATCCCACCAGGCTCAAGGTTGACTCAGCCTTCCATCCTCTCGGGGTAGGTAAACTGAGGACCCAAGATTGTTGGGGGCAATAAGCTGACTTTGTAAAAATGCCGCTTAGTAATAAGCAGGCATATACAATGGAATGAAGGCTATTGCTGAGCGCATTGGGTTGTATCCTCAAAAAACTGTAAGCCACCCTGAGTCTCCGGAGAAGGGCGGGATATAAATATGAATTAAAAAAAAAATAGTCTACTTTATCAAATGCCTTCAAAACTGCATCCAGTTTTGGTTACCACATTACAAAAACATGTTGAGACTTTGGGAAACAGTGCAAAGAAGAGCAACTAAGGTGGTTAAAGGCCTAGAGACAAAAACAAATGAAGAACGGTTGCAGGATTTGGGTGTGGTTAGTCTTAGGAAAAGAAGGACTAGGGGTGACATGATAGCAGTATTCCAGTATTTGAGGGGCTGCCACAAAGAAGAGGAGGTCAACTTATTTTGCAAAGCATCAGAAGGCAGGATAAGAAACAATGGATGGAAACTAATCAAGAAGAGAAGCAACCTGGGATTTAGGAGAAACTTCCTAACAGTGAGGACAATCAACCAGTGGAACAGCTGGCTCAGAAGTTGTGGGTGTATCATCACTGGAGCCTTTTGAGAAGAGACTGGACTGTCACTTGTCTGAGATGGTATAGGATCTCCTGTTTGAGCAGGGGGTTGGACTAGAAGACCTCCAAGGTCCCTTCCATCTCTATTCTGATTGAAAAGTCAATGGGGAAGCCAGATTCATTTAACAACCGTGTTAATAACTTAACAACTGCAGTGATTCACTTAACAACTGTGGCAAAAAAAGGTCATAAACTCACTTATAACAACTTTCTTGCTTAGCAACTGAAATTTTGGGCTCAACTGGGGTCGTAGGTGGAGGATTACCTGTATATCAGCAGGGTCAACATTTTCTGATTTCGTCTCTCATGCTTGTTAGGGATTGTTTTGAGGGTTTTAAAGTGCTTGTTTTTCGGTTGTGTGAAATCCATTTTGGGAATTTAAAGTGCCCTACAGTTTTTATGTATCTGCTCCCTGGAGATTACGGGAAACCACGCTGCACTTTTTAAAATATTTGTGGCCAAGGGAGCGCCAAAGATTGCAACAAGATTCCTTGGATTGTCAACATGCACTCTGCAAACTGACTTGGTGGTATTTAATTTAATAGGGCTTGTTTCTGAGTAGCCCTGTAGGGAAAAGATGTGTAAATATCTGAGGGGATGTGAAGCAATTACGGTCTTGTTCCAGGTGTCTTGATTAGTTTTCGTTTGCATTTTGTGAAGGCTGTTTTGCTTTGTTCATATTCTTGTGGGGGGTGGGAAAAAAGACAGATGCCGAAAGAAAAAATGAATCGACTAGCAGCCTAAATTGCTTTCAAGGTCACAAAATCTCAATAGGATAGGAATGGCTGGATGCCACTATGTGCATTAAAAGCCATTATGTTCCAGAGGAAGAGACTATTGTCTTTACTATCAACAGTTTGTTTAGGCTGTTTGCATCACAATTTTAGTACTGTAGATTTAGCTTAACTAGAACAGTGCTCCGCTAATGCCTCTGTGAGTTTATTTTTAAACACAGTGCCCATATGCTTTGAAACACTTACAAATTCTATGCAATCCTTTTGTTCATAAGCCCAGGTCCTCACTCAACCCAATCTAAATCTAAATATATACATGCAGGTCAGTGGTGGGATTCAAATATTTTTACCACCGGTTCGGTGGGCATGGCCTGGTGGGTGCACTTTGAGCACGCACACACACTTTGTGCACACGCGCCAAACACACACTTTGTGAGCATGTGCACCAAACACACACTTTGTTCATGCGCACACCAAACACACTTTGTCCGTACGTGTGCCAAACACACACTTTGCGCAGGCGCAGAGGCGTTCTAACTCACCTCCTGCAAGCCTGGTGCACTTCGAATTGAGAGGGTAAAGGTGAGTATGGGACCCCGGGTGGGCGGGTGGGCTCAACTGCAGAGTGGTGGAGAGAACCAGTTCGGTTTCCGCTGCTCATCACTGCTACCGGCTTGGCAGAACCAGGCCGAACCAGTAGAATACCACCACTGATACAGGTAGTCTTCAACCTACAACTGTTCATTTAGCGACCATTCAAAGTCACAACATCTCTGGAAAAAAGCAGCTTATGACCATTTTCCACACTTAAGATTGTTGGACCATCCAAGATGTGGTACTCAGCAGGTTCTGACCAGTTCTGGAGAACCGGTAGCGGAAATTTTGAGTAGTTCAGAGAACCAGCAAATACCACCTCTGACTGGAGATTTTACAGTATCCTTCCCCTGCCACTCTCACCAAGCCACGCCCACAGAACCGGTAGTAAAAACATTTGAATCCCATCACTGGACCATCCCCATGGTCATGTGATGAAAATTCAAAAGCCTGGCAACTGGCATGTATTTATGACAGTTGCAGTGTCCCAAGGCAGTGTCTCAAGACCTTTTGTGACCTTCTGACCAGTGGTGGGATTCAAATTTTTTTACTACCGGTTCTGTGGGTGTGACTTGGTAGGCATGGCAGGGGAAGGATACCGCAAAATCCCCATTCCCACCCCACTCGAGAGGAAGATTACTGTAAAATCTACATTTCCTCCCCATTCCTGGGTGAAGGTTACTGCAAAATCCCATTCCCTCCCCACCCCACTAACCTGCTTTCCAGCTCCGTTCTCCTATGCAGGGCAACAAAAGAAGACCCAGACGATCAGCTGGGACTCAGGAGGCAGAGAATAGATGAGGTTGGCGGGGCCAGTCAGAGGTGATATTTGCTGGTTCTCTGAACTATTCAAAATTTCTGCTACCAGTTCTCCAGAACTGATCAGAACCTGCTAAATACCACCTCTGCTTCTGACAAGCAAAGCCAAAGATTCACTTAACAACTGTGTTACTAACTTAACAACGGCAGTGATTCACAAAAGCACCTGCGGCAAGAAAGGTTGAATTTGGGGGCAAAATTCACTTAACATATGTCTCACTTAGCAACAGACATTTTGGGCCCAATTGGGATCGTAAATCGAGGACTACCTGTATTTATACACGTAAGGACTAAGGTTTCAAACTTCTTCTTTTTCCTCTTTTCTTTAAAGCAGCCGGTTATTTATGATATTTATATTGGTTTTTCAATAACAAACTTCTGTGCTTGGGTTATGAAGATGAAATGATAGAACTCATTTATGCTTGGTTGTGATTGATGTTTTAAAACCATTAGAAATAATAACTCTGTGTTATAAATAATTCTCTTGTGTCAAAACCTGTACATGGATAAAAATCATAAAGGGTTTTTTATTATTATTTATTTTTAAAAAAATAATTGCAGCATAAAAATGTCCCGTCTTCAAAGACATTTATTTCCAAAATTACAAAACAATCAGTCTGTGGGATGAAAGTGTAAATTTATGAACACGGTTTGGAAACGTCTGTGAGAGTATTAATCTCTTCAGTTCCTCATCTGAATGGACAATCAACTGTGAGTCAGGTCAGACTATTGGACTGTTCTGTAATTGGTGCCATCACAAAATGTGTTCTAATTTTTACAGCTATTTGCCTTACCACACTGTATGAAAAAAATCACTGAATATGGCCTCTGAAGATGTTCAAATTTCAGCAGTAGATCTGTTCACAATGGTCCTGCTCAACCCTGAGGCATCTTCTCAATCTGAAACATCACTACTTCGCAATATCTTGATTTGAAATGTCCAAGATGTCTGGTTTAATTTGTTTGTTTGTTTGTTTGTTTGTTTATTTGGACTTATAGGCCACCCTCTCTCCTGAAGGACTCAGGGCTACATAAAAACAGGCAATACAAAAGTTAAAATAATTTAAAAAATATTAAATTAGCGCCAAATAAACATTCAAATTAAAACCCCAATCCCCTGTCAGTCCAGGCCGGATTGTAAAAATAACCATGTTTTAAGGTCACGGAGGAAGGAGCAGAGATCATTTAACCTTCTGTCAGAAGAAGACATTCAACAAAATCCTTTTTAGTATCTTGGTTAAAGGAAGTACACTCCCAGAGTATGTAAGTGTAGAGCAAGGGCCTTCAAACTTGGCAAGTTTAAGACTTGTGGACTTCAACACCCAGAATTCCTGAGCTAACATGACTGGAGGAGGAATTCTGGGAGTTGAAGTCCACAAGTCTTAAAGCTGTCAAGTTTGAAGCCCCTTGGTGTAGAGGATCAGGGAGATTATTGGAGATATTGGAACACAGAGTAGTGTTCCAATATCAAAAAGGCTGCCACAAAGAAGAAGAGGTCAACCTATTCTTCAAAGCATCTAAAAGTTTAGTTGACATTGCACCTCATACGATGAAATTAAATACCATCTTCAGTGTACATTGTGACTATGAAAATAAACACAAACACACATCCTTCACATACTATACATTGAATTGAAAACTCCTGATATTGCATTAATATTGCACTATACAGTAGAATTCAATAGAGTTACTGCTCTGGGATGGAAGCTCTTTTTCAGCCTATTTGTCCTTGTTTTACTGGTGCAGTAAATTAAGATACTCTCTATGGTGCAGTGGACAAGAAGCAGGACAAGAGGAAGCGGATGGAAGCTCATCAAGGAGAGATCAAATTTAGGATTAAGGAGAAATTTCCTGACACTGACAACAATCAACCAGTGGAACAGTTTGCATCCAGAAGTTGTGGGTGCTCCAACACTGCAGGTTTTCAAGGAGAGTTTGGACAGCCATTTGTCTGAAATGGTATAGGGTCTCCTGCTTGAACAGGGGGTTGGACTAGAAGATCTCCAAGGTCCCTTTCAACTCTGTTATTCTGTTATTCTATTATAAACTTGGGGAATGAATGGAACCATTAGGAAAACATGGTTTTAACCTAGCAAAAGAAGAGAACATGAGAAAGAACCTTAACTGTCTTTGTTATAAGAGGGGGGGACAGAAACGTGATGTCAGGCTTTCCTATTGCTATGTATAAATAGATCTACAGTTATTGTATATATTAATATAAAGTAGGATTGCAATGATCCTTATGGCATCTGATGCTTGATCTCTAGACTACACTGAAAGGCTGATACTGAAAGATTATGTGTAGACTGAGAAAACTGTGGGAGGGGTTTAATTGTAGCTTATCTAATAAATAGCAGCTTTGTAAAAAGCTTGGGATGAAGAGATTCATATTTCTCATAGAGACTGTTTAGAAATTCACAAAGAAGGACAGCAAGAAGGAGTGGAAATTCACAAACAAGGACTGGAAACTGCAAGGACTGCAGTCTCCAAGATTCTGCATCTTGCTCATAATCCTAGCCTTAAAAATACAGGTTGTACCGTGTTTCCCCGAAAATAAGACACTGTCTTATTTTTTTTTGGCTCCCAAAAACACACTAGGTCTTATTTTCGGGGTAGGTCTTATATATTTATGGTGCCAAATAGTGGGTGTAAGTGTGTAGGGGGGGGTGTTTCGCGGGTGCACGGTTGCTCCCTGAAAAGTCTTCCTGGAACTGGAGATTTACACTAGGTCTTATTTTCGGGGTAGGTCTTATATTAGGGCAGGTTTAGAAAATAGTGGTAGGTCTTACTTTCAGGGTAGGTCTTATTTTTGGGGAAACACGGTAGCACAATGTTGGAAATAACCTCATACTCCATCAGAGGAAATGATTATTCAAAAAATATCAAGTTGTGCAGAAATGGATAAATTAACTCTAGCATTAAAAGATAAAGCAACATCAATGTACTATGACAGCTGGAACTGCTGGTATGAATGGTTAGATCAAAGATGGGCTACATAACATTGTAAAAGAGGATACGCTATAATTGTGGTGGTAATTATATATTCGCATTAAGGATTACTTGTAAATATGGCATAAAATAAGGATAGAAATAATGACCCACAAACTGTCGAGGATGAAATTGTGTTTAATCATGTTTTGATTTTTCTCTTTTTTCTCTTTTTCTCTTTTCTCTCTTTTACTTCTCCACTCTGTTCCTTTTTTCCTTTTCCACATTTGTGTATGTGCTGTTTGTTTATTTTAATTGTAAAATTAATAAAGTTTGTTTTTAAAAAAATACAGGTTGTCCGTGACTTACAGCCATTTGTTTATTGACCATTTGAAGTTGCAACAGCCCTGAAAAAAAGGACTTATGACTGTTTTGTACATGGTCGTAGCAGCATCCCATGGTCACATGATCATAATTTGCACAATTGTCAACTGGGATGTTATTTATGACAGTTGCAGTGTTCTGGGATCTTGGGATCATCTTTTGTGAGCTTCTGACAAGCAAAATCAATGGGGAAGCCAGATTCACTCAACAACCATGTTGCTAACTTAGCAACTGCAGTGATTCACTTAGCAACTGTGGCAAGAAAGGTCGTAAAATGCAGCGAAGTTCACTTAACAACTGTCTTGCTTAGCAACAGAAATGTTGGGATCAATTGTGATCGTAAGACATCTTATGTAGAAGTCTGTGGTTCCTGCTTCCTTGTTCCTGCCCTGCTACAAAAGGCATGAGACTTTGAGAAATCACGGTGAACTTTTGAAGCACCACGTAGCCCTACTGGAAAATCGATAGGAAGAATGGGAGTCATGATGTAATCAGTCCCCAAATTATGGCAGGTGACAAAGATTCCACAAATGTACCAGTAAGCTTTTTGTTTAGGGCTGGGAGTTGACCAGCTGTAACTATAAACAGAGGTGGTATTCAGCAGGTTCTAACTGGTTCTGGAGAACCAGTAGCCGAAATTTTGAGTAATTCAGAGAACCGGCAAATGCCACCTCTGGCTGGCCCTGCCACCATCTATTCTCTGCCTTCTGAGTCCCAGTTGATCAGCTGGGTTTTCTTTGATTGCCCCGCATAGGAGAATGGAGCTGGAAAGCAGTAACCTTCCCCCAGGAGTGGCGAGGGAATGGAGATTTTTGCAGTATTTTGCCATGCCCACCAAGCCATGCCACGCCCACCAAGCCACACCCATAGAACCGGTAGAAAAATTTTTGAATCCCACCACTGACCCTAAATCTTGTCTGTGTGTATTTTGGTGGACATGCCACTGAAATTCAGTATTTAAATTCCTGCCACTTAAAGACAGTAAACATCTTGAAATATGACTGTAAGCCCTCAGATTGGCTGAATGCCATTACAAAAATAACAGGTAATCCTCGACTTATGGTCATAATGGAGCCCTGAATTCCAATTTAGGATAAGTCATGCCAGTCATTAAATGGGTCACCATGATTATATCACCTTTTTTGTGGCAGCTCTTAAGCCAGCACAATAGTTGTAAAGTGGTTGTTTAGTGAATTCATTGTTTACAATGGCCATTTGGGGGGGGGTGAAAACTAAAAATAAATGCTGGTTTCCAGAAAAAAAAGTCATAAATTGTAGTCACATGACTATATGATGCTGTAAATCGGAATCTGGTTTCCAAGCTCCCAAAATATGATCACACATAACAGCATGAGGGGGTGGCACCATCAGAAGGTTGGTCATAACTTGGGACATTGAAACCTCGACCAGTTGTAAATCAAGTGTCATGCCCCTGGTGGAGACTGACTCATAGGAAGAGGAGGAACAGCCAACAGGGAGTGGGAGTGTAGCTCCAGAGGTGGTGGAGGAGGCTGGGGAAGGGCAGAGGCTGGCTGAGCAATCAGAGGAGGATCCAGGCCCATCTCCTATCCATCCCAGGGCATGCAGGGAGGAGAGGATCAGGGAAAAGCATGGTCTACTCAGGAGGAGAGGGCCATGATCCTCCTCAGGGCTTACAGCTGGCAGCTATGTATATAAGTTTGTAACTGCGTAGTCAGAATTGCTGGAGTCAAAGTTAATGTTTCCTTTGAAGGAGGTTTATATTTGTTGGCGTTTTTTCCAAGGACTTTCCCCGGTTATCTGCTTGGAACATATGATTACTTATCTTGGTTTGCTTTGGAACTCTCACCAATATGGTTTGTTCTTGTTTTCCTTTTGCCTCATTATTTACTTTTGGGACTTTAAACTGTGACTAATAAAACAGTTAAGTTGAAAGCATTGCCAGACTTTAATTCATGTTTTGGTTTTGGGTTATTTTGAGAGACTACGAGTCAACACATCAAGGACTACCTGTAAAGAAAAACATAGTTCCACCCTAAACCTAGAAAATCACAACTCAATGAATGATGCAGCCCTGCCCATTTCCCATCATTACATCACCATAGTAATTCTTAAACCTCTTCTTTTCTACTTGATTGCTCCAAATGAAATCTGCCTGCCCAGGGCATCTAAACGTTGCTCCCTGTGGGATTGAACCAACCTGCCAAAATAGATCTCCAAGGACCACAGACTAGAGAAGTTCCTTTTGCTGGTGTCAATCTCTGAAGGAGAAATCCCTCGAAATGCAAGCAATGGCCTCCCAAAAGTTCAAAACATTGAGATGCAAGTAACGGCCTTCCAAAAGTTCAAAACACTGAGATTTAATTGCTTCATTACAGAGCTGTAATTCTCATCAAAGGAAAATGGGTGGTGGGAAACATTCTTTTAAGAAAGAGAGAATCTCCCCTTGTAATGATATTTTACAAAGATCTGGAGACAATGGACGCAGTAATGAAAGCTTTGAATTCATTTAATCTAACGATGTAGCTGGATCCCAGATTTAATGAAACCTTTATAACTTTACTCTTTAATCAGTCTGTCCTTCATGAGTATCCTTTCATCTTCCTTCTTTCCTTCTTCCTTTTTTCTTCCTTCCTGGCACAATTAATAAAGAATTCTGATTTCTTCTAGAGAGTGAGTGAAATGGATGGATGGATGGATGGAGAATGAGTAGAGAAAAGGTATGCAGCCTTTTGTTGTTGTTGTTGTTGAGGATGATTTGACCTTTGAATGATGATGGAGATGAGGATCAAAATCCTGTACATGAGCAGAGTCTGGATATAGAATAGAATAGAATAGGATAGGATAGGATAGATAGGATAGAATAGAATAGATAGGATAGATAGAATAGAATAGAATTCTTTATTGGCCAAGTGTGATTGGACACACAAGGAATTTGTCTTGGTGTAAATACTCTCAGTATACATAAAAGAAAAGATACATTTGTTAAGAATCAAGAATCATAATGTACAACACTTAATGATAGTCATAGGGTACAATAAGCAATCAAATCATACTAGGAAACAGTCAATATAAATTGTAAGGATACAAGTGACAAAGTTACAGTCATACAGTCACAAGTGGGAGGGGATGGGTGATAAGGAGTGATGAGAAGATTAACAGTAATAGTAGTGCAGACTTTGTAATAGGGGAACAGTGTTGAGGGAATTATTTGTTTAGCAGAGTGATGACTTTCGGGGAAAAACTGTTCTTGTGTCTAGTTGTTCTGGTGTGCAGTGCTCTATAGCATCGTTTTGAGGGTAGGAGTTGAAACAGTTTATGTCCGGGATGTGAGGGGTCTGTCAATATTTTCACAGCTCTTTTTGACTCATGCAGTATACAGGTCCTCAATTGAAGGCAGGTGGGTAGTAATTGTTTTTTCTGCAGTCCTAATTATCCTCTGAAGCCTGTGTCTGTCCTGTTGGGTTGCAGAACCAAACCAGTTATAGAGGGTTAGGGATATATATAAACTTGAGATGAATTAATATCATTTTAGTTTCTCCTGTATAGATTGTGTCCTTGTAGTGGAGAGTTTAGGCATCCTAATGTTGCTATTAGCAAAATAATTGAGTGGACCATGAGTTACAGTCACAGATGAAGGATATGATTAAACGGGATCCACAACAGAAGGAAATAACAACCTATTCCAGGCTGTCTTGCCAAGAAAACCAAATGGACATTCACAACTGGGACAGCTGTCCACATATAGCTGGAAGATGAACTCCTGTTTGGAATGGATCTAACAAACTACTGGGTGTCAGCAGACAGCAAATATTATGAAATGGCTGGATTAAATCTGCCTGTTTAATTAAACTGATTAACCCTGACCTTACTACTTGGTGCTGTCTGAGCTTTGTTTTCTTGCAGACATTTCGTTATCCAAACAATAGCAATAATACTTAGACTTATACACTGCTTCACAGTGTTTTACAGCCCTCTCTAAGTGGTTTAGAGTCAGCATATTGCCCCCAACAATCTGGGTCCCCATTTTACCAACCTTGGAAGGATGGAAGGTTGAGTCAACTTTGAGCCAGTGAGACTAGAACTGCCAAATTGCAAGCAGCCGGCAGTCAGCAGAAATAGCCTGCAATACTGCATTCTAACCTCTGCACTACCAGAACTCAATGCTCAATGTGAACACTGATGATATTACCTAGTTAGGATAATGAAACATGCAGGAAAACAAAACTCAGAGAGCATCAAGGACCTCTCATTTCATCCTTGAGCTACACATATTCTCCTTTATCAGTACCTTCATTATGTGCCTCCTGCTGCCTTCAAGGGCAACAGTGATGCTCTCCACTAACCTTGGTGGAAGACCTTGAAGAGAGGCAAGAAGTTCAAGAGGGCAAGAACCCCTTCCCTGTTCTTCACTCCTCTGGCAACAAAGGTAAAGTATAAGTTGCAGAAACCATAGAGGCTACCAATAAGATTACCAACTTTGTGAAATAAAGGGGAAACTGCTATGGAGACACCTAATCCTAGCTGATGATGTTACCTGGCCTTGGAACGAAATGTTCAAAAACCAACCAAGCTTGGAGAATGAACCTCCACTCTCACCCTACACCTGAGCTACAGATATTTGCCACTATTACACACATAACCCTACAGCCAGATGGGAAGGATCCAGTCAATTGTTAGGTGACTGACCTCACTCAAAAGAATCAGAATGTCCACACAGAGGAAATTTTGTTCCACTTTGTCTATGAAGATTCTCAATCATCCAGGTCATGGCTGTCCCAAAGGTGGTTTTCAGAAGACAACTGGGCTTCCTTGGTTTTTCCTTGAAAACACTTTGCTTCTCACCCAAGAAGTTAACTGAACTGAGCTGAATTGAAGAAGCTTTTTGGATGAGAATTTCAAGGGGGGAAAATTCCAGTTGCCTTTTGAAAAGCAATTCTGGGACTTCTTCCTCTTTCCACAGGAAAAAACACTAGTTCCCAGTCAAATCTCCTTGATCCAGCTTCAGTGGCAGATTGGTTTTTACACAGAGGTCTAGTCTGAAGATGCATTCTCAATGGCTGATAAGCAGACCATCTTGGAACTGTGTAAGAGTGATATGTGGAAGATCCCCATGACAGATCTAGACATAATATAGCGTCATCGCACTTAGAATAAAGGTATATGTCCTCAAGGCAGTGGTGTCCACAGGAAGCATTAAAACAAAGGTGGCAGAAGCATCATTGTGATGCAATTCCTTCCCCTTTTGTGTAGGCACACAATTCTGCTCCTGCCACCTTGCCTTTATAGAGATCCACTCCCAGCAGATTTTTTACAGACAATCCTGGCAGCATTATGTCTATCAATTCTCGAAGAGTTGGAAACAGCTAAACAACTATTTAAATTTAACTAGTTGGAATGTTTATCCTCTGTGTATTTAATTATTTAATCCCATCTGCCACACTAGAAAATACAATTCAGAGGAAATTTTCCAAGGAGCTTAAAACAGCCCAGCTTTTTCAGGGAGCACATGAAATAAACTAAAGTTATGCACCCCTGGCCTTAAGAATGTTTTGTTTTCCTTTCCATGCATAGTTACCTAATTCATGTATCCTAAAGACGTCTGTAAGCCAGAGAGCAAATATTTTTGGTGGTAAAGCCAGCTTTTAATCTTCCATGCATTTTCAAGCCCTTTTCTCCTACTTAGGAAACTGAGACCCTTTGCAAGACAAATATTTGAAATGCCTTGCAGATGTTTGGTATTGGCTGATGAGGAAAATTGTACGTCAAAGTACATAACAATTATAAATATGACCTTTTTTCCAGTCGAGCAAGCTTGGGGTTAATGGTCCTTCAGTTCATCCCACATGAACAACGTTCATGTGGGGGAGCTCAAAACATAAATGGTGGTTGCAACATTGCAGTTGAAACCTCGTGCCTTGATATATGTGTAAAATGTCAGTGCAATGCCACAACTGCCAACTTGCCTGCTTCGACCCACACTTTAATCACTTTAAGAAGACTCCTCAATTAAAATAAAGAGAGAGCAGTTGGAGAAGGAGGGATTTCAGAAACAGAATAGAGATGAAAGAGACCTTGGAGGTCTTCTAATCCAACCAGTTGCTCAAGCAGAAGACTCTATACCATTACAGACAAATGGTTGTCCATTAAAAGCTTCCAGTGTTGGAGCATTCTCAACTTCTGGAGGCAAGTTGTTGTACTGATTAATTGTTCTGCACTGTCAGGAAATTTCTCCTTAGTTCTAGGTTGGTTCTCTCCTTGATTAGTTTCCATCTTTTGCTTCTTGTCCTGCTCTCAGGTGATTTGGAGAACTCTTTCTTCTTTGTCAAGATGGTAGGCTTACCAAACATAAAAGGGGGGGCAGGACTTTGATTTCATTGTCAGAGCACCGTCTTGACTTTTTTATCCTTCCCAGGAATATCCTTGGACAGCAGCAGCAACTTTTAGGAGCAACAGATGTTTTTTAATATTAGTTTCAGGAATTAAACCCAGGGCCTCTGGAGATATTGGCCCCGAGTGAAATGAAATGTGAAGGGTATGGTCGCCACGATGTAAAAAAGATGTTGAGACTCTAGAAAGAGTGCAGAGAAGAGCAACAAAGATGATTAGGGGACTGGAGGCTAAAATATATGAAGAATGGTTGCAGGAACTGGGTATGTCTAGTCCAATGAAAAGGAGGACTAGGGGAGACATGATAGCAGTGTTCCAATATCTCAGGGGCTGCCACAGAGAAGAGGGAGTCAAGCTATTCTCCAAAGCCCCTGAGGGCAGGACAAGAAGCAATGGGTGGAAACTAATCAAGGAGAGAAGCAACTGAGAACTAAGGAGAAATTTCTTGACAGTTAGAACAATTAATCAGTGGAACAACTTGCCTCCAGCAGTTGTTGCTTCAGCAGTTGATGCTCCAACAGTTGTTGCTCCAACACTGGAAGTTTTTAAAAGATGTTGGATAATCATTTGTCTGAAGTGGTGTAGGGTTTCCTGCCTAAGAAGGGGGTTGGACTAGAAGACCTCCAAAGTTCCTTCCAACTCTTTACTCTATTCTATTTTCTGAAAAATTTTCAGAGAGGTTTTTGTCTTATCACTTTCCTTCCCCACAAAAAGGCATTTTTCAGATACTCTTTTTTTCTGGTTAGTATCTCTGTTCATTATATTTGAACACTGCAGTATAATCAGCCAATATTTTGCCCCACAGAATGTTCTGTGGCCTTAGATATAATATTGAAAGATCTCCAACCGTCATAACTAAATTGTAATCGGCCATGATTTGATTCAAGCTGATGAACTGAGATTGGAAGAGGACATGATCTTATTTTCGGCAATGTAAAGTCAAATGGCTTTGATCTGAGCCAAATCAGAGCTGCTATTGAAAAAGAGATAAGTCCATTGGCTTTGATAGGGAAGTGTCAAAATGCCAGCAAGTGCTCCATTTTTTTAACAGATATAAACAAACATACATAGATGAGCTGTTAACGGACATTAACCTTGTCAAGTTCAATTGGATATTTTCAAGGGATACATTGAAATGTCAGGGAATTGTGCAGCAGGTGTCAGAGATGCCTATAGGAACTGTAATTTTATATAAATAAATAAATTTAACATCTATATTTACAGCAGACAAGATAGTCAGGCAAACAGGAGCATCATGAGGCAAAGCATAAAGCATACAGGGCACACAGAAGAAAAAGGCGGGAAAGGGGGAAACTCCCCCTCACACAGAGGAAAAAGGCGGGGAAAAAAGAAACTCTTCCTCACAAAGAAGAAAAAGGTGGGCAAAAGAGAAACTCCCCCTCACACAGAAGAAAAAGGCAGGAAAAAAGAGAAATTCCCCCTCACACAGAAGAAAAAGGCGGGAAAAAGGGAAACTCTCCCTCACATAGAAGAAAAAGGTAGGGAAAAGGGAAACTCCCACTTTACACGCACAACAACCAATCATAGTATAGATTGCCTCACGCAGGAGCCATCCAACCAATCAACTATAACTGTGTGTTCTGGCCCATTGTACAATTTTACTGTCCAAGCTATTAAATTTAAAAATCTTAACATTCTAAGACAGAAATTGGAGTGGTTTGTAGGAACTGGTCTCCAAATTCTCCAGCAAAGATCTTACATTTCATGGAATCAATGCAGAAAGTGTTCTGTTCTAGCTTTCTTAAAAATAAAAATATAGGTAGTGCTTGACGTACAACAGTTGGCTGCACAAAATCCCTGAAGGGTAGGAAGCAATAGAGACCCATACACATTCATGCATGCAAACAACCTAAATCCCTGGAGTGCTTATCTGGTTGTTTTCAAGAGAGTGAAGTTAATGTGGCAAGATTCTTGTCAATAGGAGAATAACGCTAAAGAAACTTCTCTATCAGTTCATGGTGTTGTTCTGGTGTCTAACACTGACACTCTAGTTATTTTTAATTCACAAAGTTAGGCAATGGTCAAAGGCAAGAATAATGATTGCATTCACTTTATTTTACTTGAATTAGACTTAAGTGTCAATGGAATCATTTGGGGTTTGATTTAGTATAGCTCATGACTTTTAAAATGGGACTTCTGACATCCCAGTGAAACCAAGAGCAAAAGAAGAGAAATAATAATGAGAGACTCATCAAATCTACATTTTGCTCAATGTTATGCTGGCCAAAGCTCCATTTAAATGTCTATTTCTCCAGCCTAATCATTGGCAAAAGGAGGAACAGCAATAATGCCCTGGGATCCAATCAAACATTTCTTAGCTTTGCAAAAGGTTTAATTTACCGAAGTGAGGAAGAGACAATATTATTGACATTTTGCTCAAGGGGAAATGTCACAGGATTGATCTGTGTGACTGAATGCCTCTTGGCACAGGAAGTGGGGCGGAGGAGAGAGAAAAGATTGTCAATAGCATAAATTTCAGCAAATGGCAAGTAAGACACTTGTCTCTGTCAAAAAGTGTGATCAAAGTCACATAATTCCCATCAGTGTTATTGACATGAAGGAAACTACAGGGCATAATGAGAAATGTTGTAAGAATATCAAGAAAGGGTTGACAGAATCATAACATGGAGTCATCAACCTTTTCACTTGAAATTAGTTTCCACATTCTGCAAAATGGATCACACATTGCGAAGGACTGTTTTCTAACACACTTGAAACTCCTTCCTAAAAGCCTCAAAGTAGTGTAACCAAAGGATAGTGTTAGGTTTGCATGAAGAGTCAGACGCGAAGAACTTCAGTGAAGAGTTTATTAAGTGACTACAGCTCGAATGGACCCGACTTGGCTGGGCTACGGCTGCTTCTTATAGCCAGCAGCCGTAGTTGCCAGCCAATCAGAGTGCAGGGTTTTTCCCGCACTATTTAAACCAATCCTATTTGACATTTTACAAGAACAATTCAAAATAAACCAATGACATTCAAACCTACATACGTAACAGATAGTAAACATCATAGAGTTAGAAGGTACCTTGAAGGTACCCCTGCTTGATGTCTATAGCGATCTTCAGTTATCCAGGTCATGGCTGTCGCAGAGGTGCTTTTTCAAAAGGCAATTGAACTTTCTTGGTTGTTTCCTTCAATATGTTTTGCTTCTCATCCAAGAACCTCCTTCCATTCTAACTGAATGGTGGAGGATGGAAGGATTTCTGCAAGGAGTATAAAGCTTTCCATATTCCATCATCCAGTCAGAACTGAAGAAGCTTCTTGGATGAGAAGCAAAATGTCTTGAAAAAAGAACAAAGCCCAGTTATCTTTTGAAAAAGCATCTTTGGGATAAAACCCCTGCTTAGTTGCTAAACATCTGCAAAAGCATTTTGATTGACTCATAGAGTTGGAAGGTCATTTAGTTCAAAAAGTGCTTAATGCAGGGTCTGTTAATACAGAAAAGATAGGGGGATAAAGCATAGGAAGCAGAAAACCAATGTGTCTTGAAAGACTCTAGATTAATGAAAACTTTACAATTCAACAGGGAGGCCACACTTCACAACCCACCTAAGGATAAAGGATTGAGGAGTTGGAACATTTACATCCCAACCAACTCTCTGATTACTCACTAATGAGCCTATCCAGATTGTGTGAGAAATGAAACCTCTCCGGAGGATATCTATGGGGTGTCCTAACCAACTTGTTCAGACTGAAGAAGCTACTTCAAGGAGCAGTGAAACGTTTCAAACCAACAATAAAAGTCCACTTGCCATGACTCAACCTCCAGACCTGGATGACTGAGAATCTTCACTGATGAAACTTTTTAACTTTACTCTTTATATAGCCTATTCTTCCCAAATATCTTTTCATCTCACTTCTTCCCTTCTTCTTCTCTCCCTATAATTATATTTTATGAAGGTCTCTGGACAATGGACTGAGTAATGAAAGTTTTGAATTCATTTAATGCTAATGATACAGCTGGATTCCAGATTTGATGAAAACTTTATGTTTGGTATTTAATCACTCTATCCTTCATGAGTATCTTTTCATCTCTCTTTTATCTTTCTTTCACTTTTCTTTCTTTTTGGCACAGTTCCTAATGAATTGTGATTTCTACTAGAGAGGTAGAGAAATAGATGGATGGGTGGAGAATGAATAGGGCAGAGGTGTCAAATTCAAGACCCACAGGCTGGATCCGGTCCGAAAATAGGGGTGGTTAAATCTGGCTGTGGGGCCGGCCTGGAAATAGCAAAGGACCAGCCCACAGGGCCTCTGGCAGCCAAAATGGGGTATGGGAGTGCTACAGGAGGCAGCCCAGACCAAAATGGGCTGTGGGAGTGCATGCGGCTCTCCCATGTCCCATTTTGGCCAGCAGGGTACTGCATGAAGCATCCATCTCACCTCCATACACCCCACATGGAGGAGAACTACAATGCTAATCCAGCCCTCAAAGAAATCCAGTTTGATGGCCCTGGAATAGCGCAAAGGTGCACAGCCTTCCCCCTGCCCCCAGGATGAGTTGACCGTAGGTTGACTTGATGGAGATGGGAATCAGAATCCTGCACATGATCAGTCTGGATATAAATTTGAGAGGAATAATATATAATTTAATTTCTCCTGCATGGATTGTATCCTTGTAGTGGGGAAGGAGCCCCTGTGGCACAGTGGTTAGAATGCAATATTGCAGGCTAACTCTGCCCACAGCCTGGAGTTCGATCCTGACTGGTTCAAGACGAACTTAGCCTTGCATCCTTCCAGATCGGTAAAATGAGGACTCAGATTGTTGTGGGGAAAATCACTCGGAGAATGAAGTTAAAGAGACATCATGGTGGCTGAGGTACTCTAGGAATTGAAGTCCACACCTCTTAAACTTATGGAGATTGAGAAACGCTGCTCTGAAGTCTCCAAATCAGCTGTCCTGTATGATTCAAATCCATTCTGACTTTTCAGGAACTAGATAGCCCATCTTTGCCTTTTTCTTCTTCCATCCATTCTTCCATCAGATCATTAAATTCATGTTTATGTCAAACTGGCTCAGATCCCTGCCAAATTCAGAAAGAGGGAGGCGAGTGTTGACAGGAGTCTATCCTGACAAATGACTCATTCATGGGCTGTGAATATTTGCTTCTGGGCTGCAGCCAACATGGATGGTCTGAGAAACGCAAACCAATGCAGGTGTTCATGCTACTGTTGTTGCTCAGAGCTTACTTAAGAGATCGGAAGAAAAGGAGGAGGAGAGTTTGGACAATATCCAGCTTCTGCTTCCCGAGACGCTTTGAGAAGTGACAATTATGTCTTCAAGATGATGAGTACACCGAAGGACGATTGGAGGGGAAGGAACAAATAAATCTAGATCTTCATAGCATCTTCAGAGACAGTTATGTCCAGTGCTCTACACAGATGGTTTAAGGGCATGAAATGAATGGGTGATTATTTGAGAGTTTTTCTTTTGGAAGCAATCTCACGTTATCCCTAAATTGCATGAATTACTCTCCTTCAGTTTGTAGGTTTTATTTTTTTCCTGTTGTTTTATCCTGGAATAGTCACTTGGTATTCTAACCAATCAGAGAAAACATAAAGAAAGGAATGATGTTATAAGCCAGGGGCGTCAAACTCACATCGTCATGGTGGTATCACATGATGTATCAGGACTTTTTTCACCTTCATTAAAATGAGCATAGGTGTGGCCAGCATGTGACGCATCTGGCCTGCAGGCCAAGAGTTTGACCACCCTGGTATGACCAACATTGGCAACCTTGTGGACTTCAACTCCCAGAATTCCACAGCCAACATGGCTGGCTGTGGAGTTCTGGGAGCTGAAGTCCACAAGCCTTAAAGTTACCAAGGTTGAACAGTTTCTGGACTTCAACTCGCAGAATTCCACAGCCAGCATGGCTGGATGTTGTCAAGGTTCCAAGTAATACATCCCCAGCAATAAGAACTCTGAGGCAGGCATATTCCTCAAAGAACAGTTTATTGGGACAGGTCATATTGGCACAAGCTTGGTGGAAACCGGTTCTAAATTCCTGCCAGTTTTTCACCCAATTAAAAGTAAAACTTTGTCCCTTCCCCCAAGAGTCTCCAGTCACATTGTCCAATCAGCATACAGCCCAGTTGCTAGGTGACCTCAGTCTCCACCTTCAAACACCTGCACCACTGTCCTTGATTTCCAGGGGAAAGAATTTTACTTTGGCTACAGCACCCCAGCTATCTCTATATCCCCTTCCCTGCCCCTCAGCTCCAGGCTGTGTCAGCCCTGAAGCAATGTGAAGACTAAACTCTCATAGGAAAGTCTACAGAGCAGAAAATGGCCACAGTTAAGCCAACTTCAGGGTTGACAGCTGTGGAATTCTGGGAGTTGATGTCCACAAGTCTTAAAGCTGCCAAGATTGGGCACCCCAACTGTAAACCTATTTCATCAGATTGTTTCAGCTTGGGATGACCTAAGTTAATTGAGAGAGAACGTTTGGTTTAATTGGCTAACTGAGAGTGAGGTCAATGCTGAATGGTGCAAAAAAAAAACACCTTTTATTCCTTTTAAAACAAATTCTGTGAAAGATCACCAATGAAAACGTGTTCTTACTGCTTCTGAATTGTTGAAAGGATGTCATTACTTTTCAGTGCCAAACTAAAAATACTGTGATGTCCTACTGATTCTTACTATAAAAGCTTTAAATGGGACCAAAAAAAAGCTCATTTTTACAGGACTCTTTCACACAGTCAATCTCTGCCAGCAAGATTGCAATTCTATTATTTGACAAAATTGTGTCCAATAATGTTGCATAAAGGCCTTGGCATTTAATGTTTGGTAGGATAAATCCACATGGATCTGAAGACAGAAGAGAAAGATTACATTTTAAATTAACATTCTTGCAAAAGCACATCATTTGTTGCTTTCCCCATTTAAAAGTGATTTCCAAGTGTAATCAAATTGCAAAGAGCTCACCCAAATGAAATAGCTTTCAAATTTTCTTCAAAGTGAGATACATTGTTAACCCTTAGTATTCTAATATGCTAGCCAAAGGCAAATAGCTGTTAGGTGCCAATAACCAAGCACATTCATTGAGTTCAAAAGAAAGAAAAAAATTATTGTTACCTCTAACACAAGAATCTAGTCAATTAACCAGTCAATGTTAAATTGGTGCTAAATTGGTTAATTCCATTGACATAAAGGTAAATTCACAAGAGGCTGGACTTAGGTCTTTTGTGACAACAAAATGATTCTAAACTAATGACACGTTTAACCCCACATTCCAGCTCTGCCTCTTCTTCTTCTATATTCAGGACCTGTTCGACAAACACAAAGGGAAGTTAATTCCTTCTAACCCTAACCCATATCTAAGGAAAACAAGGATCCATAATCCATAAAGTGACATATGCAATCACAAATATCAAATAGTATTTTATTTCTTTATTTAAATCTCATAATTATCTTGAAATTTGCTTGTCATATCTACTTGTTGACATAATAAGTACAACCAAGTAACCAAGAGTGAGAAATAAATAGCAAAGCCCAGCAATATAGATTTATATATACATATTGGCCAAGTATTAGAAAGTTGCAACAATACATTCACAAAAAGACTGGCAGCTGAAACTGTGCAAGTATGTTTCCAGATGGTAAATTGTAATATGCAGGGAAAATCATTAAGTATACTGTTGAAGAGTTATAATGACTGTTTTTTTTTAATTTAATGCAGCATAAATGCAATGACATGAAGCCTGTTGATGCTATTTGTGTATTGGCGGGGGGTGAGGTTAAAGTTAGGGGCATCTTCCAAAGCCTCACTTTGATTGTAACGTTTAGTATTTTGTACCTATTTGGTAAGGTTCCGTTTGTGGAAAGGTGGATAGATGAACTAATTTCCAATTCATATTACTCTGGCATTGGATCATTTTTTTTCTAGCACTGTCCTATTTCCATTTCAATTTACGATGTTGGCAGGGACAGAAGCATTAAAACTCTCAGATTATTATTGCTAATTGAATAAGCAATAATAATAAAATTATGTGCTATTTATGGCAATGAGCAGGGATGTCTGCAAGAAAGGGATCAAAAAGGCAAAATGATGACCGCAACCAAGGGAGGGAGGGAGGGAGGGAGGGAGGAGGAGGAGGGAGGAAAATAGGAAAGAAGGAGGAAGGAAGGAAGGAAGGAAGGAAGGAAGGAAGGAAGGAAGGAAGGAAGGAAGGAAGGAAGGGCATGGAGAGGGTAGGAGGGAGGAAAGGAGGAAGAAAAATAAGAAAGAATGAGGGAGGGAGGGAGGGAGGGAGGGAGGAAGGAAGGAAGGAAGGAAGGAAGGAAGGAAGGAAGGAAGGAAGGAAGGAAGGAAGGAAGGAAGAAGGGAAGGAAGGAAGATTTCCAATGCTCCCCACCAGCTTCCCACAAACTCAGTGAGGAAATCAACAGCAAGTAAGAAATTGCTCACACTCCCAGTGATTTTTTTGCCTGCCCATTTTAATTTGGTTTCTCTGTTTAGGGAAGGAAATATCTCTGAAATGATGACCCAACAGGTCATGGGTTGTCTAGTATCTATTTAATAGTAAGATCCATGAAGTTCAGTTGATCTTGCTTCACATTGGCGTTTATTTTAAATCACAAAGACAACCTGTAATCTAAGCTACCAATTATACATCCTGCTCAGAGAGGTGAATCTTTGGGAAGTTCTTACACATTTTCAATCATTTTAGAACAATGAAGAATTGTTACAGATGGTTATTAAAAGGGTCAATAACATCATTGATTTCCAGAGGGACATGACCCTGAGAGCTGCTGAGATTCATTTACAAGCTCGTGATGTGAGTGAATTGCTAGACCTCAGAGCTAACAAAGGATGACAATACCTAGTCATCTTCTGGATACTGCCCAAAAGTGTCGCCATGAAAGATGCTTCACAAAGATCACACAATTTGTCTCCCTCTTCATAACATGAAGAACATGCGGTCTTATGTGGCTGATAACCAAAAGGGGAAAAAGAGATTCTCCAGATGGTTTTCCTTTACAAAATCTTAATAAGTCTGCACCCCTTCCCATGGTTTAATCTCGGACCTTTATGGGGCTATGTCTGAATTGATGGGTGGATATGGGCAGGAAGGAAGGGAAAGGAAGGAAGGAAGAAAGAAGGAAGGAAAAGAAAGGGAGGGAGGGAGGAAGGAAGGAAGAAAGAGAGAAAGAAAGAAAGAAAGAAAGAAAGAAAGAAAGAAAGAAAGAAAGAAAGAAAGAAAGAAAGAAAGAAAGAAGAGAAAGATGATCAAGAGGAAAAGAGAAGGGGAGGGAGCAAGGGAGGGAATCAGAGGTGGTATTCAGCAGGTTCTGACCAGTTCTGGAGAACCAGTAGCAGAAATTTTGAGTAGTTTGGAGAACTGGCAAATACCATCTCTGCCTGGAGATTTTACAATATCCTTCCCCTGCCACACCCACCAAGCCACATCCACAGAACTGGTAGTAAAAAGATTTGAATCCTACCACTGGAGAAAATCAATATTTACTATGGATCAAAAATCACCACTTTATTTGTCTGGGATGGGAAATAAATACAGTATAATCTTACATGTAGGAGATGGCCAGGCAGAGTCAAACACCATAGTAGATCTAAGTCCAACCCACTTTGAATTCCATTGACCCTTATCTACAGCCAATTTCCTTGGACTTTTAATAGTACAGATTCTTGTAGAGAGCTTAAGCTTGCAACAAACCCTTATATATATTTGAATTGCTTGGGTTTCTTGATTTCCGTGCTTGACATTATTATGCTTCCTTTTGTCACTATTCCTGAGACATCTCCATGACAATCTGTTCCTAACCTGAACTTTCAAGTCTCCCAACAATGCCCCCATTGCCATTGGAGCTAAATCCATCCACTGCTTCCATTTTAGGCAATTATTACTATTTAGCCTGGATGAGAATGTGACAGAAAAGATGTAAACATATGTACACAATGCACGTAATTATAAGTAAAGCCACTATAGGGTTATCACAGTGGCCTCATTACTGGATATCCAATTCAGCTATCCTGGTGATTGTCTCTGACGTTGTTTCGTGCAGATCTTCTAGGAACCAGGGAATGGATGTTGTGGGCTTCTTCCACAATATGTTTAATAGCCTGCCTATCGGCACCACAATCACAAGAAAGGGAATCTTTCCATCCCCACTGATCCAGGGCAGAGGCACTTCTTCCCATTTTACGCAAGATGAGGGGGAATCTGCAATGAAGTAAGTTTTAACAACGCTCCAGAAGGAAGCGGACCTTTTTAATTTGTCTGTTTAATGACCTTGGCTCAATTTTTGCATTGCAGTTCTTTGGACGGTCCTGTTTTGTGGCTGGTGGTTGTTTTATCTCTGCTTTTAAATGAAGTGTCACCTCGTTGTGAGATGGGCAGCAAACAAAATGAATGAATGAATGAATGAATGAATGAATGAATGAATGAATGATTCGCTCAGCACTTAGGTCTCCTTTGGGAGCAAAAATGACGTGCAAACTGAAAAACGGTAGCAGCAACCAGGATTAAGTATTTAGAAAAAATATTTGGACTAGTTCATATTTGTCACAAGTGGACCACGGAGCGAGTGTGTAATCAAGAAGCTGGTCAGACTAATTGAACGGTTGAATTTTGCACAATTAAGCTATTTTATTTAGAAAGTGAGGATTGCAAAGAGGATGTGATTGATGCATAATTGGATAGCTGCATTTCTGTCAAACAGGCAATAAGTGGTCAAAATAGGGAGCTCCCTATTAAATCCTGTACCTGTTAACAGCGGCATTTTAGGACCAACACTCTTTATACTTTACATAAATGACCTTTGCAATCATATTAAGAGCAACTGCGTTCTCTTCGCTGATGATGTAAAACTATTCAACACTACTGGCAACACTGCTACCCTTCAAAAAGACCTTGACTATGTATCAGAATGGTCAAACAAGTGGCAACTTCAAATCTCAAACAACAAATGCTGTGTCTTACACATTGGGGAAAAAAATCAGAACATAAAATACAAGCTGGATGGACACAACCTTGTAGATGACCCACACTCTGCCAAGGACCTTGGAGTACTCATCTCTAACGATCTAAGTGCCAGAGCCCACTGTAACAACATTGCCAAAAAGGTATTAAGAGTTGTTAATGTATACAGAGAGCATTTGCACTAAGACAAATTCCTTGTGTGTCCAATCACACTTTATTTATTTATTTATATTTGAACTTATATGCCGCCCCATCTCCGAGGACTCGGGGCGGCTCACAACTAAAATACAGAACAATAAATACTTAAAAAACCATTAAACTAAATACAAGCCCAAATATTAAAACAATAAAATAATAAACATTTTAAAAAAATCCCTCCCTCCCCCCAGGAGGGGTCACAGCCCGGGTTGGTCAAATAACCAGGTCTTTAGCTCATGGTGGAAGGTGCGGAGGTCAGGGGCCAGACGGAGCCCCAAGGGCAGCTGATTCCAGAGGTCAGGGGCCGCGACAGAATAGGCTCGTCGCCGGGGAATCTCCAGTCGGCATTGACCCGCCGACGGGACCCCAAGGAGTCCTTGCCTATGAGCTCACACAGGTCGGCCGGTAGTGTTGGCCAATAAAAGAATTCTATTCTATTCTATTCTATTCTATTCTATTAACTTAATCTTGCATAGCTTCTTCTCTGATAATATTGCACTGCTAACTAGAGCATACAAAACATTTGCAAGACCAATCCTTGAATACAGCTCATCTGTCTGGAACTGCACTGCATACCAGACATTAATACAATTGGGAGACTCCAGAGATATTTCATGAGAAGAGTCCTCTACTCTTCTGCTTGCAACAGAATACCTTATACCACCAGACTTGAAATGTTGGGCTTAGACAACTTAGAACTACACCACCTTTGGTCTGACCTAAGCGTAGTACATAAAATTATCTACTACAATGTCCTACCTGTCAATGACTACTTCAGCTTCAACCATAACAATACACGAGCACACAATAGGTACAAACTTAAGATAAACTTGATTGCAGAAAATACAGCTTCAGCAACAGAGTTGTCAATGCCTGGAATGCACTACCTGATTCTGTGGGGGTGTTTTCCCCCAAACCCCAAAAACTTTAACCTTAGACTGTCTACCCCATTCCTAAGAGGTCCTTAAGGGCATGTATAAGAGCACCAATGTGCCTACCATCTTGTCCTAATGTCCCCTTTTATTCATACCCATTTCATGTACTCATAATCATGTTCCTAATTATATCTGTTATCTAAAACATGCTTGACTAAATAAATACAAAAATACATTTAAGGGGGCCTGTATCGATGTCGAATTGAAACTGATTCTAAGAAATCAGGTCAGCTTGCTTCTTGTGTCCTTGACATCTTGTAAATGAAGAACACAGTAGTGGCCCAGTTTCCGGATTAGGGAAAAAAAATTGAAGCAGAACAACATACTCAAATGTGCATCCAAGGATTACATTAGCCACCTTACTCCTAATGCATTGGTTTTGTTTCAAATGGCAATTTTTGTTTCAAATGGCAATTTTTCAGGCAATATTCGGTTCCCAGGATACAAGAGTCAAAAGAATTTTGGAAGCTTGCCAGACAAAAGCTGGGTTTCAGCCCTCCTTGGGTGTCAGCTCTCTTCCTGGAGCACAGAGAAAAACCAGTCTGAATTTGCTGCAATCTTCCCCTTCCCTATGACATCAAGTGGAAAGAGACAAGTAGCTGAAGAGCTGAAAATCTGTGCAGAGAAGAACAAAGATGTTTGGAGGTTACACTGTATGACGAACCGTTGTGGGAACTAAGTATGTCTAGTCTAAGGAAGAGAAGGACTAAGGGTGATAACTTGCAGGGGTGGGATTCTACCAGTTCTGTCCACTTCTGTAGAACCGGTTGCTCTGAAGAGCAGCAAACAGAGAGCATACATAGAACCGGTTCTATGTTTGCTGCTGTTTTGGCCCACCCGCCCACCCGGGCTCCTACCTGACCTTTATTTCCTGCATTTTCAACCGCAGCTGCTTTGCGTGTCACAGCTGTGGTTGAAAAAGCAGGAAAAAGGGGCTTTTCCAACCACTGCGCACTTTCACGCAGTGCTGCTCAGCTGTCCGGGCAGCTCAGCAGGTTGTGAATTGCACTCGCACAATGCGCGTGCGCATGCGCACGCAACACAGAGCAACAGAACCGGTAGTTACACCAGTTGGATCCCATCCCTGGTTATAAGATATCTGTCTTCCAGTACTTGAGGGATGTTCCAGAGAAGAGGGAGTTGATCTGTTCACCAAAGCACCTGAGAGCAGGACAAGAAGTAACAGGGGGAGATCATTCAAGAGAGATCCAACATAGAACTAAGGAGAAAATTCCAGAATCAGTGGAAGGACTTGGCTCCAGAAGGTGTGAGTGCTCCATCACTGGAGGGTGTCAAGAACATACTGGACAGCCATTTGTCCAGAAAGGGATAGGGTCTTCTTGAGCAGGGGTTGGACTCAAAGACTTCCAACTAGTTACAGGTAGTCCTCACAATTGAGCCCAAAATTTCTGTTGTTAAGCAACACATACCTTAAGTGAGTTTTGTCCAGTGGTGGGATTCAAATTTTTTTTACTACCGGTTCTGTGGCCATGGCTTGGTGGGCATGGCAGGGGAAGGATGCTATAAAATCTTCATTCCCACCTCACCCCGCTAACCTACTTTCCAGCTCCATTCTCCTGTGCAAGGCAACAAAAGAAGACCCAGCCGATCAGCTGGGACTCTGGAGGCAGAGAATAGTTGGAGGCGGAGCCAGTCAGAGGTGGTATTTGCCAGTTCTCTGAACTACTCAGAATTTCCGCTAACAGTTCTCCAGAACTGGTCAGAACCTGCTGAATACCACCTCTGGTTTTGCCCCATTTTACGATCTTTCTTGACACAGTTGTTAAGTGAATCCCTGCAGCTGCTCAGTTAATAACCCAGTGAATCTGGCTTCCATGAATGAGCCTCTGTGGCGCAGTGGTTAGAGTGTAGTACTGCAAGCTACTTCTGCAGCCAGCTGCCTACAATTTGGCAGTTCAAATCCCACCAGGCTCAAGGTTGACTCAGCATTCCATCCTTCTGAGGTGGGTAAAATGAAGACCCAGATTGTTGGGGGCAATATGCTGATTCTGTAAACTGCTTAGAGAGGGCTGTAAAGCACTATAAAGCAGTATATAAGTCTAAGAGCTATTGCTATTGCTATTTCCCCATTGACTTGGCTTGTCAGAAGGTTGCAAAAGAGGATCACGTGACCCCTGGGATACAGCAATATTCATAAAATGGGGATGCTGCAAAGGTTGCAGCAGTGAAAAATGGTCATAAGTCACATTTTTCAGTGCCGTTTTAACTTTGAATAGTCATTAAGTGGACTGTTGTAAGTGGAGGACTACCTGTGTTCCGTTATTTTACATTCTATATTGGAACACAAGTATCTCCAATAGTTGAAGCTATGGCAAGGTGCTCACAAAGCAGAGGAAAAATTAGAAAATGGGAACAGCACCCTGTTGGGCATTCAATTAATTAAATTGGTTAGTGAAGAAGAAACTACAGCTTTGTGCCAGATGGAGTTATGCAAAACCCGTCATTACTTTCAACAACTATTGCACCAAAATGGAAGCTCAAAAAAGAGAAAAGAGATGCTTTGATGAAGAAAAATATCACAATCTTGGCCTACTTTTTTTGATGGGTTTAGGAGACCTATTTGCAATTTAAGATGGGTTGGCTTAGCATGATTTGAGCTGAATTGCACCTGGACTAATCTGTAGAACAAATTGAAGGAGCTAAATGATTGAGAATTTGGGCAGGAAACTGCAAGCTAACCTGAATTTGGAATCATCAGAAGGCAAAGAATGTGTTTAAATAATTTTTAGGAGGATTAGGGCCACCTAATTAGTGGCCCTAATCCTCCTAAAAATAATTTAAATCAAATCAGTAGGAAAGAAGGTATCGGAAGTTGCAAAGACGCCAAGGAAGGAACAGGAAGAACATTAAACATAAACAAGCAACAGCTGGAAGGGAATTAGTTAGCCACTAACAAATGGCACTTTTGTCTGGAATGCAAAACAACCAAACAAACAGGAAAATAAATACAAACTGGTCAAAGAGACTCTATCTTAATGAAGTCATTAATAATGTTTGCAGGAGCTTGCTGTCAGATTTCCAAAGTCTGTACCTCATCCTTTATTTCAGGAGTGCCAAACTCGTGGTCATGAGCTGGATGCATCACCTGCTAGCTGTCAGCATTCCAACTAACAAACTCCAAACCAATAAACTCTAAGACAAACATCTTCTCAAAGTTACACTTTATTAGAGTTGTCATATTGGCACATCTGGGAAAACCCAAATCTGAGAGTTCCGGGTTTTCCTTTGTAATTGAATTTTCAAAACCCCATCCCCTGCACCTATTAGTCCATCACGTGGCCCAATCACCATCCGTACCAACTGGAGACCTTCCTCGAACTACTCCACTTCCAGGTGCAGGATGACATGTCCTTGACTGAGAATAAGAATGTTGTTTTGACTAACTACCTCCACTCCATGAAATCCCCCCTCCGAATTTCCCATGCACTGGAATGTGGCAGCGTAGAAGCTTCTGAGGCTAATATGGCTTCCAAAGCTGACACTAGCCAGCCCCCCCCCCCATTTTAGTGAAGGGGGAAAAAGTCACGATACATCGCATGATGACAACATGACGGAGCAAGTTTAACACCCCTTCTTTATTTCTTGCCTCAAAACTCCCTATCAGAGTTGATGAAATTTTTGCTTCTGACCTCACATCCTGCCATAAAAGTCTAGAAATTGTAGGGCCTGATTTTTCATTTTATTTATTTTTCCTGTTTAGAAGACACTGGCTGTGTCCTTTGTTTATTTTTAAATGCCGGTTAAGTCTGCATTAGACAAGCACTACACTTGACCAGCATAAATGGGGAAGGAAGGAAGGAAGGAAGGAAGGAAGGAAGGAAGGAAGGAAGGAAGGAGGGGGGAGGGAGGGAGGAGGGAGGGAGGAGGAAGGAAGGAAGGAAGGAAGGAAGGAAGGAAGGAAGGAAGGAAGGAAGGACCTAGAAGAGGGAGGGAGGGAAGAACAATCATGAGAAAAGGAGAGAGGGAGGGAGAAAGGAAGGGAGAAGGGAGGGAAGGAAGGAAGGACATGGAAGAGGGAGGGAGGGAAGGAAGGAAGAACCATGAGAAAAGGAAGAAGGAAGGAAGGAAGGAAGGAAGGAAGGAAGGAAGGAAGGAAGGAAGGAAGGAAGGAAGGAAGGACTACATAACATAATTTACTAACAGAATTTGCTGATAGGACTATCAGATTGGATCAATTTAACAGGGACATTTAAATTTAAAAACCAGGCTGGTTCTATTAATGGAAATGGCCATTAATCATTATTACTAAATAATTATTACAGCGTACATCTGTTCTTAAATGGCTGAATGCCAATTGAATATTGTACATCTGTTGGTGTACAGGCAGAAAATTCAACCTAAGAATGTAATTGTTCCCTAGCAACAGCTGAATTCTGTGTTTTCCAAGAATAGGGGATCAACTGTTGTGTTTCTTCATCCAAGTAATCTCAGGGAGGTACTTAGGAGCAAACTAAAAGGGACATAGCTTCTAACCGAAGCTCACGTACCTGTCTAAATACAGCCAGGGCCGAATTTAAAGGTTTTTATGCATCATTTCATGCACTCAATCCTTTGAGATGTTTTAAAAGAAACCAGAAAATCTTCATGACTTGCTGTTTATGACTTTTTCTAATAGGCAATGTTTTGTTTCCAGATATGGATATCAGTTCTGGATTTCTGGGTG
Source organism: Naja naja (assembly GCA_009733165.1). Taxonomy (NCBI): domain Eukaryota; kingdom Metazoa; phylum Chordata; class Lepidosauria; order Squamata; family Elapidae; genus Naja; species Naja naja. The sequence goes on along the minus strand of CM019148.1, from coordinate 14,202,955 downwards.
ATACAATGCTATCTTACAGGTTTGATTGCAATATTGAGTACATTTTAGCATCATGCAGAAAAACAATCCCCTTTTTCCCCTGCTGGTTCCGATTCAGTTGGGCAAAAGAAATTGTGCTTTTGCAAATGATTTTTGCAAAAACAATTTACTGATTCTTGTCAATATAGTATTGTGGCTTTTTTTAATTACAGGTAGTCCTCGGCTTATGATCAGAATGGGATTTTGCTCCATTTTACTACCTTTCTTGCCACTGTTGTTAAGTAAATCATTTCAGTTGTTAGTAACACAGTTGTTAAGTAAATTTGGCTTGTCAGAAGGTTGCAAAAGATGATCACATGACCCCGGGATACTGCAACCATCATAAATGTGATTCAGTTGCCAAGAATCTGATTTTTTTATCATGGGGATGTTGCAATGGTTGTAAGTGTGAGAAATGGTCATAAGTCACTTTTTTCAGTGCTGTTGTAACTTTGGTCAATAAGCAAACTGTTGTAAGTCGAAGATTACCTATACCAGGTAGCCAAAGTGAAAAATGACAGAATAAAACTTTATTTCATTGTATGATAGAATTGGGGTTTAAACATCTTCAATTTAGCATTTTCAAATCAAGAAATCTGGATGGCCAAAGAGAGGGAAAGATACGAAACAGAAATGACAACAAAAGCAACAATTTCTCCCAAGAGTTAATCCAGCTCAAAACCACCTGCAAGAGAAATCCCAAAGAAATTCTCAAGCACACTGAGAATAGGAAAATCCAAAATAAAACATCTGAGGAACTGCAAGGCAGATTCCAGCACTGCATTAGCAAATTCATAGCAATAGTCAGATGCAATCAATTTTGCACCTCTCCCTTGCCTTGAGCTTATTTGAACGATAATTAATTCAGAATTCTTGGAAGCTTTGCTGGCTACCTTAGTAGAAGTAGGATCTATTCTTCCCCTGACATCTAATCCCTCTTTGGCAAGTGGCATTTTATAGCTGCATTCAATATCCCTTGATCTTACCCTGGTGAGGAAATTTGTCCTGATAAATAAAAGAACCCACCAAACTGAATTCCCTTAAAGATTCATCATGCTAATCTTTAGGTACATTCTTGCTGCATTGCCATGAATTTCCTCCTTAGTCAGGGCAGAAGAAAGAGAAGGAGAAGGAGTCCAGAGGTATTTCACAAGACCAGTACTCCACTCCTCCACTCACAATAGAATACCTTATTTATTTATTTATTTATTTATTTATTTATTTATTTATTTATTTATTTATTTATTAATGGGACTTATATGCCGCCCCATCTCCGAAGACTGGTGACTCACAAATAAAAACAACAACAACAATAAATAATTAAAAACAGATTAAACTAAATAAGACCCATTACAGTTAAAAATTCATCCTATAAAAACCATCCCATCACAAAACATCACAACCCAGATTGGTTAAACAACCAGGTCATGGCGGAAGGTGCGGAGGTCAGGGGCCAGATGGAGCTCCAGGAGAAGTTGGTTCCAGAGGTCTGGGGCTGCTATAGAATAGGCTCGTTGTCGGGGGACTGCCAGCCGGCACTGGCCAGCCGACGGGATCCCAAGGAGTCCTTGCCTATGTGCTCGCACAGGGCGGTTGGCATTCGATGTCACCAGACTTGACATATTGGACCCAGACAACTTAGAATTACGCCACCTACGGTCTGACCTAAGCTTAGTCCACAAAATTGTCTACTACAACATCCTCCCTATCAACAACTACTTCAGCTTCAACCACAATAATACACTGGCAAACAATAGATACAAACTCAAAGTAAACCGCTCCAAATTCAATTGCAGGAAATATGACTTCAGCAACAGAGTGGTCAATGCTTGGAACTCACTACCTGACTCTGTTGTTACATCCTCAACCCCAAACTTTAACCTTAAACTGTCTACTGTGGACCTCACTCCATTCCTAAGAGGCCTGTAAGGGGTTGTGCTTATGCATCCCTGTCCTACTCTTCCTATTTATCCATTTATTCGTCTTCATTTATTATGTATATACTTGTACCTGCTTATACTTATATGTTTATAAGTTATGTTCATATTTATACTTGTTTTCTCATACATGCTTGACCAAATAAATAAATAAAATAAAATAAAATAAAATAAAAATAGATAAAGAGAAGAAGGAGAGGAGGAGGAGAAAGATGAGAAGAAGAAGAAGAAGAAGAAGAAGAAGAAGAAGAAGAAGAAGAAGAAGAAGAAGAAGAAGAAGAGGAGGAGGAGGAGGAGGAGGAGGAGGAGGAGGAAACTTTACATTCCTAATGTTTCTTTCTTTCTTTTCTTTTTTTCTTTTATAGTTTATTTGTACATTTTCATTTAACGTACACAAGTGCTTTGTGAACAATGTAATGTCTGGGTCAATTGCTTACATAATAATATTTTTCCAGCTCCTAATTTCTACCTCTATTATCCAACTATTTATAAAACGAATATATTAGTATGGGAAAAAGTGAAAACAAAAATGCATATAAAATTACCAGTTTGGCTCTCAACTATGGAAGCATTTACAAATCCAAATGTAGGGAATCTGGAAAAAACCTAATGTATCTTTCTGACACAAAGCAAAACAATGAGAAAGGGGCATGGATTTGGGATGGGTTTTTTTGGGGGGGTGGGGTTTTTTTGTCAATGCAGGAATAGCCTGGTCAGGTTGTGTACTCTGAAGATCTACATCAAAAGACATGGTGGAAGACACACTCAGTGCTTGCTGGCAGTGGGTAGATGAGTGAGCAGAGGAACACAAAGTGTTGTAGCATGTCCATGAAGGCATCTCTTCTCCTTTCCCTCATGGCCCCTGCCTGGTGAGCCTCTAAATACTAACACCTTAATCGTTTGCGAAGGCCCGCTGTCAGAACGATCGAAATGGAGCAGATTATAAAATGGAATGGCGAGCGTTCTCATCTCCAAGGAAATCTAGAGAGCTCCATAAATCAACACCACAATTCTTGGATCAGATCAATGGAGCCAGGTGAGAGACATAAACTGCCCAAGGCAAGATATGTGGTCCACGCTGCTGTGATTCAGCTGGACAAGGATGAATCGAAAGAAGTGAGGGCTAAACCAGGGAGGGAGAAAAGCCCTTAAACTCTTGTGTCTTTATGAGTTTGGGCCTTTAAAAAAAAAAAAAACCTGAAAGGCCTATTTGCTTTTTTTTCCCCCAGAGATGCATTTTTCTGTGTTGGTAGCAGAGTTGCTATTTATTTATTTATTTATTTATTTTATTTTATTGGACTTATATGCCCCATCTCCGAAGACTCGAGGCTCACAGATAAAACATATAAATACAATAAATACTTAAAAATTAAATCACTAAAGCCCAATAAACCCAAATTAAAATTTAACTATCCCACACCCCCTGCAAGGTGATCACAGCCCGACTTGGTCAAATAGCCAGGTCTTCAAATCACGGCGGAAGGTGCGGAGGTCAGGGGCCCGAGGAGGTCCAGAGGCAGTTGATTCCATAAGTCGGGGGCAGCACAGAGTAAGCGCCGGCGGAGACCACCAGCCGACATTGGCTTGCCGCGGGACCCAGAGCCCCTGCCTGTGTGCCCGTACAGGGCAGTTGGTTCTCGATATCAGTAGGAGGCACCCCTTAAATATTGTGGACCCATGTCGTGTAGGACTTTGAATGTTAAAGCCAAAACCTTGAACCTCACCCAGAGTGCAACCGGCAACTAATGCAAGCCGCACACGGGGAGGGGTAATATGGGAGAACGGGTAACTCCCATCACAACCTGTGGCAGCATTCTGCACCAGCTGCAACCTCGGATGGTGTGCAAGGGCAGTCCTAAATAGAGGCGTTGCAGTAGTCGATGCTTAAGGTAACAAGGGCATGAGTGACTGTGCACGCAGGGCATCCCGGTCCAGGAAGCGGAAGCTGGCAAACCAGCCAGACCTGGGCAAAGTATTCAGCAAGTTCTGACCAGTTCTGGAGAACCAGTAGTGGAAATTTTGAGTAGTTCAGAGAACCAGCAAATACCCGCTCTGACTGGCCCTGCCCCCATCTATTCTCTGCCTCCCGAGTCCCAGCTGATCGGCTGGGTCTTCTTTGGTTGCCCTGCACAGGAGGACAGAGCTGGAAAGCAGGTTAGTGGAGTGGGGAGGGAATGGGGATTTTGCAGTAACCTTCCCCCAGGAGTGGTGTTCTGACCAAGGCTTCCTGAGACCGTAATTAAGCTTAGTTAAAGCAACTCTTGTTTTATTTCAATGCTGGGAATTATTTTCATTCCCAGCCGGTAATGAGTCCAAAACTGTCCCTTCGAGATAAGCACCCACCTTTTTTTCCTTTGAATTGCTGCCAACAATTAGAGTGCCAAATGAATTATAAAAAACCAACCGAAGTACAAAGTCCACACAGAGCTTCAAGGATTAATCTGAACAGAAGGAATGACTTTGCTTCCTACAAAGGTTTCATCATCTTTGCCTATCCTTTATATCTTATGGGAGGGACAATCACCTCCAAGCCTTACTCCCAAGTCGCCCCTTTTGTCTTAGCTGCTCTTGCCTTCTAGCAGCTCTGCGCACACATGCACTGGGAACAGGCTCTCACTGCTGCCAGACTCTGGAGGCTCTGGAGTCAGCATCCCACTCCCAGATGGTCCTGGCCCCATCTCTGCATCAGATGCAGGACCCTCGTCCGAGTCCTCTCCAGACTCCCAGACGGATCCCCGTTCTTCCCCACTGTCCGAGTCTGCTGTCATGTGCACAGGCTGCTGGAGAACCACAACAAGTGGGGAGGGAATGGGGATTTTACAGTATCCTTCCCCTGCCCCACCCAACCAAGCCAAGCCAAGCCCACCAAGCCATGCCCACAGAACTGGTAGTAAAAAAAAATTGAATCCCACCACTCTTGGTAGTCCTTTACTTATGGCCACAACTGAGCCCAAAGTTTCCATTGCTAAGCAAGACCATTGTTAAGTGAGCTTTCCCAATTTTATGACCTCTCTTGTCGTCGTTGTTAAGTGAATCTGGCTTCCCCGTTGATTCCGCTTGTCAGAATGTCACAAAAGATGATCACATGACCCCGGGACACTGCAACCATCATGAACACATGCCACTTCCTAAGCATCCAACTTTTGATCACATAAACCATGGGGAGGCTGCAACCGTCATAAGTGTGAAAAACGGTCATGTGAACATTTTTTCAGTGCCATTGTAACTCCGAATAGTCATTAAACAAATGGTTGAAAGTCAGAGACTACCTGTATATCTATATGCATAGATGCATATATTTAAGTACCATCAGCTGCGGTGCACTGTGGTTAGAATGCAGTATTGCAGACTAACTTGGCCCACTGTCAACAGCTCGATTCTCACCCTCAGAAAAGAATCGAGATTTACAGTGAGAGAACTGGGATGTCATTCCAACTGGAAAATTGTAGCCAGATGGTAGTAAAGAGAGGGGAAGCAGATAAGATTAACGGGATGGAACTACCAGAGGATTACATAGCAGATATACAAACCAGCTACCTTTGTACTCCACAGTTACATGGGGACCATGTAGAAAGGGCAAGGAAGACAACAACATCCAAGTATTACCAAAGGATAAGTCAGGACCTGAAGAGCCAGGTCAATGAGACGAATAAGATCCATGCCATCAATACATACCCTCTGCCAGTTATCAGATACTCTGTCAGTACACTGAGTAGGCCAAAGAAAGAGGAGATGTGTAAATCCTCACAATATATAGTGGTTTCCCCCTCAAGTGTGACACCCAGAGAGCAGGAAGGGTTTGTTGAGTATCAAAGCCACTGTCTTGGATGAAACCCAACGCATTCAGGAGAACATCAGTAAGATGACACTCAAAGATGAACTTCTGAGCGAATGCCTATTCTATATCTTGTCTGGTAAAAATGACTAGGGATGACATGATAGCACTGGTCCAGTATTTGAGGGCTGTCAACAAAGAAGAGGCGGTCAACTTATTTTCCAAAGCACCAGAAGGCAAGACAAGAAACACTGGATGGAAACTAATCAAAGAGTGTAGCAACCCAGAAATAAGGAGAAATGTCCTAATAGAATAATTAAGCAGTGGAACAACTTCAGAAGTTGTGGGTGCTCCATCACTGGAGGTTTTTAAGAAAAGACTGGATAGCCACTTTTCTGCAATGCTATAGGGCAGTGGTGGGTTTTTTTCTTGTTGTTTTTAATTACATTTATATGCTGCCCTTCTCCGAAGACTCAGGACGGCTTACAATTTTGGGGGGAGCATGCACATGCCAAAAAGTCACTGAGTGCCAAAACGCCATGGCAAGACAAAACCTGCTGGTGCCCTCTGAGTTTGATTGTTTTCTTTCATTATCCAAATTAGGTAATATTATGAGAGCACTGATGATGTTACGTAGTTTGGGCAATGAAATATCTGTCAGAAAACCACCAAGCTCAGAAAACACAAAGGGCCCTTCATTTCAACCCTGAGCTACAAATATTCTCCTTTACTAAGTCAAGAAGCTGCATGGGATGTACCATCCATAGCTAGCTGAGGTGAATGGAGATCCTACCAGTGGCTGGAAAGGACTCGATTATATGACAACTCTGAAGCACAGCATTACGTGTTGATTGCTTTTGCATTGGCATGTTTCCATTGCTCTTGTACACCCGCTAGCAACTTTTAATCTTGAGGACCCAAGATTGTTGGGGGCAATAAGTTGACTTTGTAAAAATGCTGCTTAGTAATAAGCAGGCATATACTATGGAATGAAGGCTATTGCTGAGCACACTGGGTTGTATCCCAAAAAATTGTAAGCTGCCCTGAGTCTTCGGAGAAGGGCGGCATATAAATGTAATAAAAAATATAAAATAAAATAAAATAAAATAAGACTGAGGCATTTTCAAAATGCTGTCAGGTAAATAAAGATGTGAGATGGAGGAAGGATAAAATGGCTTCCGTGGAAATGGAAGCCTGCTGGGAGCAAAAGGCCCTTGAAAAATCCCAATTGGTGAACCAAGAAATCATGTGAGGCTCTCAGACCCAACCTTGCAGAAGAAGGGTCATTCAGCTTCAGCTTCAAGCGTAAAGACTTTACCATTTTTAAAACATATAAATATTAAAATGCTGCCTCAGTTTTTAAGAATGTTCTTTTTTTTCATCTTAAAAAAATGGATTGTAGACAGGAACTTCAAAAAAGGAGGAATGTCTAAGCCTCTGTGGATCTCTTCTATTCCCCCCCCCCCCGACAGAGGAACTGGGTTGTGGAAACCACATATAATTTCAGCACAAATGCTCCTGCAGCTGCCAATGCAATAATTATATCCGCAGATTCACCACCATCCCAAAAGGGAGATGAGAAAGTATCTGCTTCAATTATCATCCCTAATAACTTTTGAGGACCTCTTTAAAGTGCATTTCAATGAGTCCGACTTCAAATGTGGCTGAGATGAAAGAAATGACATTCAACCTGGTGAATAACCAGCTCTCTCAGGAAGGCACCGACCTTCCTTCGATTATCACCAATCAGAGACGGGCCTTTGAAGGCAATCATCTCACACGGCTGTATCTGGCCCTTCACCAGGGATGAGGTACTTTCAACGTCCATGAATTCAGAAAAGCCTTGAGAGAGCCCACTAGGACTTGAGGATGTCTGCTTGGGAAGCAGAAGTGCAGAAAACTCAGATTTTCTTGAGTGTGTGGCTGCAGAGCCCTCAAGCATTCAGGAAAAAAGTAGTTGAAAAGCTAAGCTATGAGCAGACACTGGATGTTTTTTATCTCATTATAATCATTGTTCATTGATCTGAGGGAATGTGGGATTTCAACCAGTGGTGGGATTCAAAAAATTGTACTACCAGTTCTGTGGGGGTGGCTTGGTGGGCATGACGTGGCTTGCTGGGGGTGGAGGGGGAAGGATACTGCAAAATCTCCATTCCCTCCACACTCCTGGGGGAAGATTACTGCAAAATCCCATTCCCTCCTCACCCCACTAACCTGCTTTCCGGCTCCATTTTCCTGTTCAGGGCAACCAAAGAAGACACAGATGGTCAGCTGGGATTCAGGAGGCAGACAATAGATGGGGGTGGGGTCAGTCAGAGGTGGTATTTGCCAGTTCTCCAAACTACTCAAAATTTCCGCTATCGGTTCTCCAGAACTGGTCAGAACCTGCTGAATACCACCTCTGGTTTCAGCCCTATGGGGTTATATTGTGAGTTGATTGCATAGTCGGCCAGAGATTTAGTCTGGATTTGGCTTTTCTATCCACTTATTGAGTTCTTCCCAAGAACTTGTTTCATGACGTTAAAGGTATTGCCGCAGGATCTAAGCTGTTCCAAGGAAAGCTGCCTTTTGCAATTGACTGATGGTAATTTTGTCAATGCCGATGGTGTTCAAGTGGCACTCCAGTTGTTTTGGGATTGCACTCAAAGGCTCCTATTACTATTGCTACTATCTTTGCTTTCCTTTGCTGTAATCATTCTACTTCTATTTTCAAGTCTCTGTATTTTGTGATCTTCCCCAGTTCTTTCTCTTCTCTTCTGCTTTCTCTAATACTACTATGTCCATTATTCAGACTTTCTTGTCTTTCTTATCAACAATTGTTAAGTCTGGGGTCTTAAATTGTAGGTGCTTGTCTGTTTGAATTTTAAAGTTTCATAATCCTTTGGTTTCTCCATTTTCTATTATTTTATCTCTTCTACATACTCCCACCAGTTCTTGCTTGCAGATACATGATATTTCTTGCAGATATTTTGATGCACCATTGTTGCTATTTTGTCATTCCATTGTGGGTAATCAATCTGTGTGATCTTCCTGCAACAGCTTAACTAGGTGGTCCACTTATTGCTATTATTTGCTTTCAAGTTAGGGTTGTTTCCTGGTGACTATGTGGACAAGACCTTGTAATTTTATTGGCAAGATTTTTGGAAGTAGTTTGCCACTGCCTACTTCCGAGGACTAAGGGAGTCTAATTGGCCCAAGGCAGAGGTGGTATTCAGCAGGCTCTGACCAGTTCTGGAGAACCGGAAGTGGAAATTTTGAGTAGTTTGAAATACCACCTCTGACTGGCCCCGCCCCCATCTGTTTGCCGCCTCCTGAGTGCCAGCTGATCGGAGTCGGCTGGGTCTTCTTTTGTTGCCCTGCACAGGAGAATAGAGTTGGAAAGCAGGTTAGTGGGGTAGGGAGGGAATGGGGATTTTGCAGTATCCTTCCCCTGCCATGCCCACCAAGCCACGCCCACCAAGCCACACCATGCCCACCAAGCCACGCCCACCAAGCCACACCCACAGAACTGGTAGTAAAAAAAATTGAATCCCACCACTGGCCCAAGGTCACCCAACTGGCTTTGGGCTGAAGGTGGGAATAGAACTCATGTCTCCCAGTTTCTTACCTGCTAGTAAAACCACTACATCAAACAGGATCAATTATAATTTTGATTATGATTACAGGTGGTACAGCCCCCCCCCTCCCCATTCCTCTTTTCCTCTAAGCAGCTCTTCCTCTCCCAACTAATCAAGGAGAACCAACCTAGAAGGTTTTAGTTTTAACATTCAAAGTCCTACACGATATGGGTCCCCACATTGAGAGGAGCGTGCTCTTCTTCAATAGCTAGTTCGCCGCCCTGTGGGGCTCATAGGCAAGGACTCTCTGGGGTTCCATCAGCGGCCAATGCCGGTTGGTACTTCGACGATGAGCCTTTCTCTGTTGCGCCCCCGACCTCTGGAATCAACTGCCTCTGGGAGCTCTGTCTGGCCCCTGATCTCCGCACCTTCCGCTCGTGAATTAAAAACTTGGTTGTTTGACCAACCTGCTGTGACCCTTCCTTGGGGGAGGGATGGTTTTTAATGTATTTTATTGTTGTGTCTATTTGGGCTTGTTGGTTAATGTCTTTTAAATATTTATTGTTCTGTGTTTTTAGTTGAGGCCTCCCGAGTCCTCGAGATGGGGCTGCACAAGTTCAAATATAAAATAAAAAATAAAAAGAATGAGGAGAATTTTTCTGACAGTGAGAACAACAGGGCCTTCTTGGGATACCGTCAGCCAGACATTGTGGGTTGGAGGTGCCCATGGGTAGGGCCTTCCCTGTGGGAGCACCCACCCTGTGGAACCAACTCCCCTTGAGCCTTCGTTTGGCCCCCAATCTCTGCTCCTTCCACGGTGACCTTAAGACTTGGCTCTTTCAGCAGGCCGGTCTGGACTACCTAAGGAGAGGGGTTTTTTTTTAGAGGGTTTAATTTTAATTGCATTTTAATTGTTAGGCTTGTATTCAGTTTAATTTCTTTTTATTGTAAATTAGAAATGGGTTTTATTGTTAGCGCACCCCTGAGTCCTTAGGGAGAGAGGGCGCATACAAGTCTAATAATAAATTATTATTATTATTATTATTATTATTATTATTATTATTATTATTATTAATCAGTGGAATGATCTTGCCTCCAGAAGTTGTGACTGCTCCAACACTGGACATTTTTCCAAACAAGAGATCCACAGGCATTTGTCTAAAATGGTGTCAGGTTTCTACCTGAGCAGGTGCTTGGACTGGAAGGCTTCCAAGCTCTGTTATTTTGTTCTGTTAGAGCAGGGGTGTCAAACTCAAGGCCCGGGGACCGGATCCTGCCCACGGGATGCTTAAATCTGGCCCGCGGGTCTGGCCTGGAAACAGCAAAGGACTGGCCCACGGTGCCTCTGCCAGCAAAAATGGAGATTGAGAGGGCCATGGGAGGCTCTCCCGAGCTGCATTTTCTCTGGCGGAGGGTTGCAGGATGCTGTTGCAGCCAAAAACAGAGCTTGCAAGGACCATGGACAGCTCTGTTTTTGCTGGCAGAGAATTTCAGGATGCCATTGCAGCTGAAAATGGAGCTCAGGCGCCCGTTTTTGCTGGCAGAGCGCTCAGGCCCACCACAGGTGCCCACGACATGAGTGACATCAAGCTGGCCATGCCCCCCTGCCCCCCCCCACCTGAGGTCAAACACAACCCTGATGCGGCCTTCAAAATGAAATCAAGTTTGACATCTTTGTGTTAGAGTTTTTTGCCCACCCAAAAATAAACTCACATTGGGAACATGTAAACCACAGATGATCATTTTTATTTGCAGCTTCATTTCCTGGGTCACTGATTAGTTACGTTACAAAAATTTTTTTTGCTTGCTTGTTGGCTCAGTGGAAGATTCAAAAACAGCCATTACAGCAGAAGCAAACTGGAAAGTGCTCTGTAAACTTCGGCTCCCCTGCAGTGAAAAGAACATTTTCCAGTCTGTTTTTGTTGTGTTGCACGAGCCCGTGCAGTTTATTGATGAGCCATATGGCCACATTATAGAACAAAAGGTTAAATAAAGTCGTAGCAGTATAACTAAAAGCAAAGCCTCAGCTCACGCATTCTGATTGCCTGTATGTACAGTTAGTCTTCGACTTACACCAGTTCATTTAGTGACTGTTTGAAATTTTAACGGCACTGAAAAAAGTAACTTATAACTATTTTTCACACTTAGGACTGTTGCAGTGTGATGACCCAGGGCATGGCACAAAGGCAACACAGCCAGTTAATCAATAAGAGTCCCTTTATTAGCTCCAACTTTGTCCCCAATGTCCAGGTTACCTTCTTGCTGGAGAAAAACTCTCCCAGGAACAGCCTTTGACTGCAGAGAATCAAATCCAAAACGTGGTAAACAAAAACTGTAACTATAAGCCCAATCAAGGCAAAATAAGGTAATTAGTTTGTCAGGGAAGGAGCAAGAATTCCAGATGTGAAGGCACGGCAAAACTCAACACGGTTGGAAAGATGCCAGGAACACAGATAAGCAAAGTCAACACAAGATAAACTCACGTTTGCTCCGAGCAGCTGCTGCACGCAGCCTGCATTCCTTTTAAACTTTCTTCCCAGTTGTGGCTAATGAAGGGAATCAGGGCCCTTTCCTCCCCCATAAGCAACTCACGTTGCTCCCTTCTCTGTTCCTCCCTGCGTGCCCTTGGATGAAGAGTGGGAGGGCCTGGGTCTTCCTCTGAATTCCCTCTCCCTTGTTCTACCTCTCTCTTGCTCTGCCCAGCCGGACTTTGCCCTTCCCCAGTTTCCTCCACAGCCAATGGAGCCACACTCCCACTCCCTGTCAGCTGTTTGTCTTCCTCCTCAAATTCAGACTCTGACATGCAGTATCCCCATGGTCACATCTCAAAATTTGGGTGCTTGGCAGCTGTTTCATATTCACACAGTTGCAGTGTCCTGGGTTCATGTGATCACCTTTTGTGAATTTGGTACAATCAAAGTCAATGGGGAAGCCAGGTTCACTTAACAACCATGTTCTTGACTTAGCAACTGCAGTGATTTATGTTCTGACCCAGGCTTCCCAAAATCATGAAGCAGACTCTTCATCCCAATAAAACCCCTTTTATTTAGGTTAAAGTGAATTCCCCTCCAGCAAAGTCCCAGCAAACAGTCTTTCATGAGATTTCACAACTACAGACCTTTATCGGGCTTGGAGAGTTGCCAGGCCGATACCTTCCAAACGCCATGCTGTAGCGGAAATTACTTGACAGGAAGTCAGGAACAGATCTTCACCCTAATGAGTTGAACTAATTGTCTCCTGCAAACACCACTCCCCTTTTGCTCATCTTTATTCCCTACGGGAGAAGCCATTCTCCATCCACTTGTGCCTTTACTCCCAAGTTGACCCTTGTTCCTTAACTGTTCCCTTCCCCTGGCAGCTCTGCGCATGTGCACATTGGGAACAGGCTCCAGCTGTTCTTCTGCCCCACTGATCTCCAACTCTGAAGGCAGCTGATAACTGTCAGATGGCCCTGGCCCCATCTCAACCTCCTCACTGTCCAAGTCTGCTGCCAGCTTCACTGGCCACTGGCAAGCCACAACAATTTACTTAATCACAGTGTCAAGAAAGGTTGTAAAATGGGGCAAAACTCACTGAGCAACTGTCTCGCTTAGCAACAGAAACTTTGGGCTCAATTTTGGTCGTACATCAAGGACTACCTGACCATGTGGGTACATAGCTCCCGATGTCATGTTACATATGGCTCCTTCTACCAGACACCTTCTGAGTCACTAAAACGCCTGGCAGGATTGTCTTGGCAGACAGAAGCACATTCTATCCAAGTTCCGTGTCTCCACAGCTCTCAAAGCTTAAGCAGCAACCCACCAAATTTTGGGTATTTATCCTCGTCAGCCTTAATTAACTGCATCTGTTGGATGAGGAAAACGACGAAAGGCAGAACTGCGGGAACTCTAAATTGGCTTGTATTTTGTCATAGAATATGCCATGATAGTCTACAGGCTTCCTAATTCCAGAAAATACAGAAGGAAAATAGCCAGAAACTTTTGGCAAAGGATAACTAGCAAATCTGGGGTGGGAAGGTGGCAGACAATTCAAATTGTCAATTGGCATCCTGCAGGTGAAACAGAGCTGTTTCTTTGATTGTTGTGTTTTGCTGGAGAGACTTGCTTTGATCTAGCAGCTGAATCGACATTGGTCCTTCCTCTATTTAGTTATCTATGAAGCATTTACTTTCCTAGCACTTGAGACGGCAAAAGACAGCAGCCTCAACTGATATAGAGAGCCAGTTTGGTCGAGTCAGGGGTTAAGGCACCAGGCTAGACACCAAGAGATGGTGAGTTCTAGTTCCTTCTTAGGCATGGCAGTTCTCTGTCAGCCCAACCCACCTCACAAGGTTGTTGTTGTGGGGGGAAATGGAGAAGGAAGGAGTGTTGGGTAAGCTCACCACCTTGAGTTATTTATAAAAAGAATAAAGGTCGGAGATGGATGGATGGATGGATGGATGGATAGATAGATAGATAGATAGATAGATAGATAGAGGTAGGTAGGTAGGTAGGTAGATGTGGAGGGATAGATAGATAGATAGATAGATAGATAGATAGATAGATGATGGATAGATAGATGATAAATAGATGATAGATAGATGATAGATAGATGATAGATAGATAGATAGATAGATAGATGATAGGTAGGTAGATAGATGATAGATAGATGATAGATGATAGATGATAGATAGATAAATGATAGATAGATAGATAGATAGATAGATAGATAGATAGATAGATAGATAAAGGGTAAATAAGTAAATAAGTAAATGTGGAAGATGTAGACAGATAGTAGTAGACGATAGTAGTAGTAGACGACGTAGATAATGGATGGAATAATAATAGATAATGCTCGTGTAGATAGATAGATAAAATAGAGTGGAAGATGTAGATAGATAGATGTCGATAAATAAATTAGATAAATGTAGTAGATAATAGACGATAAATAGATAGATAGTCGTAGACGTAGTAGATAGATAGATAGATGCAGTAAATTAGATGTAGTAGATAGATAGTAGTAGATAGATAGATAGTAGATAGTAGATGACGATAGACGACGACGCGACGATAGATAAGATTCAGACAGACAGACATGGATAACGGGATGGATAGCTAGAGGAATGGATGGACGGAGAGACAGATAGATGGATGAACAGAGATGGATGGACAGAAAGACAGCTTCTTGATGCCTGCATTTTTACTCATGGACATATGCCAACTAGTAGCAGCTGAAGTTGGATAAATAAAATTTGACTTTTATTCTCATCTTTTCACTCTCAGAGTCTGACTACATTACTTTACTATTTTTAAAAAATTCCAAAGGGAAACATGATATTTGGAATTCTTCTTTGCACTTTCATTAACGTGCACAATATTTTTTCCCAAGCCAGTTTTCCATACACAATTCGCACCTGTCTATATATGTTTAAAAGGGATGCTTTTGCAAAACATGGCCTGTGAATCAAGCATTCTTTCTTGAAGGATTAAAGTAGTCACATTTTCTGAAAGCTTTGACATGGCTGTTTCAAAGTTTTTCTCTGGCTGTCTTAATCAGTATTTCTATGCACAACCCCATTGTGCCACCCGCATTACCAAATGGAATTGTTATGCATTTTTCATTAGAGAATTTCTCTTAAAAATACATTATCACTTTTAACGAGTCCGTTTTTTAAGCAGTGCAAAGGAGAAATTACAAAAGAAACTTGATCCTCCATCACTGCCTCTTAAAGTGGTAGCAGTTGAGGACAGGAACTGGCTTTAATAAAAGGTGAGAATAATATACAAGAGGATTGATAATATATTCTACTTCCAAGCACCACTGTGTGATTTCACACAATGGCCTAGAAATCACTGCGCACATGATGCAGAGGCACCCAAAATCATGTAAAATCATGCAAAGTTTTTACAAGATACATAAGCATGCCCCACCCCAGGGGTGGGCTTCAAAAATTTTACCAAAGGGCCCTCTGCCCGGTTGATGGGTGGGTGTGGCCATGGTGGGCATAGTCTAGTTGGCTTTCTGCACCACAGTGGGGAGGCATTTCTGCCCTCCCCATGTTCTGGAGGCTTTCCTCCAGCCTCCAGCAAGGCAAAAAGGACCTCGCTGGGCTCCAGAGGCTCTCTGGAAGCCAGAAACAGGCCCATTTCTGGCCTTCCTGAACTTTCAGGAGGCCCGTTTTTCACCCTCCCTGAGCCTCCACGCATGCCCTGCACTTACCTGCATCCAAAATGGACCATGTGGGGACTCCTGGGAGGGGCAGGGTGGGATGGGTGGGGCCAGCCAGGAGTGGGATTTGGGGGTTCTCCAAACTGCACAGAATCTTAGCTAGGGGCTCTCCCAAACTCCTGCGAATCCCCAGAAGTCCACCCCTGCCCCACCCCCACCCCAGTTCAGAAAAGCATGACAGAAAGATTGTAAAAATTGGCAATTCTGCATGGGATCAAGGATATCATATTTAACTGAGTATCTTGCAAGATTTTGGTAATTCATGCTTTGTCGTGCAGTCAGACAGGTGTTCAGACTGGATTTGACATTTTCATCCACCTGCTGAGTCCTTCCTAAGATGGGGAAGGCAGATGTAGGCAGATGTTGATGGGGTTAGAGGTATCACCACAGGATGTAAGCAATAAAGCTGCCATGGCAATTGACCAATAGTGAATTTGTCAGTGCCGATGGAGTTCAAGTGGTGCTCCAGTTATTTTGGGATTGTGCCCGGGGTACTACTACTATTGGTATTACCATTGCTTTCTTTTGCCACAGTAATTTTATTTCTATTTGCGGTCTTTCTATTTTAAACTATTATTATTGCAATGAGAATGAGTGGCGTGGTGGCCTACTGGTGAAGCTGTTCGCCTCCCACTCAAAAGGTTCAGAGTTCAATCTTAGGCAGCGGCAGATGTTTCTCTCTTAGGGCTCAAAGAAAAAATATCTGTTGTGAACTCCCCTTAGGCATCAGGAAGGGCATCCGGCTAGTAAATGCTGAGCTCCATCCAGTCATCCTGACTCTACTCCAAATTAAGGGATTACAGGGTCATAAAAAGTGAGCTTTATTATTGCAATGAGAATATTATTGGGGAAGATGGTAAGTACATTGGGTATTTGGGCTCTCTTATTATACAGGCATAGTTTAATCTGGACTTATACCGCCTAGGACAGAAGTTGGCAACTCACAGCTCTGGAGCTGCTGCAGCTCCCTGTCACTCAAAATATGCATCACAACTGCCAATGTACGACACCCACCATCATGCAATTTATTGAGCTTTTCGACCCCTGGTAGGACAACCATGGATAAATCCAAGAAAAGAAAAGTTTCAGAAGAAAACAGAATGTTTAATGGTACGTGGACAGAGTCAAAAGGGTTTTATGGCTCCCGGTGTTTTCTTTTCTGTGGGAAAGAGGGTCCAAATGGCTCTTTGAGTGTTTAAGGTTGCTGACCTCTGACCTAGGACATGTGCAAATATCAACCCCTTCACCTTTTGCCTAAAACCTTACCTTACCTTAATGTCAGCAGAATTCACCACTCTCTAACCCTGTGCAAGGTTTTGATGGAAATGTAAATTGTGAAGTATCCGTGCCTTTAAGAAAGAAGGAACAGGAAATTGTTCTACCTATGGTTATCACACAGGTTGAAGCCAACTTCCATTTGCTGATTAATATGAGAAAGAGGATCTCTTTCCTTTTCCTCCTGCTTCTCTCTTATCATTTTCATGAGCACTTCTAAACCTCTGGAGCAATTCTCAAAAAAAAAAAATCACACTCTAGCATTCCACCTCCAAACATATAACTATGCATAATTTAGCAACTTTCCTCAGCTAACTTGGAGCCTATTAAGTGCTGCATCCATCCTTTTGCAAAGAAGAACTAAGTCTTTATTGTCATAAGATCCTTGGCATCTGGCATGGAATTAAACAGTAACCACTGGTACATGGTGACGCAGTGGCTCAGTGGCTACGATGCTGAGCTTGTTGATCAGAAAGGTTGGCAGTTCTGTGGTTCGAATCCCTAGCACCATGTAGGAGTGAGCTCTTGGTACTTGTCCTAGCTTCTGCCAACATAGCAGTTCAAAAGCATGTAAAAATGCAAGCAGAAAAATAGGGACCACTTTGGTGGGAAGGTAACCCGTTCCATGCACCTTTGGGGTTTAGTCATGCCGGCCACATGACCTTCGGATGCCTTCGGACAGCACTGGCTCTTCAGCTTTGTAATGGAGATGAGCACTGCCCCCTAGAGCCAGAAACGACTAGTATCTATGTGTGAGGGAACCTTTATCTTTACCTATTGGTACATGTGGCTAAGGTTTAGAAGTTAAATCTTATATAGATTTCCAAATAAAGATCCCGGTTGTGAATCTTGGAATTTATTTATTTATATTGGGATTTATAGGCCGCCCTCTCTCCCAAAGGACTCAGGGCGGCTCACAACAATAAAAACATACAATACAAAATTTTAAATTTAAAAAATATCAAATAGAAATCCCAATAATTCAATTAAAACCGACACCAGCTAATATAAGCCAGTAAAAACCCCGCCTCAGTCCTGGTCGGCCTGTTGAAAGAGCCAAGTCTTCAGGTTGCGACGGAAGGATCGAAGGTCAGGGGCCATCTGCAGCTCCAAGGGTAACTGGCTCCAGAGGGCGGGCACTCCCACAGAGAAGGCTCTCCCCCTGGAGATCGCCAGCCGACACTGTTGCTGCTTTGGCTTTGGCTTTAAAGAGATAATAAGCATAAATAATAAAAGAGCTGTTTCTTTCCTGAATTTGTTCATAACTCATATAGCAAGGTTTAGTGGTGGAGAAAAGTAACTGAGATAAGTAAAAATAGGAATGTGGAGATAAACCACTTTCTTTTTTTTCCCTCATGACCATTAGCTGTTCTGATGGTCAGCTGTGCTGGGATCCCCTTCACTGTCTTACTGCTTCGCCTAGGAGGCTTCCCTGAGGCCCAAAAGGCACAAAATTGGAACATGGAGGGGTGCTGCACAGCCCTCCTACACTCCGTTTTTGGCCTCCGGGGCCTCAGGGAAGGCTCCTGGGAGTAAAAATGCCCCCCAGGAGGCTTCCCTGAGGCCCAGGAGGCCCCCCCCCCCAAAAATGAAGCATGGGGTATGTGTGTGCTGCACACACACAAAAAAGAAGCCACGCCCACCCAGTCACATGGCTATGCCCACCTAGCCACTCCCACCTAGCCATGGCCACAGAACCAGTAGTACGAACATTTGCATCCCACCCCTGGATAGTAGTGGTGGTGGTGGTGATGGCAATAATGATGATGATTACAGCCAGTTCATGCATTGGTTAAGCTATCAGACTATAAACTGGGAGACTCTAAGTTCGAGACTTGACCTGAAGATAACTGGATATTCTTGGGCCAGTCATTCTCTCCCAGCCCCAGGAAAAAAAGAGCATACCACTTCCAAAATCAAGTTAAGGTGAAGGAATATGCTGAAATTAGCTGACCTGCTTAGTAATAAGCAGGCATATACAATGGAATGAAGGCTATTGCTGAGCACACTGGGTTGTATCCCAAAAAATTGTAAGCCGCCCTGAGTCTTCGGAGAAGGGCGGCATATAAATGTAATTAAAAAAAAATTCTGTACAACTGAGATGTTAACATCCAATATTTTTTATTTATTTATTTATTTATTTATTTATTTATTTAGTCAAGTGATTACAAGATAACAGGTATAAGTATAAACATAGCTATGAATACATGAAATGGATACATATAAGAAAAATTATAAGAAACAATAGGACAGGGACGGTAGGCACGTTGGTGCGCTTATGCACGCCCCCTACAGACCTCTTAGGAAAGGGGTGAGGCCAATAGTAGACAGTCTAAGGTTAAAGTTTTTGGGGTTTGGGGAAGAAACCACAGAGACAGGTAGAGTAGTCCAGACATTGACCACTCTGCCTTAAAAGAAATTACCTATTTACAAAAAGCTCTAGTAGTAGAAAATGTTCTTCAGCATCTGGTCATTACCAAGTCAGAAGGCTACAGGGATACCTACAGAAATAGTGCTGACTTCAAAAAAAGAATCCGTAAAGCTCCAAATATGTCAGCAAAGCTGGTGAATGACCCAGTGGATGACAGATTGGAAATTCATGTCAACAAGCATTTCAACCACCCTTAAAATTGACAGTGAAGATACTGAAGGGGTTGAAAGTTTCTGCTTCATATAATCAATGGTATAGGAACCAGTAGCCAAGAGACTTCAGTCGCTTTGTAGTGTTGCAGTGAAGGCTTCAAAAAGGCTTCACATATGCTACAACAATATACCTTCAAAGGTCACAACTTTGCAGGCAATGGTTTTCCCCATGACCTTGTATGGAAGCACAAGTTGGACTTTGAAGAAGCAAGATAAAAAAAATACTGACATTTTGAACTTTGGTGCTAGAGAAGACTCTTGAGAATACCATGATCAGCCAAGAAAATAAACATATGGGTCATAGGAAAAAAAAACCAATCCAGAATTTTCTCTTGAGGAACAATCAAGCTCAAATGACTACCCTTCAAACATATTATGTGAAAACACATCTCTGGATAAATCTACAATTTCTACAACACCAAGGTTTTGGTAATCACCTTTAAAGCCCTTCATGGCATGAGGTTACCTGAGGGACCATCTCACCCAGTGGGGGGCTTCAAAATTTTTAGCAACCGTTTCTCTGCTCAGTTGCTGGGTGGGCATGGCCCTGGTGGGCATGGCCTAGTTGGAGTCCTGCACCATGGTGGAGGGGGAGGCATTTTTGCCCTCCCCGGACTTTCCTCGAGCCTCCGTGAGGGCAAAAATGGCCTCCCAGGGCTCCGGAGGCTCTCTGGAAGTCAGAAACAGGTGCATTTCCAGCTTTCCCAAACTTCCGGGAGGCCCATTTTTCACCCTCCCAAGCCTCCATGCGCACCCTGCACTTACCTGCATCCAAAATGGGCTGTGTGGGGACTCCTGGGAGAGGTGGGGCAGGGTGGGTGGGGCCAGCAGGAGTGGGATTTGGGGTTTCTCCAAACTAGGGCCTTGGTGGTGCAGGCTGTTAACAGCCTAGCTGCCTGTAATTATTGCAGGGTCGAATCCCACCAGGCTCAAGGTTGACTCAGCCTTCCATCCTCTCGGGGTAGGTAAACTGAGGACCCAAGATTGTTGGGGGCAATAAGCTGACTTTGTAAAAATGCCACTTAGTAATAAGCAGGCATATACAATGGAATGAAGGCTATTGCTGGCGCATTGGGTTGCCTCAAAATTGTAAGCAGCCTGAGTCTCCGGAGAAGGGCGGGATATAAATACGAATTAAAAAAAAACTGCACAAAATCTTAGCTAGAGGATCTCCCAAGCCCCTGAGAACCCCCAGCAGCCCATCCCTGATCTCACCCCACTGGGATTGGCCCACTCGACACAAACTAGCAGAGGAGGCATGTTGCGCATCCTCTTAGTCCTATTATTTTGGCTGTTGGGGTGCAGGAGGAGGTTCTTCTCTGCTGTGGTTCCTGCCCCTGGAACTTCTTGCCCCCTGATGTGAGGTTGTCCCCAACCCTCCTATCTTTTCATAAGGGCCTAAAGATCTGGCTCCATCAGTTGGCTTGGGGCCCCAGCGGGGATCAGCACAGAGGAGGTGGTTGATGGAATAATAATAGATCCCACCTCCCTCCATTCTAGCCCTATTCTCTCCATATGTCCTTAAGTTTTAATTTTTTATTGTATATGTAACTGTAAGCCAACCAGAGTTACCCTATGGCCATGATGGCTGACCTATGCCAAGCGCGTCAGAAGTGGCACACAGAGCCATCTGTCCAGGCACACCAGCTGTTGCCCATTGCTCTTTTGGGTTCCAGCGTGTGCATGCTCACTGGCCAGCTGGTCTTCATGCTCACGGGACTGCCGGAAACCACAAGAGCAGCTCCCAGAGCATGCATGCACCAGCCAGCTGGTCTTTGTGTGTGCATGTGTGTTAGAAACAGGAAGACCAGGTGGCTGGCAAGCGTGTGCATGCCTGGAAACTAAACTTCCAGTTTCCAGCGCACATGCATGCTCACTCCCATTTTGGCACTTGGTGCTGAAAAAGTTAGCCACCACTGCCCTAAGATGGATAAGATGGATAGCCAATAAATTTTATGGATAGGCAGGCAGGCAGGCAGGCAGGCAGGCAGGCAGGCAGGCAGGCAGGCAGGCAGGCTGGCAGGCAGGCAGGCTGGCAGGCAGGCAATGCTCAGAAAGATGGACAGACTACTTCAGATCCTGTAAGCCAGGGACTATCATCTAGTTATGGCTCCTAGGAAGAGAGCTTTTTCTTACAGAAGAAAATATTTGTAGCTCAGGATTGAACTTCAAGGTCCTTGGTGTTGTCTGAGCTCAGTTGTTTGCCTGCAAATGTTTCATTGCCCAACTAGGTAACATCATCAATGCTAGAAGGGAGTGAGATTCGCTCCCTGTTTATATACTGGTGGTTTGCCTGTCAGAATCGGGGTGAGTATTCTTAGTGGTTTCTTGATTAGACTGTTGTTTATTGCTCAATTGTTTGTTTGACTTGGTAATTCCTTGAAATAAATAAAATTGAAATAAATGCACGGAAAGAGAAGAAGAGAACAGCCAGGAGCAAAGTGGGTGGACTTCCTTACAACAGTTATGGAAACACCACTGGAAGATTTAAAGGACCAGGCTGGGGCCTGTTTATCTTGATGGCCTACCTATGTAGTTGCTAAGCTCAACATTGATATGATGGCACATAATCACTCAATCGGTGCTTCTGTTTTTCTGCTTCGTCCCTGAGGTGGAAGGTAATAAAAAATGTATTAGTATTTTCATCCCTTAGAAGTGATCGACAATTTTTACTCCCTTAAGTCAAAGTGTGCGCTGTAATTCAAAATCCCTTAAATGCTTGATACGCAAAGCTTATTACTCTGACTTCCTGTCTTTTCTTCCTCTTCTTCCGTTAATCCCTTTCTCCTCCTCAACAAGTAATTACAGAGGCTGTGGTCGCACCTGCTTTCATCAGAGGCTCACCGCCTAGGCAAATCTTTTATTGATGAGAGCAGCCTGGAGTTTGAAATGGAGAAAGAAAGCTTGAAAACCTTGCCACGGTTCCCCAAAGACTTGTAAGAGAGATGAAAATATTAAACCATATGGCAGCACGCACGGATTCTTGACAGTACGAGAGACCTAATTTCCTTTATATTGCTTATATTTTTTAACCCTCTGCGAAAACCATCCAGCTTTAGTTTTTTTTCTTTAAGATAGGGCTATCTTCCTTTAGTCTTCAGTGGAATATTGGCAAAGGTAACAGAAGTGATAAGAGCAGATTCAGGAAGATATAACCCTATATCACCAGACTTAAGATTTGGGGTTTGGACAACCTTGAACTACGCCACCTCTGGTTAGATTTAAGCGTAGCGCTCAAAATTATCTGTTACAATGTCCTACCAGTCAATGACTATTTCAGCTTCAACCACGACAATACAAGAGCACACAACAGATACAAACTCAATGTAAATTGCTCCAAACTCGATTGCAGAAAGTACGACTTCAGCAACAGAGTGGTCAATGCCTGGGATGCACTGTTGTTACATCCTCAAACCCCCAATCCTTTAACCTCAAACTATCCACTATTGACCTCACCCCATTCCTAAGAGGTCTGTAAGGGGCGTGCATAAGTGCACCATCATGCCTACCGTCCCTGTCCTATACCTATTATCTTGTAAGAGATTGACAATAAAATAAATAAATAAATAAAAATAAGATATTCCCCCATCTAAACCTCTATTTGCAGCCAAAAGAAATAGATAGACCACAAATAAAAGTTTCCCTCTCCAATCATGTCCACCTCTAGGGCATGGTGTTCATCTCCGTTTCTTGGCCAAGGGAATCAGTGTTGTCTGAGGACATTTTCCGTGGTCATGTGACCAGCATGGCTGCATGCCAAAAGCACACAGAATGCTGTCACCTTCCCACCAAAGTGGTATTTATTTATCTACTCGCATTTGCGTGCTTTTGAACTACTAGGTTGGCAGAAGCTGGAGCAAGAACAGGAGCTCACCCCATCTCATAGTGCTCAGGTCTCGAACCCGGACTGTTAGCTTTCAAGCTCAGCATCTTTAACTGCTGAGCCATCATGCTTCCTAGACTACAAATATTCAGTGAATAAATATAAACCATAAATATTCCTATATTTATTTGCTGATTTCAAGTTAAAAATTCCCTTTCCTACCAATTGAGTGATTGGTGGCCAAAAATAATGATGACACCATTAATGAAGTAATGAATGAAATACAAGAAAAAAAGCAGCCATTATTAAATTGATTCAAAGGGATAGGCTTAAAATTTACCTGTTTTCCTGACAGCAGAAGGAAGTAATTGTAACACCTAAGCAAGTTTATTACAGCTACTTGTAGAAATGCATGCTTTCTTCCTGACTACCAAGGATTTATTAATTTAGATCAATAAATTATTGAAAGTGCAGCATAAAGCAAGTTCTATCCAAGTCCTACAATGAAAATGATAGAGCGAAATATAATCAGAGATCTAAAAGCATGCTGTTAGAAATCGTATTCTCATTTTTATTAAATTATTACTATCATTATTGCTGCAACTACCACTGTTACTTCAAACCCAACAGCCAAAGTTCAACAGGTAAATACAATAAAAACAAAATTCAAAGCAAAGCCAACCAGGTGCAATAAAGAAAAAACTACAGATCTTATACCTACTTAGAAAGGCAGGGAAACTGGCAAGATACAATGAGGATTAAAATAGCAAAGATTTGCCCCTTTAGCTCTCTGATATTAAACAATAGACTGGTTGGCATTGGATAATTATTATTATTTTAGCAAAGGGAATCTGGGGTGTAGATCAGGATATCCAAGCTTGGCAACTTTAAGACCCGTGGACTTCAACTCCCAGAATTCTCCCAGTGGTGCTGGTTGGGGAATTCTGGGAATTGAAGCCCACACATCTAAAAATAATCAAGGTTGAGAAATATTGCTCTGGCTGTAGCCTTCAGTACTTTCTAGTGGTTTGCCAGTCAAGTAGTTCTGACTCTGCTTAGCCTTTTTCAAGAAGGTTGGTTAGGTACTATCTCCTTCAGTGACCAAAAGGTAACTCATCCCCAAGATGACTTTAACTTCTGGTAAGTAATGGGCACACCCATACCATTGTCTTGACAGCAACACAGAAGATGTTTGTCATTGCCTTCTTCCAAAACTATTCCCAGTCTTCATTCATGGAGGTCTCCCAGTCAAATACTACCAAACTATATTAGCTAATAAGATAGTAATAGCAATAGCACTTAGACTTATATACCACTTAGTGCTTTACAGCCCACTCTGCTTTACAGAGTGAGCATATTGCCCCCAACAATCTGGGTCCTCATTTTAACCAACCTCGGAAGGATGGAAGGCTGAGTCAACTTTGAGCAGTTCAGAATCAAACTCCTGGAGTGAGCAGTGAGTTAGTACTACATTCTAACTGCACCGCCACCATGGCTCTTCTATCAGGATAGGTGATAGGCAAATATTAATAGGCATGGGCCATTCTGTGTATGGAACAGCCAATTCCACTTGGATCATTCCTGGATTAAAATGTGTGTTTTATCTGGTCATGAGCCTAAAGCATCCATATTAGGTTTCAGTATGGACTGGACAAAAATATTCTGTAGTGGGACACACCAGGGAAAAAGTAACACTAGCAACACATCATAGTTTTGAGTAGGTTGGGAGAAAGATTCCAGGAAGACACGGGGAAGGTCAGATGGAATTGTAGGTTATGAGATGCTTGAATGCTGGCATTGTCTTAGCACATTGTATACATCAACCCAACACATCAAGCTACAGTGTAGTTGCTTGGTTTGGGAAGAGCATGCTATATGAACACAGGGCTTTGCTGAGCTAGGTGTAAGGTGTGTTGTGTGTTCATCTGCTGTTTTTGTTATCTGCCATATGTCAATAAGACTCCAGGTGGTTTCCATGTAAAAACAATTGAACAATGAAAATAACTAATTGGTAAAACAATTAAAAATAGAATGAATATGAATCCTTACTGACATCTAATCTTCTGGCAGCACACATCTCCATTCAATAGCTCCCCTTAAGCAGGGGTGCACTTGCTAAACCTCAGAAAAGAGCTAAATTCATACCTCAGTACACAATTGCTTCAAAGCTCATTGAATTAGGTACACAACACAAGAGCAAAAATATTGTCCCAGTATTTGTCTTTCTCCTGGTACTTGACCACAAGGTAGAACTTACTGGTATCGGCTGCCTCATGACTTCCTACTCCTTCCAGGTGAAATAAAGGATCAAGTGGTTTGCTCAATGCTGTTGTTTTTAGTATTCATTATGCCCCCTGGAACAAATTAACGAGTACCAAGATACTATATCTGAGGGAAGGGGCTGCCAACCTTTCAGAGTGGACTCTACTAGGAAACCAAAGTTACAAGTGTCTATGCAGATTCTCAGTCATCCAAGTCCTGATTGAGCACTCAAGGTACTTTTTCAAAAGGCAACAGGACTTTATTTTTGTTTTGTTTTGTTTTTTCGTCTTCAAGGAAAGACAAAGAAAGTCCAGTTGCTTTTTGAAAAAGCACCTTTGAGAAAAAGTTGCAATTGTAAACACTACTTTAACCTTAGACTGTCTACTATTGACCTCACCCCTTTCCTAAGAGGTCTGTAGGGGGCGTGCATAAGTGCACCAGCGTGCCTACCATCCCTGTCCTATTGTTTCTTTTATTTTTCTTATATGTATCCATTTCATGTATTCACAACTATGTTTATCCTTGTAAGCAATTGACAAAATAAATAAATAAATAAAATTAAATACTTGTGTTATAAGATTACTCAGGGTGTCTTGCAAATCTGAATGTGCTTCATCTCTTTATGGGAATTAAAGAGGGTCTTGTCTGAAGGATTTCTCAGATTACAGTTCTGACCTGGACTCAAATTCCTTTTATCTGGCTATTGTCTTGATAGCAGCTTTTCCTCCTGTTCTTCAAAGTCATCCTGGACATAAACTGTTTCAACTCCTTCCCTCAAAATGACGCTATAGAGCATTGCACACCAGAACAACTAGACACAAGAACAGTTTTGTCCTGAAAGCCTTCACTCTGCTAAACAAATAATTCCCTCAACCCTGTTCAACTATTACAAAGTCTGCACTACTATTGATATTAATCTTCTCATCACTCCTTATCACACATCCCCTCCCACTTGTGACTGTATGACTGTAACTTTGTTGCTTGTATCCTTACGATTTTTGCTGACTGTTTCCTAGTATGATTTGATTGCTTATTGTACCCTATGACTATCATTAAGTGTCGTACCTTATGATTCTCGACTTCTGACAAATGTATCTTTTCTTTTATGTATACTGAGAGTATTTACACCAAGACAAATTCCTTGTGTGTCCAATCACACTTGGCCAATAAAGTCTTCTCTTCTCTTCTCTTCTCTTCTCTTCTCTTCTCTTCTCTTCTATTCTATTCTATTCTATTCTATTCTACCTACTGCCCATTGTACAACCTCTTCAATGGGGGAACCTTAAGTGTTTTCTCCCAGGATGCTTTATAGAGATAGTTCTAAGGAAATCTAAAGGCCAAGCCACGTACCCACTTTATGGACTAATATCAGCACTGTACAACTAGTCCTTGACTTACAACTTAATAACCGTTTAAAGTTACAATGCCACTGAAAAAAATAATTTATGACTGCTTTTCATACTTATGAGTCCTGTAGCATCCCCATGATCAAAATTCAAATACTTGGAAACTGGTTCATATTTATTATTATTATTATTATTATTATTATTATTATTATTATTTAGACTTGTATGCCGCCCTTCTCCCTAAGGACTCAGGGCAGCGAACATATAAAAGGAATATTTACAATAAAACAATATTAAACAGAACAAGTCTAAGATTACTAAAAACATTGAAAACAATTAAAATTACAATAAAAAACATTACAATTTAAAACAACCCACCCCTGGGTCAATCCAGGCTGGCCTGCTGAAACAACCAAGTCTTCAGGTCTCGACGAAAGGAGCGGAGATCAGGGGCCAAACGAAGGTCCGCAGGGAGCTGATTCCATAGGGCAGGCGCCCCCACAGAAAAGGCCCTAGCCCTGGAAACCGCCAGCCGACAATGCCTAACCGACGGTATTCCCAGGAGGCCCCTCCTGTGGGAGCGCACGGGCGATGGAATGTGATGCTGGCAGGAGGCGTTCCCGCAAGTACCCTGGACCCAAGCCATTTAGGGCTTTATAAGTTATTACTAACACCCTGAAGGAGACCCGGAAGGCAACCGGCAACCAGTGCAAGTCGCAGGAGGGTGTAACATGGGAGTATCGGGATACCCCATCACTGCCAGCGCGCGCGTTCGCACCAGCTGCAACCTCCGAGTGATCCGCAAGGGTAGCCCCATGTAGAGAGCATTGCAGTAGTCGATTCTGGAAGTGACAAGTGCATGAGTAACCGTTCGAAGGGCATCTCAGCTCAGATAAGGGCGAAGCTGGCGAACCAGCCGAACCTGGGCAAAAGCCCCCTTGGCCACAGCCCCCACTTGCTCCTCCAGATTGAGCTGTGCATCCAGGAGGATGCCCAGATTCCTCGCCCTATCCACGGGGGGTAACACCTCCCCTCCCATGACCAAAGATGGCACTTCCACTGAACACCGAGATGCTGGTAAGAACAGCCACTTGGTCTTGGCTGGATTGAGCCGGAGCCTGTTACTTCCCATCCAGGCCTGTACCGCCTCCAGGCACCGGGACATCACCGAGAGAACATCACTGATCTGGTCTGGGGTGGAGATATAAAGCTGGGTATCATCTGCATATTGATGATACCTCACCCCAAAACCACGGATGATCTCGCCCAGTGGTTTCATGTAGATATTAAACAGGAGAGGTGAGAGAACCGACCCCTGAGGCACCCCACAAGTGAGGGGCCTCGGGGATGACCTCTGCTCCCCTGCCAACACCAACTGCGAGCGGTCCGAAAGGTAAGAGGAGAACCACCGTAAAACGGTGCCCCCCACTCCCAACCCCCGGAGCCTCTGCAGAAGGACACCATGGTCGATGGTATCGAAAGCCGCTGAGAGATCTAAAAGGACCAGGACAGAGGAAAAACCCCTGTCCCGAGCCCTCCAGAGATCATCCATCAGTGCGACCAATGCTGTCTCGGTGCTGTGCCCAGGCCTGAAGCCCAATTGGTACAGGCCGAGATAATCAGTTTCCTCCAAGAACAGCAGAAACTGCTGAACCACCACGCTCTCAACAACCTTCGCTAAAAAGTGAAGGTTGGAGACAGGACGATAGTTATTCAAAACGGTTGGGTCCAGAGCAGGCTTCTTGAGGAGGGTCTCACCACCGCCTCTTTCAAGGCAGCGGGAAAACCCCTCACTCAGAGAAGCGTTGACAACTGCCTGGAGCCAACCGCCCTGGAGGCATAAACCAACCAGAAAGGACACAGGTCCAATAAACACGTGGTTGATCCTGTCCACTTCATCCAGGGAGACAGGGTCAAACTCAACCCAGATAGGATCCACAAGACTTGTCGCCACTCCATCATCTAAACCCTGCCAATCAGAGTCCAAGCCGGCCCAGATCTGAGCAATCTTATCCGCCAGATGTAAACTAAATTCCTCCGCTTTGCCCCTCAAAGGGTCCCCCCTCTCCTCTAAATGCAAGAGGGAGCGGGTGACCCTGAACAGGGCAGCGGGGCGATCATCTGCGGACGCGATCAGAGCGGAGAAATAAGCACATCTCGCCGCTCTAATCGCTTCCAGATTTATGATGGTTGCAGTGTCCCAGGCTTACAGGATCCACCTTTTGAAAACTTCTGACAAGCAATATCAATGGGGAACCTAGATTCCCCTAACTACTGTGTTACTAACTTAACAACCACAATACTTCACTTAACAACTGTGACAAAAATACCGTAAAATGAGGCAAAATTCACTTAACAAATGTCTTAGCTTAGCAACAGAAATTTTGGGCTTGATTGTGGTCATAAGTTGAGGACTACCTGTACTGTGAAATGTATTTCATTGTGGTGACTGCAGAACCTGTGCCAGGTGGCTGTAGCAGCTCTCGTCCACCAACAGGGAGCTACCACATTTTGCACTAATTACAGCTTTTGAGCAATCTTCAAAGACAGCCCAATATAAAATGGCTTACAATAATCTAGCATCAGAGTGATGAGGGCTTCTGTTACCATCACCAAGGCATTTAGTGTGTTGCATAAAGCCAGCGTATGTGTAGAAGAGAGGCTTCCATTCTCATTTCTATTTGACTTATCAACTCCACAGGTAGGCTTTGAGGTGTACATCTTCCCTCATTCTATTCTACCTCACAGGGTGGTTGTAAGGGAGGGGAATACATAGGTTTTCCAGAATTATGTTCTTTACAAAGATTGAGGGGTGGGGGGAAACTGAATCTCCCTCTAATTTCTAAAACAAAAAAATTCACTTCTCCTCCAAAAAAGCTTAACTTTGTCCCAATCAGGGCCCAGAATATTTTAGAATTGTATAGTATTTTATTGAGACACCAATTTTGGGGTATAGAAAGTTAGCAGCCACCCTTCCCTAGAAGAATAGAATATTTTGAGGAATATTAAAAAAGGCAGGATAAAATATTTCCCCTAAAAAGAGAAATAAAAAAAATCTTAAAGGAGACAGAAACTCAGAGCCCCAGTTCCCTCACCCCAGCAGATGTTTTATGCCCATTGAGAAAGACTGGGCCAGCCTAACTACAAAACAAAAGACTTTCAGCTCCAGGGTGAAGGGATTAAGACATGACCCCTCAGGACATAATAGGATTAACCAGTGGTGGGATTGGAATAATTTAACAACCGGTTCTCTGGCTGGGAAGGTGTGGCCAGTTGGTCATGTGACTGGGTGGGTGATATCACTCATCACACCCAGCCCCACCTCCTGGCCACTTGCCTCAAAGGCAGAGGTAGGATTCAGCCAGTTGAGGCTAATCCCACCACTGGCTGACCCTGCCTCTGCCTGGTTTTTGGCCTGTTTTTGGGGCGTTTTCAGACCATTTTGGGGGCATTTTTCGGGTCCTTTTGGGGTGGTTTTCAAGCCATTTTTGGGGTCCTTTTGGGGCTGTTTTCAGCACAAAAATGGCCTGGAAAACAGGCTGAAAAATGAACAGGGGCGGGGTCAGCCAGTGGTGGGATTTGCCAGTTTGCCGAACTGCACAGAATCTTAGCTACCGGTTCACCAAATCGGTGCAAACCAGCAGTAGCCCACCTCTGGGATTAACTCACTAAGACACAGAGCTCACTATATTACACAATGTACATTGCATCACCCTCAGAAACTTCAACCAAATTTATTCAGACAAACACCTAGGATTTGTACATGGCCAATAGAATATATGTTCTTGCACAGGAACAGGAAGCTCAAGTTCAAAGCCCAAGAGAAGGTACAAAAACCCCTCACTCTCAACTCCATGTGATCAGCTGCACCAGAACCACAAACATGTGTGCACCAGAACCATAAACATGTGTGCACCAGAACCACAAACATGTGCACCAGAACCACAAACATGTGGTTCTGCTTCAATAAACCATCTTTCCAATCAGCCTCCATGTTTCCAGTGTCTTTCTCCCAGATTAGAATTGAACCAGACGGATATTTCTTCCAA
The DNA here is from genome assembly GCA_009733165.1 of Naja naja. NCBI lineage: Eukaryota > Metazoa > Chordata > Lepidosauria > Squamata > Elapidae > Naja > Naja naja. The sequence continues at coordinate 14,172,060 of CM019148.1, read as the reverse complement.
TAGAGGGGACACCTAAAATATTCTTTAAGGTTATATTTCTGAATAAATGTTGCAAAATAGTCCAGTCTGATTTTTGGGGCCTCCTGTGGCTTCCCGGAGCTTCGGATGGACTTCAAATGTCCCTCTGAAGTTTGCCACTAAATTGTAGAGATCTTATTTTTTTAATGAGGCAGAAGGGAACTCCATTCATTGCAAGGAAAAAGGTCATATATATTGCATTTAATTAATTTAGCTTAAATCAATGTTAATCTTTCCAGTGGGCATTCATAAGAGTGTGTCTCCTGGCACATAATTCAAAGATCAAATGATTTCCAATTCTCTGCTATCATTACATATTTACCTGTTAATCAGTTATATCTCTCTTCCGTGATCCACAAGGGAAGTTAGGACTTCTTCTTGGTAAGATCACACTTGGAATACGGCATCCAAGTTTGATCGTCGCAACATAAAAAATATGTTGAGACTCTAAAAAGAATACAGAGAAGAGCAGCAAAGATGATTAGGGGGCTGGAGGCTAAAGCTACCGCTATATACCATGTTTCCCCGAAAATAAGACACTGTCTTATATTTTTTTTGGCTCCCAAAAACACACTAGGTCTTATTTTCGGGGTATGTCTTATATATTTATGGTGCCAAATAGTGGGTGTGAGTGTGTAGGGGGGGTGTTTCGCGGGTGCACGGTTGCTCCCTGAAAAGTCTTCCTGGAACTGGAGATTTACACTAGGTCTTATTTTCGGGGTAGGTCTTATATTAGGGCAGGTTTAGAAAATAGTGCTAGGTCTTACTTTCAGGGTAGGTCTTATTTTTGGGGAATATATAGTACAGTTGCATGAATTGGGTATGTCCAGGGGTGGGATTCAACTGGCGTTACTACTGGTTCGGTGATTATGCTGTGCGCGTGTGTAACATAACCTTAGGCTGTGCCACCCAGACAGCTGAAAAGCATCGTGCACAGGTGTGCAGCATTCGAAACTTTAAACTTTATTAACAAAACAAAACATCAAACACACAAACATAAAACATCAAAACATTAAAAGTATATTATTCCTTAACGACTACCTGTGGTGATCTTTACATAGCAATCCTATATACATTCTAACAAATAATGACTTATATCCAAATATATTTTGTTCTATCTATAGCCTCTATTTAATAATTACTTATCTTTACCTTATTTCCTGTCTAACCGATTGTATCATCGTTCCCAGATCGTATAAAATATTGAATCTTCTTTCTCTTTCAAACTTAATGATAACTTCTCCATTTCCGCGCAACTCATAATTTTTTGTATAACCATTTCATCCGTAGGAATGTACGACTGTTTCCAGCATTGCGCAAATATAATCCTTGCAGCGGTTAGTATATGTATTAGCAGGTATTTTATACTTTTTGCATATTTTCTTTTAAGGATTCCCAACAGGAAGAGTTCCGCGCAAAGCAGCTGAGGTTGAAAAAGCAGGAAATAAAGGACAGGTAAGAGCCCGGGCGGGTGGATGGGCTCAGAGCTACCGGTTCTATAAAGCCGGACAGAAATGGTAGCATCCCACTCCTGGGTATGTCCAGTTTAATGAAAAGAAGAACTGGGGTGACATGATAGCAATGTTCCAATATCTAAAGGGCTGCCACAAGGAAGAGGAGGGTGGGGTCAACCTATTCTCCAAAGCACCAGAAGGCAGGACAAGAAGTTATGGATGGAAACTAATCAAGGAGAGAAGCAACTTAGAACTAAGAGGCAACTGGACTTTGTTTTTTTTTTAAATTGCATTTATATGCCACCCTTCTCCGAAGACTCAGGGCAGCTTACAATTTTTGGAGCACAACCCAATGCACTCAGCAATAGCCTTCATTCCATTGTATATGCCTGCTTATTACTAAGCGGCATTTTTACAAAGTCAGCTTATTGCCCCCAACAATCTTGGGTCCTCAATTTACCTACCCCGAGAGGATGGAAGGCTGAGTCAACCTTGAGCCTGGTGGGATTCGAGCCTACAGTAATTGTAGACAGCTGGATCTTAAGAGCAGGCATTTAACAGCCTGAGCCACCAAGGACTCTTTTGTTTTTTATATATATATGTATTTTAAAGATGTTTCATTTGTCATCCAAGAAGCTTCTTCAAAGAAAAACAAGAACGTTCAGTTGCCTCTTGAAAAAGCACCTTTGGGACAATTGTGAACTGGGTGACTGAGAATCTCCATAGAAACTTAGAACTAAGGAGATATTTCTTGACAGTTAAAACAATCAACTCCAGAAATTCTGGGTGCTCCAACACTGGAGGTTTTTAAGAAGAGTTTGGATGACCATTTGTCTAAAAGGGTATAGTGCCATGTTGGCAAACCTATGGTACGCATGCTGGAAGTGGCATGCAGAGCCACTTCTGCTGGCACGCGAGAGGTCGCCTGGAATAGCCCCACTGCGCATGCGCATGCACACTGCTGCCTGACAGCTGATTTTTGGGTATCTGGCATGCATGCATGGGGGGAGGAGGTGCACAGGAGAGACGCAGAGATGCATGGCACATGGGGGGGATCGTGCGCACATGTGCAGAAATGTGTGGCACATGCAGGGGTTGCACGCGCATGCGCAGGGGGCATGGGGGGAGAAGCACGCATTGCCTTCAGCACGGGAGTTGAAAAAGGTTAGCCACCACCGGTATAGTGTTTCCTGCTTGAGCAGGGGGTTAGACTAGAAAACCTCCAGGGTTTCTTCCATTATTCTGTTATTCTTTAATTCTGAGTTGGAGATGGGAATACTCTGAGCTTCTTGCCTCAGATAAAAGCGTCAGTAAGATCTATGGTGTTTGGTAGAGAGGCATCTTTCACAATCATTCTTCTATCAGAGACAGAGAGAGAATACTGACTTGAAAGCAACTTTGCAATTTCAACAGCAGTCATCTGGAATCCCTTTGAGGGATGGGGCCTTACACATGCCTACCAGCTTAGACATAACCTTCTTTTGTTAGCTTGGTGGCTGAGAGATCAGTTACATTCTTTTTGGATCGAATAAAGAGGGTTGGATCAGATGACCCACAATCCTATGATGTTCAAGTTAACATTAATCAAATGAGGGCAATTGCCTCAGGTTTTCTGATTCCTAGCCAAATCTTGGCAGAAAAGGTAAAGGCAAACTCTGTGGAGATTCTCAGTCATCCAGGTCAAAACTCAAAGGTGCTTTTCAAAAGGCAACTGTGCTGTTTTTTTTCCCTCCAGGGGTGGGATTCTACCAGTTCTGTCCACTTCTGTAGAACCGGTTGCTCTGAAGAGCAGCAAACAGAGAACATACATAGAACCGGTTCTATGTCTGCTGCTGTTTTGGCCCACCTGCCCGCCCAGGCTCTTACCTGACCTTTATTTCCTGCGTTTTCAACCGCAGCTGCTTTGCGCGACATAGCTGCGGTTGAAAAAGCAGGAAAAAAAGGGCTTTTCCAACCTCTGTGCACTTGCATGCAGCACTGCTCAGCTGTCTGGGCAGCTCAGCAGGTCGTAAATTGCACTCGCGTGACTCGCGCATGCGCACACGATGCAGAGCAACAGAACTGGTAGTTATACCGGTCGGATCCCATCTCTGTTTCCCTCCCATTCCCTTCTACCACCATCACAAGTGATGAAGCTTCTTGGATGAGAAGAACATTTTGTTCTTCTTCCTCAAAGGGAAAAAAAGCAGTCCAGTTGTCTTTTGAAAAAGCACCTGTGAGGTAAAGGTAATGGTTTCCCCTGCCTAGTCGTGTCTGACTCTAGGAGGTGAAGATCATCAACATTTCTTAGCCAAAGGAGCCAGTGTTGTCCAAGACATATCCATGATTGAATGGCCAGCATGACTGTATGCCAAGGTGCACGGAACGCTGTGATCTTCCCATCAAAGTGGTACCTATTTATCTACTCGCATTTGCAAACTTTCAAACTACAGGAATTTGAGCAAGTAACGGGAGTTCACTCCACCATACTGCGCTTGGGTCTCAAACCCAGGGCTGTCAGCTTTCCATCTGTCAAGCTCAGTGTCTTTAATTGCTGAGCCATTGTGCCTTACCTTTACTTTTAACCAAATCTTGGTGGAAATGACTGGGTAAATCAGCTAGGTTGCTAAGCCTGTATTCAGCTAGATACACAGCCCAGAACAGTTAGATCACATTTATGGCATACTATGATGAAGCCATATTAAAAATTGATTGCACTCCATCAAAGGGAAAATGTAAAGTCCTCTTATATCCCAGGGCAATTCAAATCTGTGATATCATCCTCCACTTTGTTTCCATGGAAGCATTATAATTTGATTGCAGAATTAAAAGTTCTCTTTTTTTCCCCTATTTCTTTTTCCACCCCCTTTCCTTTTTAAATGGAGCCCTGCTTTACACTGCAATAGTGTTAGGATTATATCAAAATGGAATAATAGAGAGTAGGTGTTTGGGTGGGGTGTAATTTCATTTTCTTCCATTAGTATTTCTCTTTTATTGGATAAGGATTAGTGATAGGTGACTATGCGATTTGACCTATTGTAGGTGAGCAATAACATTTTAATACACTATATAGTTGCGTCCTCATAAGCTAGACTAGGATAAACCACAACTGGGTAGTTTGTAAGTGTGTTATGGGTACCTGTCAGCCTTGCAAAGCAATCCAGACAAGAAGCACACCTAGGAATACTAGCTCTATCTTTATTGCAAAAAAAAGTTAAAGGTTTCCATGTCCAGTCATATCTGACCCGGGGCACGGTGCTTATTCATCTGTTTCTTGGCCAAGGGAGCCAGGATTGTCCAAAGACATTTTCTGTGGTCATGTGGCCAGCACAGCTATATGTCAAAGGTATATGGAACATTGTTGCCTTCCCACCAAAGAGGCACCTATTAATCTATTCTCATTTGATGCTTTCAAACTGCTAGGTGGGCAGGAGCTGGGCAAGGAACAGGAGCTCACCCCGTTGCATGGAGTTTGGGTCTCAAACTCAACTTCTTTAACCACCATCTACGCCCCATCTTTATTGTAAGGTTACAACTTTATTGCAAGGCTACATGAATAGAACCTTGCCAATCTGAAAGTACATCTCTTCCACCCTCATCTTTTTCAGTTCAAACTTGGGAGGGTCCCTTCTGAGATATTTGCCATGTCCCTATTACTTCTTTGGGCCCCACTGTCTCTTCTTTGACCATTGCCTAATCTGTGGCTCTCCCTCCTGACCCCCAAGGTCATTCCCACATACCATTACAGAACCCAACTATAATCTTAATGATTTGACTCAAGCATTGTTTCCTGGCCTTCCTAAAAGGTGTGAAAACATGACTCTGGGCCCTTGCTAGGAGAGCACGGAGAAACATGCATGCTAAAGACATTGCTGTCACCTTTTAATTAATTTTAACATTGTTTTTAGTCCTCCTTGCCTGTTTTTAAAGTGTGTGTGTGTGTGTGTGTGTGTGTGAGAGAGAGAGAGAGAGAGAGAGAGAGAGAGAGAGAGAGAGAGAGAGAGAGAGAGAGAGAGAGAGAGATACTAAGCTAAAGTATGGTTTATTTGGGTTGAGAATATTATATGAAGGAAACAGCTGCATTTTCTTAACCCAAATTTAGAGTTAGCCTATGTGAACCCAGCCAAACAGAGACTTTTCTGAAAGGAAGGCATAAGGCTGGCATTCTTCCATGTAATACTTTGGCATTCATCTGGCAAATAAGCATAGTGGAAAAAAAGTAAGATCAGTCAAACAGTTCACCTTCCCTGAATAAATATGATCATACCTTCTCCCTGCATATTCATCTCCACATGCTAGATTGGAACTGCTCATTTTTTTTGTGACTACAGGTCCAAAACTATGCTAGCGGTATGTGATGAACAGAAGAAGAAAAATGGGGAGGAGAAGGGAAGTAAAGGGATGTAAAAGGGAACTGAGCACTGCATAGTGATAACAACATATTCGTAGTCATTAATCCATTGGCAGAAAGTAATTTAAAAAAAACACAGGGAACCAGCTTTCAGCTTGTTTTTAGCAAAGAGGATTGTAGAAGAAAAACAGCAATTGTGAGTGGTGCCTTCAATTTTGTTCTGCTTTCACATCACGTAGGTGACCTTTTGCCATTGCCATCCCATTTTACAGAGGTGGGAGGCTGAGACTGGAAGAAAGTTACTTGCCTGGGGAGTTCTCTTAACCTATCGCTGATGAAATAAAATAGGGAAAGCTGAAGGACATTCACAAGGGGCATTTTTGACATTTATGGGCCAAGACTCAACTCACTGTCAAACATTTCATTGGATCCAACAATTGTCAACACTATGCTTCCCAACTTGTGCCTTTCACATGGATAGGAATGGCATTCGCCACGTGAATCTTCTGCTGAGATTTGATCGTGCATCCTCTGAAAATAAAATAAAATAAAAATAAAAATGGGGAAATTTGGAAGGAATACAAAAATGTTCTTTTACACAGTGCCAGATTTCTTGGCACTGCCTAAACCAAGACTGACTGTTTTCCAAATACAACTCTCCCAAGTACTCTTTATTTATTTATTTGTTTATTTGTTTGTTTGTTTGTTTGTTGGATGGGATTTATATGCCACCCTTTCTCCTGAAGGACTCAGAGCAGCTCACAACTATAAAAAACATAGAATACAAAAATTAAAAGTATTAAAAAGTATTAAATCCTAACAAAATTTAAAACCCACAATAAACAATAAAACCAGTAAAAGCCAATAAACACGCCCCCCCCCTCAGTCCAGGTCGGCTTGCTGGAAGAACCATGTCTTCAGGTCGCGATGGAAGGATCGAAGGTCAGGGGCCAACCGCAACTCCAAGGGCAGCTGGTTCCACAGGGTGGGCGCTCCCACAGAGAAGGCTCTCCCCCTGGGGGCTGCCAGCCAACACTGTCTGGCCGACGGCACCCTAAGGAGGCCCTGTCTGTGGGAGCGCACCGGGCACTAGGAAGTTGCTGCTGGCAGAAAATGGTCCCGTAAATACCCCGGCCCTAAGCCATGTAGAGCTTTATAGGCAACTACCAGCACCTTGAATCTCACCCACAAGCTTTATTGAGAGGAAAGTGATAAGAGTCGAAGAATTCAGCAACCAAACTGTTTTCCATTTAGCATCAATACAGTTTCCACATACATTTAACAGAATAACAGAGTTGTAAGGGATCGTAGGCTGTATACCATTTTAGACGGTTGTCCAATCTCTTCTTAAACACCTCCACTGTTGGAGCACCCAAAACTTCTGGAGGTAAGTTGTTCCATTGAATAATTTTTTTCATTGTCAGGAAATTTCTCCTTAAATCTAGGTTGCTTCTCTCCTTGATTAGTTTCCACCCGTTGCTTCTTGTCCTGCCCTTCAGGTGCTTTGAAGAATAGCTTGACTCCCTCTTCTTTGTGGCAGCCCCTGAGATATTGGAACACTGCTATCATGTCACCTCCCCTCCCTTTAAGTGAAAACTTTCTGATTTTCTTTCTAAGAGACTTTTGATGAACGGTTGCTGGAATTGGGTATGTCTAGTTTTTTTTTTTTAATTACATTTATATGCCACCCTTCTCCAGAGACTCAGCGCGGCTTACAATTTTTGGGATGCAACCCAATGCACTCAGCAATAGCCTTCATTCCATTGTATATGCCTGCTTATTACTAAGCGGCATTTTTACAAGGTCAGCTAATTGCCCCCAACAATCTTGAGTCCTCAATTTACCTACCCTGGGAGGATGGAAGGCTGAGTCAACCTTGAGCCTGGTGGGATTCGAGCCTGCAGTAATTGTAGGCAGCTGGAACTTAAGTGTAGGCAATTAACAGCCTGAGCCACCAAGGCTTTTAAGGACTAGGGGTGACATGACAGCATTGTTCCAATATCTAATCAACTACCAGAAGGAAGAGGGGGTCAACCTATTCTGCAAAGCACCTGAAGGCAGGACAAGGATGAGGGGGCTAAATTCTAAATTGACAGGAAGGGGAAACTTTTAAAATTTTTAATTGATCGTCTTAAGGGGTTAGGGAAGGGGATAAATGGGTTTTTGTCCAACCCGGTTCATGGTGGAGGGGGGGGGGCGGGGGGGGCTTCGGGACCTGAGGTGGGGACCGCGATCCCCAGGGTGGTTGGTGTTGGCAGGAAACGGAGAGGCATAGGGCCATATCATGTGTTGGGAGCACGCACCGCCATCTTTGTGCGGTTGCCTGCTCCACCCTATGGCCTCCCCCAGGGGCATGGGAACTGGGACCCCTGGGCTTAGACTGGTGTATTTTAATGCCAGGTCCGTGGCTAATAAGTCCACCCTCCTCCGTGAGGTAATTGAGGAGGAGGCTGCGGACCTGGCCTGCATCACCGAGACCTGGTTGGGCCCAGAGGGTGTCCCTCTGGTAGATTTGTGCCCTCCAGGTTTTCGGTTCTGCACCGCCTCGGCCCAGGGTAGGGGTGTTGGGGTGGCCGTGGTTATCCGGGAGACTCTGTTTCCAAGGGAGGTCACTGTTCCAGAGATAGGCGGAGTGAGACACTCCTCTTGAGGTGGGGCCCAATGGTCGGGTGGGCTTGCTGCTCGCATACCTTTCTCCCAGCTATGTGACAGCTGCCCTACCTGGGCTTCTCGACGCTCTCTCGGGCGGTGGAGTTCCCGGGCTTATAGTCCTGGGGACTTCAATCTGCCTCCCTGGGGGTGCGCCTGGTTTGGCCCAGGAATTCATGGCTTTATGGAGGCCATGGGCCTGACCCAATTAATCCAGGGCCCGACCCATGAGGGGGGAACACTCTTGACCTAATTTTTGTCTCTGAACAGTGGCGTAGTGACAGAGGGCAGGCCACTTTACGGCTGTGCCCGCTCCATGGTCTGATCACTATCTCCCACGGCTGGTCTTCCAACAGGCCACCCCCACTGCTGGGATGAGGAGCCGCTTAGATGGTTCCGCCCCAGGCTTTATGGACCCGAGCGTTCTCGGCGGAGCTGGGTTTCTCCCCTCTTCCCACAGCTCTGTCGAGACCTGGCGCAGCTTGGCAGCAGGCCGCATCGGAGGCTCTTGACAGGGTTGTCCCCATGCACCCTCACACGCCGTGGATCCCGGATGGCTCCTTGGTACTCGGAGGAGCTCCGGGAGATGAAACGCCGGGAGGGGCTTAGAGAGCAGGTGGAGGTCCACCCATTCCCAGTCCGACGAGCCCAGCTAAGAGCCTATATTGGGACTTACCTGGTAGCTATGAGGGCGGCGAGAAGATCTTATCTCTCGCCCTCATAGCATCCACAGATAACCGCCCAGCCTCCCTGTTTCGGCTAACCCGCTCTCTCCTTCGCTTAGGGAGGGGCGGACCCGCTATGGGCAGGGCTGAGGAGTTTGGTCAATATCTGTCGGATAAGATCGCCAATTCGGGATGGGTTGTCCTCTGATTTGCAGTGGTCTGAGGAACGAGATGCAGGTAGTCTGGCCAGTATGATCTGGGAGGAGTTCGATTCTGTTTCCGAGGATGAAGTGGACGGGATTATGCGCCTGAGTTCCACCACATGTTTGTTGGACCCGTCCTTCCTGGCTGGCTTATGCCGCCAGGGAGGTCACCTGCGGTTGGCTCCGGCAGTTGTCAACGCTTCATTAAGGGAGGGTGTTTTCCCCGCCTTGAAGGAGGCGGTGGTGAGACCCTTCTGAAGAAGCCTGCCCTGGACCCTACCGTGTTAGACAACTTTCCAGTCTCCAACCTTCGCTTTTTAGCTAAGGTTGTTGAGAGTGTGGTGGCTCAGCAGTTTCCACTTTTCCTGGATGAAGCGGACTACCTGGATCCGTATCAATCGGGCTTCCGCCTGGTTTCAGCACGGAGACGGCATTGGTCGCACTGATGGATGATCTCTGGAGGGCTCGACAGGGTTTTTCCTCTGTCCTGGTCCTATTAGACCTCTCAGCGGCTTTCGATACCATCGACCATGGTATCCTTCTGCGCCTTTGAGGGGTTGGGTATAGGGGCACTGTGCTCGTGGTTCACCTCCTACCTCGGGCCATCGCAGTCAGTATTGGCGGGGACAGAGGTCTACCTCGAGGGTGCTCTCTGTGGGGTCCTCAGGGTCGGTCCTCCCCTGCTATTTAACATCTACATGAAGCCGCTGGGTGAGATCATCCGCGTTTTGGGGTGAGTTTCCATCAGTACGCTGATGATACTCAGCTGTACATTTCCACCCCAACCTGATCGGTGATGCCCTCTGGTGATGCCTGATGATGTGTCTGGATGGATGCGGTACGGGATGAATGAACGGAATGCTGCTTTGCCTCAACCCGCCAAGACTGAGTGGCTGTGCATCCGCATCTCGCCCAGTTTGGAGTGTCCATCTTTGGCCATCGGGGAGTGGTATTACCCCTGTGGATAGGGCTGAATCTGGGGGTCCTCCTGGATGCTCGCCCGCTGGAGGAGCAGGTGGGGCCGCCGCCAGGGGCCTTTGCCCAGCTCCGCCTGGTTCGCCAGCTGCCCTTTTCTGGACCGAGATGCCCTACGCACGGTTACTCATGCCCTTGTTACCTCCAGACTCGACTACTGCAACGCTTCTATTTAGGACTGCCCTTGCATACCATCCGAGATTGCAGCTGGTGCAGAATGCGGCGGCGCTGGTGGTGATGGGAGTCTCCGTTCTCCCATGTTACCCCTCCCGCGCTGCCTTCATTGGTTGCCGGTTGCGCTCGGTGAGATTCAAGGTTTTAGTGTTAACATACAAAGTCCTTCATGACATGGGTCCCCAATATTTAAGGGAGCGCTCCTGCCGACATCGAAGTGCCAACCGCCTCTGTGCGAAAGCACATAGGCAAGGACTCCTTGGGGTCCCATCGGCTGGCCAATGCCGGCTGGCGGTTCCCCGACGACGAGCCTATTCTATAGCTGCCCCTGACCTCTGGAACCAACTTCCCTGGAGCTCCGCCTGGCCCCTGACCTCCGACCTTCCGCCATGACTGAAGACCTGGTTGTTTAACCAATCCGGTTGTGATTTTTGGGATGGGATGGTTTTTATGGGATAGTTTTTATAGGATAATTTTATGGGTTAAATTTTAGTTGTAATGGGGCTTATTTAGTTTAATTTGCTTTTAAATTATTTATTGTTGTTGTTGTTTATTTGTAAGCCTGAAGTCTTCGGAGATGGGGCGCATATAAGTCCCATTAATAAATAAATAAATAAATAAATAAATAAGAAGCAATAGATGGAAACTAATCAAGGAGAGAAGCAACCCAGAACTAAGGAGAAATTTAACAATTAATCAATGGAACAACTTATCTCCAGAAGCTGTGGGTGCTCCAACACTGGAAGTTTTAAAGAAGAGATTGGACAACGATTTGTCTGAAATGGTATAGTTTCCTGTCTGAGCAGGGGGTTGGACTACAAGACCTCCAAGGTCCCTTCCAACTCTTCTGTTATTCTGTAAGACACTTTCCCCCCAAGGTCTTGTGATTGTTCACTTGCCTGAAGAGATTGGGGAGCTCTGCAGTGTCCAAGTTTGTTTTTTTCTACTCTTTACCTCTTTCCTCAAGACTAAGCACAGTGGAGAAAGATAAAATTGATGTCAAGAACCAAGCAGAATTCTTCAGCCAATTTGAGAGTTGGCAAGTAGGCAGGAAGGCATTTCATCAAATATTCACTGGGAGGAGAAGTTGTTTAAAGCTTTCTTTTGGCTTGTGAACTCGGTTTTAGTGAAGACCAGCACACTTTTTCTTGATCCTTCTGTTTTTTTTCCCTTGTTGCTCTACCTCTCAAAATGTTCTGGGCCTGAGCATTGCTACGTCATCAACCAGTCAGTCATCAATCAATTACTAAAACAACAAAGATCCTGAAATATTCTGTAAAATGGCCTTTAAGTCCACTGAGATCTAACGGCAACAAATACAGGCATTTTCTCAGCTGATTTACAGTCAAAGACCAAAGTAATAAAACACCACCACATAAAACTGAAATAAAAAATTAATACCACAAGTCTGGTTGACTTATTCCTATCCAGACACAATTCATGATTCATTTTATTAGTCATTTGGCTTTTAAGATTTTATGTCGGTTTCATGTGGTTATGTTGTGTTGGCACGCTCTTTACAAATGAACTAAGCCAACTGATATTTTCTCAGGGAAAAATGTTCTGTGAAATTTGGACTTCAGGTTAAATTCTCCAACTAGAAGTGTTTTTAGAGTTTAATCATCATCTTCATTTAACAACCCCATAATCCCTTGTGGGGTGGAGTCTGGACAACTAGTAAATGGAGCTAGCAGTGTGTTTTAATGGCTGGATGCCCTTCCTGTTGCCAATGCAGAGTTGTTTTTAAGCAGATATATTCTCAGTGTGTCCAGAGAGAGGAATATTTGCCTCTACCTAGGATCAAACTCACTGCCCCCTGATTGTGAGGCAAGGGTTCTACCTCTAGGCCACCACACCACTTCGTTTTTAGGATTCAATGCTATTGTAGATGCAAAAGATAGAGCATAGTGCTGAGAATCGGACCTTATTGCAAACAATGATTATTGGGTTCCTATTCATAGGAGAAAAAGAACCAAAACCAATGAGCCCACTGCACTCATTGTGGCAGAAAGGGTATGCTGCAGACCACATCAGTCAAGCAATTCCAGCTGGCAAGGTCCAGGAAAAAACATTTTTGCCATGGCTCCAGTCCTTTGGAACATCATATCCCTTGAGGTGAGACCAGCCCCTATCCTCTTGCCCTTCCAAAGGGGTCTTGTGTCCTGGCTTTGCCAATTGGCCTGGGACCCTGATGAAGGCATACCATGTTGGAGATGATTAGTGTTAGGAAGAAAATCCTATCTCCACTTCACTGTGTTCTGGTTCCCTAATTCATCTAAAGATGTTGAAACTCTAGAAAGAGCAACAAAGATGATTAAGGAACTGGAAGCTAAAACACACAAAGAATGGGTGCAGGAATTGGGTATGTCTATCTTAATAAAAGAAATGATAGCGGTGTTCCAATATTTAAGGCTGCCACAAAGAAGTGGGGTCAGCCTATTCTTCAAATCATCTAAAGGCAGAAGCAATAGATGGAAACTATTTAAGAAAAGAACCAACCTAGACAATTAAAACAATTAATCAGTGGAATGACTCGCCTCCAGAAATTGTGGGTGTTCCAACGTTGGAGATTTTAAGAAGAGATTGAATAACCATTTGTCTGAAATGGTATAAGGTTTTCTGCCTGAGCAGGAAGTTGGACTAGAAGACCTCCAAAGTCCCTTCCATTATTAAATTATTCTGTAATGTTTGTTAATTTTAATCACAGCTGCCATCTTGACTGTTTTTATCATGCCCATGGACACCCCTGGTTAGTTTTCAAGAAAGACTCTAATCAGGTCAAATTAATGATAGAACTTTCTTGAGAATTGCTAATATTTCAGTCAGAGATTCAGTGTGAAGTTCTTTCCTTGGACTTCTGAACTGAATCAGATTTCAGAAACAAACTGACAAGCCAGTTCAGCTCGTCAAACAAAATCAGGTATTTCTGAATTAATCCCAGTGACTTCCACACATAGGCAGATATTGGTCTCCTGTTTGTTTCCCACTTCTCCATTCCCAGATAGAGAAATGCCTCTTTTAAACTTTCAAACTGTTTTCCATATTATTCCAACTAAAATGAGCACCGATGTTATGGCAGTACTAACAGGAGCTAGGTAAAAATCACTCTCAGCCATGGAAACACAGTGGCTGACCTAGTGGGATTTCCTCCCAGTTCAACCAACCATCACTCTGCTAAACAAATAATTCCCTCAATACTGCCAAACTATTTACTAAGTCTGCATTACTATTACTATTAACCTTACCATCCGTCCTTTCACCCATCTCCTCCCACTTATGACTGTAACTTCGCTTGTATCCTTACAATTTTATTGACTGTTTCGGGTGGGATTCTACTGGTTTGGACCAATTCAGGTGAACGGATGTTAAATTTGCATCTGGTTCACCAAACCAGTATTTGAACCAACTGGCTGGCCCCATCCACCCCACCCTGCCCCTCCCAGGAGTCTCCACGGCCCATTTTCAAGGCAGGTAAGTGCAGAGTCCATGTGGAGGCTCTGGGAAGAGGGGAATGGGCCTTCCAGAATTACCAGAAGTCCAGAAACAAGCCTGTTTCCAGCTTCCAGAGGGCCTCCAGAGCCCGGTGGAGGCCATTTTTTCTCCTCCCAGAGGCCAAGGGAAGCCTCTGAACCTTGGGAAGGCAAAAATGGCTCTCCGGAAGTACTGGAAGTCCAGAATGGGCCTGTTTCTGGAGGGCTCCAGAGCCTGGGGAGGCCGTTTTGCTCTCCCAGAGGCCTGAGGGAAGCCTCCGGATCCTTGGGAAGGCAAAAATGGCCCTACTGGAAGTTTCGGTAGGCCAGGTCCACCATGGCCACGTCCACCCAGCAACTGGGCAGTGAACTGGTTGCTGGGATTTTTGAATCCCATCTCTGCTGTTTCCTAATATGATTTGATTGCTTATTGTACCCTATGACTATTATTAAGTGTTGTACCTATGATTCTTGATGTATGTATCTTTTCTTTTATGTACACCAAGAGCATATGCACCAAGACAAATTTGTGTGTCCAAGCACCCTGGCCAATAAAGAATTCTATTCTATCCTCACCAGGTTGTTGTGCTGGGGAAATGAAGGAAGTTTCCCATGGAAGCCTTCTTGAGCTTCTACAGAAACCCATCTCAGTAATGATCGCCACCATCACCACCAAACAGAATCATAAAACTGAATGAAAGGAATTCTCCTTCATGCAAGAATTTCATAATTGCAGCATCTTCAAGAGTTGGTACTCAATCTCTCAATAAAGGAGAATATTTGTAA
>CM019148.1:14118129-14156336 GCA_009733165.1 Naja naja | reverse complement strand
TTTTCGGTTCTGCACCGCCTCGGGCCCAGGGTAGGGTGTTGGGTGGCCGTGGTTATCCGGGAGACTCTGTTTCCAAGGGAGGTCACTGTTCCAGAGATAGGCGGGAGTGAGACACTCCTCTTGAGGTGGGGGGCCCAATGGTCGGGTGGCTTGCTGCTCCGCATACCTTCTTTCTCCCAGCTATGTGACAGCGGCCCTACCTGGGCTTCTCGACGTTCTCTCGGGGGTGGCGGTGGAGTTCAGGGGCTTATAGTCCTGGGGGACTTCAATCTGCCCTCCCTGGGGGGTGCGTCTGGTTTGGCCCAGGAATTCATGGCTTCTATGGAGGCCATGGGCTGACCCATTAATCCAGGGCCCGACCCATGAGGGGGGGAACACTCTTGACCTAATTTTTGTCTCTGAACAGTGGCGTAGTGACAGAGGGCAGGCCACTTTTACGGCTGTGCCCGTTCCATGGTCTGATCACTATCTCCTACGGCTGGTCTTCCAACAGGCCACCCCCCCACTGCTGGGATGAGGAGCCGCTTAGATGGTTCCGCCCCAGGCGCCTTATGGACCCGGAGCGGTTCTCGGCGGAGCTGGGGTTTCTTCCCTCTTCCCTTGCCCACAGCTCTGTCGAGGACCTGGCGGCAGCTTGGCAGCAGGCCGCTCGGAGGCTCTCGACAGGGTTGTCCCCATGCGACCCCTCACACGTCGTGGATCCCGGATGGCTCCTTGGTACTTCGGAGGAGCTCCGGGAGATGAAACGCCGTCGGAGGGGCTTAGAGAGCAGGTGGAGGGTCCACCCGTTCCCAGTCGATCGAGCCCAGCTAAGAGCCTATATTGGGACTTACCTGGTAGCTATGAGGGCGGCGAGAAGATCTATCTCTCCGCCCTCATAGCATCCGCAGATAACCGCCCAGCCTCCCTGTTTCGGGTAACCTTCTCTCCTTCGTTTAGGGGAGGGGGCGGACCCTTGCGGGGCAGGGCTGAGGAGTTTGGTCAATATCTGTCGGATAAGATCGCTCGAATTCGGGATGGGTTGTCCTCTGATTTGCAGTGGTCTGAGGAACGATGCAGGTAGTCTGGCCAGTATGATCTGGGAGGAGTTCGATTCTGTTTCCGAGGATGAAGTGGGACGGATTATGCGGCGTCTGAGTTCCACCACATGTTTGTTGGACCCGTGTCCTTCCTGGCTGGCTTATGCCGCCAGGAGGTCACCTGCGGTTGGCTCCGGGCAGTTGTCAACGCTTCATTAAGGGAGGGTGTTTTCCCCCCGCCTTGAAGGAGGCGGTGGTGAGACCCCTTCTGAAGAAGCCTGCCCTGGACCCTACCGTGTTAGACAACTTTCGTCCAGTCTCCAACCTTCGTTTTTAGCGAAGGTTGTTGAGAGTGTGGTGGCTCAGCAGTTTCCACTTTTCCTGGATGAAGCGGACTACCTGGATCCGTATCAATCGGGCTTCCGGCCTGGTTTCAGCACGAGACGGCATTGGTCGCACTGATGGATGATCTCTGGAGGGCTGGGACAGGGTTTTCCTCTGTCCTGGTCCTATTAGACCTCTCAGCGGCTTCGATACCATCGACCATGGTATCCTTCTGCGGCGCCTTGAGGGGTTGGGTATAGGGGCACTGTGCTTCGTGGTTCACCTCCTACCTCCTCGGGCGATCGCAGTCAGTATTGGCGGGGGACAGAGGTCTACCTCGAGGGTGCTCTCTTGTGGGGTCCCTCAGGGGTGGTCCTCTCCCCTGCTATTTAACATCTACATGAAGCTGGGTGAGATCATCCGCGGTTTTGGGGTGAGTTTCCATCAATGCGCTGATGATACTCAGCTGTACATTTCCACCGAACCAGATCGGTGATGCCCTCTCCCTGATGACCCAGTGTCTGGATGCGGTACGGATCTGGATGAGCGGAAACATGCTTTGTCTCAACCCGGCCAAGACTGAGTGGCTGTGCGTACCGGCATCTCGGCCCAGTTTGGAGTGTCCATCTTTGGCCATCGGGGAGTGGTATTACCCCTGTGGATAGAGGCGGAACCTGGGGTCCTCCTGGATGTTCAGCTCGGTTGGAGGAGCAGGTGGGGGCCATCGCCAGGGGCCTTTGCCCAGCTCCGTCTGGTTAGCCAGCTGCGCCCTTTTCTGGACCGAGATGCCCTCGCACAGTTACTCACGCCCTTGTTACCTCCAGACTCGACTACTGCACGCTCTCTATTTAGGACTGCCCTTGCATACCATCCGGAGATTGCAGCTGGTGCAGAATGTGGCGGCGCGGGTGGTGATGGGAGTCTCCGGTTCTCCCATGTTACCCCCTCCTGCGCTGCCTTCATTGGTTGCCGGTTGTGCTCCGGGTGAGATTCAAGGTTTTAGTGTTAACATACAAAGTCCTTCATGACATGGGTCCCCAATATTTAAGGGAGCGGCTCCTGCCGACATCGAGTGCCAACCGCCCCTGCGAGCACATAGGCAAGGACTCCTTGGGGTCCCGTCGGCTAGCCAATGCCGGCTGGCGGTTCCCCGACGACGAGCCTATTCTATCGCGGCCCCTGACCTCTGGAACCAACTTCCCCTGGAGCTCCGTCTGGCCCCTGACCTCCGCACCTTCCGCCATGACCTGAAGACCTGGTTGTTTAACCAATCCGGTTGTGATTTTTGGGATGGGATGATTTTTAATGGGATAGTTTTTATAGGATAATTTTTATGGGTTAAATCTTTAGTTGTAATGGGGCTTATCTAGTTTAATTTGCTTTTAAATTGTTTATTGTTGTTGTTGTTTAATTTGTAAGCCGCCCCGAGTCTTCGGAGATGGGGGTGACATATAAGTCCCATTAATAAATAAATAAATAAATAAATAAATAAGAAGCAATAGATGGAAACTAATCAAGGAGAGAAGCAACCCAGAACTAAGGAGAAATTTAACAATTAATCAATGGAACAACTTATCTCCAGAAGCTGTGGGTGCTCCAACACTGGAAGTTTTAAAGAAGAGATTGGACAACGATTTGTCTGAAATGGTATAGTTTCCTGTCTGAGCAGGGGTTGGACTACAAGACCTCCAAGGTCCCTTTCAACTCTTCTGTTATTCTGTAAGACACTTTCCCCAAAGGTCTTGTGATTGTTCACTTGCCTGAAGAGATTGGGGAGCTCTGCAGTGTCCAAGTTTGTTTTTTTCTACTCTTTACCTCTTTCCTCAAGACTAAGCACAGTGGAGAAAGATAAAATTGATGTCAAGAACCAAGCAGAATTCTTCAGCCAATTTGAGAGTTGGCAAGTAGGCAGGAAGGCATTTCATCAAATATTCACTGGGGAGGAGAAGTTGTTTAAAGCTTTCTTTTTGGCTTGTGAACTCGGTTTTAGTGAAGACCAGCACACTTTTTCTTGATCCTTCTGTTTTTTTTCCCTTGTTGCTCTACCTCTCAAAATGTTCTGGGCCTGAGCATTGCTACGTCATCAACCAGTCAGTCATCAATCAATTACTAAAACAACAAAGATCCTGAAATATTCTGTAAAATGGCCTTTAAGTCCACTGAGATCTAACGGCAACAAATACAGGCATTTTCTCAGCTGATTTACAGTCAAAGACCAAAGTAATAAAACACCACCACATAAAACTGAAATAAAAAATTAATACCACAAGTCTGGTTGACTTATTCCTATCCAGACACAATTCATGATTCATTTTATTAGTCATTTGGCTTTTAAGATTTTATGTCGGTTTCATGTGGTTATGTTGTGTTGGCAGCTCTTTACAAATGAACTAAGCCAACTGATATTTTCTCAGGGAAAAATGTTCTGTGAAATTTGGACTTCAGGTTAAATTCTCCAACTAGAAGTGTTTTTAGAGTTTAATCATCATCTTCATTTAACAACCCCATAATCCCTTGTGGGGTGGAGTCTGACAACTAGTAAATGGAGCTAGCAGTGTGTTTTAATGGCTGGATGCCCTTCCTGTTGCCAATGCAGAGTTGTTTTTAAGCAGATATATTCTCAGTGTGTCCAGAGAGGAATATTTGCCTCTACCTAGGATCAAACTCACTGCCCCTGATTGTGAGGCAAGGGTTCTACCTCTAGGCCACCACACCACTTCGTTTTTAGGATTCAATGCTATTGTAGATGCAAAAGATAGAGCATAGTGCTGAGAATCGGACCTTATTGCAAACAATGATTATTGGGTTCCTATTCATAGGAGAAAAAGAACCAAAACCAATGAGCCCACTGCACTCATTGTGGCAGAAAGGGTATGCTGCAGACCACATCAGTCAAGCAATTCCAGCTGGCAAGGTCCAGGAAAAAAAACATTTTTTGCCATGGCTCCAGTCCTTTGGAACATCATATCCCTTGAGGTGAGACCAGCCCCTATCCTCTTGCCCTTCCAAAGGGGTCTTGTGTCCTGGCTTTGCCAATTGGCCTGGGACCCTGATGAAGGCATACCATGTTGGAGATGATTAGTGTTAGGAAGAAAATCCTATCTCCACTTCACTGTGTTCTGGTTCCCTAATTCATCTAAAGATGTTGAAACTCTAGAAAGAGCAACAAAGATGATTAAGGAACTGGAAGCTAAAACACACAAAGAATGGGTGCAGGAATTGGGTATGTCTATCTTAATAAAAGAAATGATAGCGGTGTTCCAATATTTAAGGGGCTGCCACAAAGAAGTGGGGGTCAGCCTATTCTTCAAATCATCTAAAGGCAGAAGCAATAGATGGAAACTATTTAAGAAAAGAACCAACCTAGACAATTAAAACAATTAATCAGTGGAATGACTCGCCTCCAGAAATTGTGGGTGTTCCAACGTTGGAGATTTTTAAGAAGAGATTGAATAACCATTTGTCTGAAATGGTATAAGGTTTTCTACCTGAGCAGGAAGTTGGACTAGAAGACCTCCAAAGTCCCTTCCATTATTAAATTATTCTGTAATGTTTGTTAATTTTAATCACAGCTGCCATCTTGACTGTTTTTATCATGCCCTGCGGACACCCCTGGTTAGTTTTCAAGAAAGACTCTAATCAGGTCAAATTAATGATAGAACTTTCTTGAGAATTGCGAATATTTCAGTCAGAGATTCAGTGTGAAGTTCTTTCCTTGGACTTCTGAACTGAATCAGATTTCAGAAACAAACTGACAAGCCAGTTCAGCTCGTCAAACAAAATCAGGTATTTCTGAATTAATCCCAGTGACTTCCACACATAGGCAGATATTGGTCTCCTGTGTTTTTGTTTCCCACTTCTCCATTCCCAGATAGAGAAATGCCTCTTTTAAACTTTCAAACTGTTTTCCATATTATTCCAACTAAAATGAGCACCGATGTTATGGCAGTACTAACAGGAGCTAGGTAAAAATCACTCTCAGCCATGGAAACACAGTGGCTGACCTGGGGCAGTGATTTCCTCCCAGTTCAACCAACCATCACTCTGCTAAACAAATAATTCCCTCAATACTGCCAAACTATTTACTAAGTCTGCATTACTATTACTATTAACCTTACCATCCGTCCTTTCACCCATCTCCTCCCACTTATGACTGTAACTTCGTTGCTTGTATCCTTACAATTTTTATTGACTGTTTCCCGGGGTGGGATTCTACTGGTTTGGACCAATTCAGGTGAACCGGATGTTAAATTTGCATCTGGTTCGCCAAACCAGTATTTGAACCAACTGGCTGGCCCCATCCACCCCACCCTGCCCCTCCCAGGAGTCTCCACGCGGCCCATTTTCAAGGCAGGTAAGTGCAGAGTCCGCGTGGAGGCTCTGGGAAGAGGGGAAATGGGCCTTCCAGAATTACCAGAAGTCCAGAAACAAGCCTGTTTCCAGCTTCCAGAGGGCCTCCAGAGCCCGGTGGAGGCCATTTTCTCCCTCCCAGAGGCCAAGGGAAGCCTCTGAACCCTTGGGAAGGCAAAAAATGGCTCTCCCGGAAGTACTGGAAGTCCAGAAATGGGCCTGTTTCCGGCTTCTGGAGGGCTCCAGAGCCTGGGGGAGGCCGTTTTTGCTCTCCCAGAGGCCTGAGGGAAGCCTCCGGATCCTTGGGAAGGCAAAAAAATGGCCCTACTGGAAGTTTCGGTAGGCCAGGTCCACCATGGCCACGTCCACCCAGCAACTGGGCAGTGAACTGGTTGCTGGGATTTTTGAATCCCATCTCTGCTGTTTCCTAATATGATTTGATTGCTTATTGTACCCTATGACTATTATTAAGTGTTGTACCTTATGATTCTTGATGTATGTATCTTTTCTTTTATGTACACCAAGAGCATATGCACCAAGACAAATTCCTTGTGTGTCCAAGCACCCTTGGCCAATAAAGAATTCTATTCTATCCTCACCAGGTTGTTGTGCTGGGGAAATGAAGGAAGTTTCCCATGGAAGCCTTCTTGAGCTTCTACAGAAACCCATCTCAGTAATGATCGCCACCATCACCACCAAACAGAATCATAAAACTGAATGAAAGGAATTCTCCTTCATGCAAGAATTTCATAATTGCAGCATCTTCAAGAGTTGGTACTCAATCTCTCAATAAAGGAGAATATTTGTAACTCAGGGTTGAAATGAGGGGTCCCTAGTGCTCTGTGAGCTTGGTTGTTTTCTTGCCAATGTTTCATTACCCAGACTAGGTAACATCATCAAGTGCTCAATCCCTGCTTAAAGATATCAACTGTGGAGGGGTTTTCTTGCTTGCTTCTGCCCCGATAATTATCTTCATTGGTATAATGGTCTTAACATTGAAGAATTGGATTTTAAATTGCCCGGCTTCATTGTTAAAGGATTGTAACTGCCAGAAACTCTCTCCTTTTTACATTAATTCCTCCCTCCTTATTGTAAGTGATATTTGTCTTTATGGGAGAAGGCATAAATATTCTGTAGGCTCTGGAGTTCTTCTCAGAAAATACAAGTTAATAAAACCAGCAGCCAAAGTGCAGATGGAAAACTAGATTCTTCTTTCAAGCTTTGCATCTCAAGAAGAAATAGTTTTTATCACACAACATTTCTCTTCTTTTCCCCTCCTTAATAAAGCAATAATGTGTTCCAAGTATTGCGCTGCCCCCTCTTCTTTCTTTTTTCCTTCAACAAAGGCAATATTATTTTTTGTTAGTTTTTTTTTTTTTTGCTTCAGGATGTTTTGATAGCACAAGATGTTTGACAGCGTAGGCAAGGTGGACAGAACAGCTTGGAAGTGCGAAGATTGTAAATAACAACAACTCCCCATTGCGTTTTTAAAATGTTTTCTGCAGCTTGTTTGCAATTACAGGCAATCCTCGGCTTACGACCACAATTGAGCCCCAAATTTCTGTTGCTAAGTGAGACAGTTCTTAAGTGAGCTTTGCCCCATTTTACCACCTTTCTTGCCACCGTTGCTAAATGAATCACTGCAGTTGTTCAGTTAGTGACATGGTCGTTAAATGAATCTGGCTTCCCTGTTGATTGTGCTTGTCAGAAGGTCGCAAAAGGGGATCACATTTAATTTAATTTTAATTTAATTTAATAATGGGATTTCTATGCTGCCCTATCTCCCGAAGGACTCAGGGCGGCTCACAAAAATAAAACAGAAATACAAAATTTAAAAAGCAATTAAACAAGAAACCCCAATTACACATTAAAACATTAAAACCAACCAACAAATCTAAAAACAGTTAAAAAGCCCTTCAGTCCAGGTTCGCCGATCGAAAAAGCCATGTCTTCAGGTTGCGACGGAAGGAATGAAGGTCAGGAGCCACCCGAAGCTCCATGGGTAAGTTGGTTCCAAAGGGCAGGCGCACCCACAGAGAAGGCCCTCCCCCTGGGAGTCGCCAGCTGACATTGTCTGGCTAACAACACCCTAAGGAGACCCTGCCTGTGGGAGTGCACAGGGCGATGGGAAACCGTTGCTGGCAGCAGGTGCTCCCGCAAATACCCCGGACCTAAGCCATGATGGGCTTTATAGATGATTACCAGAACCTTGAATCTCACCCGGAGGGCAACCGGCAACCAATGCAGCTCACGCAGGAGGGGTGTAATATGGGAGTATTGGGACATGACCCTAGGACGCTGCAACCGTTATAAGTATGAATCAGTTGCCAAGCATTATTTTGATCACGTGACCATCAGGGGATGCTGCAAGAGTTGCAAGTGTCAAAAAGATCATAAGTCACTTTTTCAGTGCAGTAATTCACTTAACCAGGGGTGGGGGTGCTGGGGGTTCGCAGGGGATCAGGAAATCCCCTAGCTAAGATTTTGTGCAGTTCGGAGAACCCCAAATCCCACTCCTGGCTGGCCCTGCCCACCCTGCCCCTCCCCTCCCAAAAGTCCCCACATGGCCTGTTTTGGATGCAGGTAAGTACAGGGCGGGTGCGGAGGCTCGGGGAACAGCAAAAAACGGGCCTCCCAGAAGTTCGGGAAGGCCAGAAAAGGGACTGTTTCCGGCTTCCAGAGATCCTCCAGAGCCCAGGGAGGCCATTTTTGTCCTCCTGGAGGCTTGAGGAAAGCCTCCGGAGTCCAGGAAGGGCAAAAATGCCCCCCCCACCATGGTGCAGGAGGCCGACTAGGCCACACCCACCCAGCAACTGGGCAGAGAACCCATTGCCAAATTTTTTGAAGGCCACTCCTGTACTTAACAATTGTGGCAAGAAAGGTCGTAAAATGGAACAAAACTCACTTAACAACTGTCTCACTTAGCAACAGAGATTTTGGGTTCATTGTGGTAATAAGTGGAAGACTTCCAGCATTATCTTCGTTATGAATTTTAACACTGGTGTGTGCTCTTGTTGTCATCAGTTTGGTCTTTATAGTTAATATAAGCACCATTTTTTCCACTGGGCTCTTTCTCCTTCTGTTATTTACTTAGTTCAGCATAAATAACCTTTTGGACAAGTAGGGCAAAAATAGAATTTTAAAGACATGATTGTAATCCCAGGGTCTGGTTAGTTCTGAGAGAAACAGAGACAGGGTAAGAAAATTACCCATTCTTTATTTAATGCTAGTTTATATGATATTTCAAATCACTGTCTTAAGTGGCGGAGATTCTGAAACACCACTTCAATTCCATGAAGGACTTTCTCATTATTGAGATATATTTTTGAATTGTTTCTTAGGATCAAACTAAAATAACCTTTGGCACAGTAAATGCTCATTATTTAGTAATGTTTCTTGGTTGGAATTAAGGGAATAACAGTGACCCTTGACCTCCTTGAAAACACTGCAGTGTCTAGAATTAAAGGCCCAAAATCTGGGTTTTTCAAAGAGGTCAAGGAGAATGAGAAGCAGAGTGTTTATGAGTGTTTATTATTTGAAACAGATCTATGTCCTTGTGGCAAAAAAAGGACAATTGATTTGCACTGAATTAAGGAGCTCCTCATAGTGGCACCCATGTGCATTTAGGTGTTCAGGGTTTACTCTTAATCATTCAGACAGTTCTGTCCTTACTACACGTCAGGCTAAACCCACATATCCTCCAATAAAACAGACTGTGTATGTAGATCTGAATGCTTTATTGAAAGAACAGGATATGGTGAAACTGGGGAAAATAGGGATATATACAATGAGAACCAAATACAAGAGAGGCAGTATTGGGTTGCTGCTGAACATAACAATTATTAAATACAAGCAGCCTAAATCTCACCAGCGATGCTCTGTGTGTGGGATGTGGGATGACCATGTGCCACAGATTAAGATGGATTCTTCTTTGTGCTTCTGCCTTCTCCAAATGCTAAAGGAAATGGAGTCTGGCTTCCCAGTGTGCACTTGTTTTGAGAGTGCGGGCTGATGGGTAATGGGATGGGGTCAGCTTCAAACAATATACTTGGTATTTGTCTCTCCGGCCACTAGATGGGGCTCGAGAGCAACAACAGTATATAAAAGTTATATGCTGGGGCATGACACAGACTAAGCAGGATCAACCAGCCACTTAGGGAAAGATGTTATTGATTTACAATCCATTAATGAACTATTCACAGTATCAGTAGAGCATCCATGAGATTTATCAGTGATCAGTCTTTTTGATTTTGAAAGAATGAGGTTAAATCTGGTGAGAGCAATCAAAACAGCCAGTTTAATTAACCATTTAATACAGATACATTGGCCTAGAGAAGACAAATATACACATTTTGTGTCAGAAGTTTTTTTTTAATCAAATTTTAAAACTGCCCATCTTGCTCTGGGCAGTGTACAGATGAAATAATCTAAAAATATCATTTAAAAAAATCTTTAAAAATCAGAAGTTATGTATATAATCTTCCCTTGTCCAGTATGCGCTCTTTTTCAACAACCCTGTTTTATCCCAACTTTTGTGTCAATGGCAGAAGCCTCTGGAGGGATACCAAAAATTGAAGATGATGGGTATGATTGTACAGTTGAAGCCCTATTCTTTCACACATGTATCCAACATGTTTCAGTGGACATAGAACAGGGGTGGGGCCTTAAGCACATAGCTCTGACCCCCATCTTGACAGTTTTAATCTCCCCTGCAGATGCTACTGTGTTTAGAATGGACAACACAATACCTCAAGCACTCTAACAGGTTTTCAGCCAGACCTATTATTTTTTTGCCCAAAAATTCCTTGAATTAAAAATATATAAAGATGAAGCTGGTGGACTATCAAATATTAAACTACCTGTAACATCAAGTGAGTATTTTATGTGTGATATGAGATTTGGAGGAAAAGTATCAATTTCCCCTGAGAATGTTTTAGACCAAGGGTCTTCAAACTTGGCAAGTTTAAGACTTGTGGACTTCAATTCCCAGAATTCCTGAGCTAACATGACTGGAGGAGGAATTTGGGAGCTGAAGTCCACAAGTCTTAAAGCTGTCAAGTTTGAAGACCCCTGTTTTAGACCATCTCTAGATCTAGTGTTTAAGACAACAGGTAGAAATCAGGAAACCATGAGTTCTAGTCCTGCCTTAGCCTACGGTTGGACTTAAGCATAGTACACAAAATGGAGCACATTGGGTTGTGCTCCAAAAAAATTGTAAGCCGCCCTGAGTCTTCGGAGAAGGGCAGCATATAAATGTAATTAAAAAAAAAATTATCTGCTCCAATGTCCTACCAGTCAATGACTACTTCAGCTTCAACTGCAACAATACAAGAGCACACAACAGATACAAATTCAATGTTAACCGCTCCAAACTTGATTGCAGAAAGTATGACTTCAGCAACAGAGTGGTCAGTGCCTGGAATGCACTACCTGACTCTGTTGTTACATCCTCAAACCCCCAATCCTTTAACCGCAAACTATCCACTATTGACCTCACCCCATTCCTAAGAGGTCTGTAAGGGGCGCACATAAGTGCACCATCATGCCTCCCGTCCCTGTCCTATTGTCCCCATTTAATCGTACCTATTTTCTGTATTCTTACTCATGTTTATACTTATACCTATTATTTTGTAAGCAATTGACAAATCAAATAAATAAAATAAAAATTAAAGCCAGCTGGGTAACTTAGGGCCAGTCACTGTCTTTCTGCCCAACCCATTTCATAAGATTTTTGTTGTGAGGAAAATAGGAGAAGAAAGGAGTATTAGGTTGAGAACCAGTTTGGTCTAGTGGTTAAGATTAAGCATGATTAAGACTAGAATCCAGGAGATTGTGAGTTCTAGTCCTGCCTTAGCCATGAAAAGTGGCTGGGTGCCTTTGGTTCAATCACCAGAAAATTGTGGCCCTCTAGTCCTGCCTTTGGCATGAAAAGCAGCTGAGTGGCTTTGGGTGAATCACCAGGAAAGTGTGAGTTCTAGTTTATTTATTTATTTATTTATTTTTGGGGCTTGTATGCCGCCCCATCTCCGAAGACTCGGGGTGGCTCACAGCTAAAAACAACAACAATAAATAATTTTTAAAAAGATTAAACCAAATTCACAAGCCCAAAAGACGAATTTACAATGCTTAAAAATATAAAACCATCCCCCCAAGAAGGGTCACAACCCGGATTGGTCAAACAACCAGGTCTTTAAATCATGGCGGAAGGTGCGGAGGTCAGGGGCCAGGAAGAGCCCCAGGGGAAGTTGGTTCCAGAGGTCAGGGGCTGTGACAGAATAGGCTCGTCATTGGGGGACCACCAGCCGGCATTGGCCTGCTGATGGGACCCCAAGGAGTCCTTGCCTGTGTGCTCGCACAGGGCGGCCGGCATTCGATGTCAGCAGGAGTCACTCCCTTAAATATTGAGGACCCATGTCATGAAGGACTTTGTATGTTAAAACTAAAACCTTGAATCTCACCCGGAGTGCAACCGGCAACCAATGCAGGCAGCAGGAGGGGGTAACATGGGAGAACGGGAAACTCCCATCACCACCCGCGCAACCGCATTCTGCACCAGCTGCAATCTCCGGATGGTATGCAAGGGCAGTCCTAAGTGGAGAGCGTTGCAGTAGTCGAGTCTAGAGGTAACAAGGGCGTGAATGACTGTGCGCAGGGCATCTCAGTCCAGAAATGGGTGTAGTTGACGAACAAGGCGGAGCTGGGCAAAGGCCCCCCTGGCAATGGCCCCCACCTGCTCCTCCAATCGGAGCCGTACATCCAGGAGGACCCCCAGATTCCGTGCCCTATCCACAGGGGGCAACACCACTCCCCCTATGGCCAAAGATGGACGTTCCTGACTGGGCCAAGATGCCGGTATGCACAGCCACTCAGCCTTAGCTGGGTTGAGTCGAAGCATGTTCCCGCTCATCCAAATCCGTACCGCATCCAAACACTGGGTCATCAGGGAGAGGGCATCACTGATCTGGTTCGGAGTGGAGATGTACAACTGGGTGTCATCTGCGTACTGATGGAATCTCACCCCGAAACCACGGATGATCTCACCCAGCGGCTTCATATAGATGTTAAATAGCAGAGGGGAAAGAACCAACCCCTGAGGGACCCCACAAGAAAGCACCCTCGGGGTCGACCTCTGCCCCCCCACCAATACTGACTGCGACCGCTCCGAGAGGTAGGAGGTGAACCACCGAAGCACAGTGCCCCCCACTCCCAACTCCTCGAGGCGTCACAGAAGGATACCATGGTCGATGGTATCAAAAGCCGCTGAGAGATCTAATAGGACCAGGACAGAGGAAAAACCCCTGTCCCGAGCCCTCCAGAGATCATCCATCAGCACGACCAATGCCATCTCCATGCTGAAACCAGGTCGGAAGCCCGACTGATACGGATCCAGGTAGTCCGCTTCATCCAGGAAGAGTGGAAACTGCCGAGCCACCACACTCTCAACAACCTTCGCCAAAAAGCGAAGGTTGGAGACTGGACGAAAGTTGTCTAACACAGTCAGGTCCAGGGCAGACTTCTTCAGGAGGGGTCTCACCACCGCCTCCTTCAAGGCGGAGGGAAAAACACCCTCTCTTAATGAAGCGTTGACAACTGCCCGGAGCCAACCGCAGGTGGCCTCCCTGGCGGCATAAGCCAGCCAGGAAGGACACGGGTCCAACAAACATGCCTCAGGTGTGAAAGCCAGCTGACTACTTTGGGCAAGTTTCCTCTCTCTTAGCCCAACAGAGTTGTGGTTGTGGGGAAAATGAGCCCAACAGAGTTGTGGTTGTGGGGAAAATAAGAGGACGAAAGAGCACCGGGTGTGTTCACCACCTTGAGTTGCTTATAAAAATAATAAAGATGGGATAAAAATAAAATAAGTATATTTTTTGTATCTGTAATGGAAATCACCTCATGGACTTAAAGCTCTATGGATCATAATCTCTGATTCACCTATTCCTTCCTGTTGCTTTTTCCATATCCTGAGATTGTCTCCCTTCTCCTTTTCTCTCTGGCAATACTGGAAGAATCCCTTAAGGTTCACCTTACCCTACTCCATCTCCTGATATAGACAACATAGAGTAAAAAAGTTTATATCACCTGAGTTTCTAACAATCCCCATTTATGGCTGTTGCTGAGCACCCATGACGGTTGACAGATTCCTACATAATTTCACAATTTTTCATTCCTGCCCTGCGGTTTGCAAGGTCACATTCAGCTCTCTTCCCAGAGGCAGTCTTTTGAGTGGGTAATAATCATTTATTCCAAAGTGACCCATCTCGTATCAAGAGACGCTCTGCACTTTTCTCTGTCTCTCTCTATTCTCTTCTGCAGACACTGAGTTATTTATGTTCTTTCTTCTGACACGCGCTTGATCTCGCCATTATTCTATGTTCTGTAGCTATAGTGAATCCAGGTGAGCAATTCTGAAGGTGAGATAAAGATGGTGATGATGGGTGTCGGGTTACTAGATATCTCAACAGGCAAAGGAGGATATGGACAATTGGAAAGGAGGACAACTGGGGAGAAAGAAGGACACTCTAACTTTATTGGCATATGTGACAAAAATTACAGAGAAAAACTGCAGCAAAAAAATTGTATTTAGGGCTATTGTGCTGGAATCAAGTAAGGAGGTGGGTTCTCAGAAGGGAGGGAGACATTCCAGAAGAGTAAGAAGCAACTCAGTCTGGATGTTATGTGAGAGAGAAAGAGGATAAAGACAGCCCCTCCCTAATAATTCCCAGAGTATATTGCAGATGCAGATTAAGTAGAGTGTTCAGTCTGGCAAGATTCTGTCTACAGGTCTGAAACAATAAAGAATGCAACTTGGAAGAATCATCACATGTCATTAATGGTTTCAGACAGGGGTGGGATTCTACTGGTTCTGTCCGCTTCTGTAGAACTGGTTGCTCTGAAAAGCAGCAAACAGAGAGCATACACAGAACCGGTTCTATGTCTGCTGCTGTTTTGGCCCGCCCGCCTGGGCTCTTACCTGACCTTTATTTCCTGCGTTTTCAACCGCAGCTGCTTTGCGCGACACAGCTGCAGCTGAAAAAGCAGGAAAAAAGTGCTTTTTCAACCATTGCGCACCCGCGTGCAGTGCTGGTCAGCTGTCCAGGCAGCTAGATGATGACGATATACACACGTGCGCAGCAAAATGTAAAATCACCGAACCGGTAGTTACACGGGTCGGATCCCACCCCTAGTTTCAGGCCTGACATATCTATATGAACTTACTTTTTCCAGCATCAGAAAGACTGGTTTTTCAATCACATTTTTTCAACAAATGTCCATGATTCCTCGAAAATAAGACCAGGTCTTATACTAATTTTTGCTCCAAAAGACGCATTAGGGTTTATTTTCTGGTTAAGCTTTATTTTGGGGAAAATACGGTACTAAATGCATCCGTCTGGCTGACAGTCTTAACTGGGGCTTATTCAGCAATATCTCTGCATCGCTATCCTAAGGCTGCAGCCACTAGACTTTTCAAATAGTTGCCAACTTCCCACTCCAGCTTCTGAAGGATCAGCTACCATGTTCTACAAACAGTGTGCTGTTTTTTTTTTATCGTATGTTTAGTATCCAACTGTCTTGAGATTTAATTTGCAGGAGAAAACAAAATAAAATAACATCCCTCCACTGCTATTGGAGAATTTTGGTTCTAGTACCCCGGGCTCTGGGATGGGCTGCTGGGAGTTCACGGGGGTTCGGGAGAGCCCCTAGCTAAAATTATGTGCAGTTCAGAGAACCCCAAAATCCTACTCCTGGCTGGCCCCAACCACCCCTCCCCTCCCCGGAGTCCCCATGCAGTCCATTTTGGATGCAGGTAAGCAGGGCGCATGTGGAGGCTCAGGGAGGGCAAAAAATGCGCTTCCCGGAAGTTCGGGAAGGCCAGAAATGGCTCCATTTCTGGCTTCCAGAGAGCCTCTGGAGCCTGGGGAGGCCATTTTCACCCTCTTGGAGGCTCGAGGAAAGCCTTCAGAGCCCGGGAGGGCAAAAACGCCCCCCCCACCATGGTGCAGGAGGCCAACTAGGCCACGCCCACCATGGCTATGCCAACCCAGCAACCTGGCAGAGAACCCGTTGCTAAAATTTTGAAGCCCACCCCTGCCCGGCTGGTGCATATTCATCCTTTCCTGGAGCAAGAGAATAAGAAATTGGATCAAGCCACTTGCTGTGTTGTATCTCTGCCTGACAAATTTGGTTGTAACTAAGAGGAAAGCATAGCAAATATCTGGTTGAACTAGATAAAAAGGTGCTTCCACTTATTGTTTATTTCCCCTTGGTTTTTTTTTCCAGGAACCACCACAAAAGGAAATAGGAGAGAATTCTCCTTTCTTTTCTTTTTTAAAAACTAAATCATTTTTTCCTGTTATTTTTCATCTTTCTTTCAAAAATACAGCATATATATTTCTACTCTGAAGTATTTAGAAGCTTAGGTTTCCGTAAACCACTTTGTTAAGTAAAAATTCAGAAATACTTAATAAGAAGGCCAATAATAGTCATAACAAGTAGATTGTTCAACAGTGAACATGCTGGTTTCAGCTAAATCACAGACTGTTTCCAAGCTCTGCAAATGAGGGAATTTGGATGATGAATTTGGATGATAGTCTGTGGGTAGTGCTTTAGCTATGAATTTATCTTAAATCCCTTTTTAAAACCTTCTAACCTTTGCAACTTTCCCTGTTTTTGCAAGTGTATCAGCGTCACGAAAAGGTGCATGGACTACAGACCAGGGGTTAAAGAAACTAGATTTGCAATGAAGTGCTCTATTGCTTTGTGCCCACCAAACAGAGTGATGATTTGCAACCAGATTAATTGAGAGCATGGACACAAGTGAAGTCCTTCGAGCCCACACATACCTACATATAATATACAGCTGTCTGTCTGTCTGTCTGTCTGTCTAATTTATATGGCCACCCATCCCATGGAATGCGACTCTGGGCAGCATACAACCATCCAGTAAAAACAGTAAATAAATAAGCAGAAACAGAATAACAGAGTTGGAAGAGACCTTGGAGGTCTTCTAATCCAACCCCCTTCTCAAGCAGGAGATCCTATACCATTCCAGACAAATCTCTTGTCCAATCTCTTCTTAAAAACTTCCAGTGTTGGAGCACCTTCAACTTCTGGATGAAAGCCATTCCACTGATTAATTGCTCTAACTGTCAGGACATTCTCCTTAGTTCTAGGTTGTTTCTCTCCTTGATTAGTTTCTATCCATTGCTTCTTGTCCTGCCTTCAGATGCTTTGGAGAATAGCTTGACTCCCTCTTCTTTGGGGCAGCCCCTCAAATATTGGAACACTGCTATCATGTCACCCCTTAGTCCTTCTTTTCAGTAGTCTAAACATACCCAGTTCCTGCTACTCTTCTTCATAAGTTTTAGCCTATAATGCTCTGATCACCTTTGTCATTCTTCTCTGCACTCTTTCCAGAGTATGAACATCTTTTAATTTTGTGGTAACCAAAACTGGACGCAGTATTCCAGGTGTGGTCTCACTGAGGCATTGTAAAGCAGTAGTATCACTTCTCATGATCCCTCTGTTAATGAAGCCTAGGATTACACTGGCTTTTTGGGCAGCTGTAGCACACTGCTGACTCATATTTAAGTGATTGTCCACAAGACAATCATATTATCAGTAAGGCAATCATTCCTTAAAACCATGGTAATTATTGAACATAATTAAAAATGATAAAAGCAAAGCTAAAGCAGGAAAAGAGAACACAGGCAAACTTATGATCAGAATTGGGACCAGGATTTCCATTGCTAAGCAAATCAGCCTCTTTTTCTGTGAATATTAAATGAATCACGACATTAAGCCTATCTGGCTTCCCCCATTGACTTCAGTGGTCAGAAGCTACCTGTGAAGGTCACAAATGGTGGTTACATGATCCGGGATGTTGAAAACACGATAAATACATGCTGGTTGCCAAGCATCTGAATTTTGAACATGTCACCTTGGGGTGATACTGAGATGATTTTAAGTGTGAAGATTGGTCGTAAGACAGTGTGGTTGTAATTTTAAAATGTTGCTACCCATCGCTTTGAATTCACCCATCACTTGGAGTTTACCCATCACTTGGAGTTCCCCAGGTCTGTTGGCCTAATCAGGTCTTGAGGGACCCTCAGAAGCTCAAGGGTGATGAGACCAATCCTATCTCTTGGGGGAGAAGATTCACATTGAGGACATCACAGCAGGGGTGGGATGCAAATATTTTTACTGCCAGTTCTGTGAGCGTGGCTAGGTGGGAGTGGCTAAATGGGCATGGCCATGTGACTGGGTGGGTGTGGCTTTTCTTTTTCTTTTCCTTTTTTTTCAGCACCCCTCCCCCATGCTCATTTTTTTGCCTCCTGGGCCTTAGGGAAGCCTCCTGGGTGGGGATTTTTGCTCCCAGGAGGCTTCGCTGAGGCCCAGGAGGCAAAAAATGGAGTGTGGGGAGGGGCACAGCACCCCCCCAGCATGCCCCTTTTTGCGTCCCGGGCCTCAGGGAAGCCTCCTGGGAGAAGCAGTAAGACAGGAAGAGGGATTCCGGCACAGCTGATCGTCAGAACAGCTGATCGTCGGGAGGAAGAAAAAAATACTGGTTCAGCTGAACTGGTAGCTGTTTTTTTACTACCAGTTTGGCCAAACGGTAGCATTTTTTTTACTACTGATTCGCCCGAATCGGGTCGAACCAGTAGAATACCCCCATTGCATCAAAGCAGCAAAGGTCTGCTACAGATATATAAACTTGCTTGACTCCATCCTCAAATCTGAAAATTTGATCCGAAAAAAAAAAAAGCAAAGAAAAACTATTAGAAACCGTGCAACAGATACAAAGAAGCCTTCTTCTGTGTTAAGTACCAACTCTCCAGAGGAGGTGCTATTGTTCCGTACGGATTATTACACATATTTGTCATTTCAAATAATGCACTGTACAAATAAGAACTTGGCGTTCTGCCAATTGCTCGAGAACACTCAGCATGACCATAAATGTCTACTCAAGCACTACAGTCGCGGGGAAAACAGAATACTGACCTTGACTGTCAAAATTCTGCTTGTCCTCCTTCAGAAAACTCTCCGTTCCCGACTACAATAGGGAGCATCTGTGAACATGCCATCATTGTTATTATTCATTGCACTCCTGTTAGATGGAAGATTTCAGTTTCACACTGAATAGAGGGCTGGTTTGTGAACAAGGACGTGGCCTAAAATTCTAGAAGAGCAGAGAACGCTGCGTCAAAAACCTTCTCCCCGCAGTTTTTGAGCCATCAGTCAATGGTCCTATCAGGATGGCATCTTTCCCACGTCACAGGGGGTTCATTGGGGGCAATCTAACGGATCCCCATATGCTGTTCCTGAGAAAGAGACTGTGTTGGAACCAGCAGTGGGATCCTACCTATTCCACTACCAGTTCGGTGATTATGCATGCATTTCTTACTCGCGTGCGCAGCTTTCCCCACACCAGCTGAGGACAAAGAAGAGAAAAGAACAGGGGCTGGTGGGAGGACTGATCCTGCACATTTCTCTTCTTTCTCCTCTCAGCTGATCATTAGAGGCTTTTTTTACTACTGGTTCAGCCGAATGGGTAGCAATTTTTGCTACCGGCTCGGCCAAACCGAGCCGAATCGGTAGCACACCATACTGGTTGGAACCTTGTGTGAAACTACATCAGGCCTTGTTCTGACTTGTGATTTCATGTGGAAACTTTCTACATCGGAAGGGAAAGCCAAATGGCTCATATCAAGAGTGAGGGACCTGCGATCATTCAGTGTTGCTGAATGACTCCTAACATAGAAACTTTTTTTAATTACATTTATATGCTGCCCTTCTCCGAAGACTCAGGGCGGCTTACAATTTTTGGAGCGCAACCCAATGCACTCAGCAATAGCCTTCATTCCATTGCATATGCCTGCTTATTACTAAGCAGCATTTTTACAAAGTCAGCTTATTGCCCACAACAATCTTGGGTCCTCACTTTACCTACCCCGAGAGGATGGAAGGCTGAGTCAACCTTGAGCCTGGTGGGATTCGAGCCTGCAGTAATTGTAGGCAGCTGGAACTTAAGTGCAGGCATTTAACAGCCTGAGCCACCAAGGCCCTGGACTTGGATACTCTCAGTCATGGAAACCTACTGGATAAATTAACTGAGCATAGCCTATCTCTACAGAGTGGAGAGTTGGTCTCTGACAGAAAGCCACTTGAAGAGACCAGAAACATTTGAAATGTGGATTTACAGGCGGCTGTTACGTATAAGCTGGGTTGATAAAATCAGAAATGAAGAGCTGATAAGCCATCTGGAAAAGCCAAGGGAAATCATCAAAACCATAAAAAAGCAAAAGTTAGAGTATTTTGGATGTGCGATGTGACACCTGGAAAAATACAGCATAATCCTCCAAGGAAAGATTGAAGGCAAACAAGGTCCAGGTAGAAGAAGAACATCATGGCTTCCAAATCTAAGGGACTGGTTTGGACAAAACTCAACAGCACTTTGTCGTGTGGTTATTGATAAAAATAGGATTGCCAACATGAGTCTGTGGCAGTTCCTGCCCTATGGAATCAACTACCCCTGGGGCTCCGCCTGGCCCCTGACCTTCGCACCTTCTGTCACGACCTGAAAACCTGGCTATTCGAACAGGCCGGGCCGGGCTGATCTCCGGGGGGGAGGGTTAAATTTCAAATGGTATACTGGGGTTTTAACTTCAATTAGACTTGTGACTATTTAATATTGTTTTAAATTAATTTATTGTTATATTGTTATGTTTGGTTTTAATTGTGAGCCGCTCCGAGTCTTCGGAGATGGGGCGGCATACAAGTCTAAATAATAAATAAATAAATGAATAAATAAATAAATAAATGTCCAATGACAGATATAGCACAAGAAGAAGAAGAAAAGCCTAGCTTTCTTGGTTATTCTAGGGAAAACACTGAAGGAGGGATTACAGGTCATCCTCAATTTACAATTGGTTGCTTGGCAGCCATTCAGAGTTATGACAGATCTACAATATAGGGGACTACTCATGACCCAGATTCAAAGTTCCAATGGTTATTCCCCCCCAGTTGTGTGGTTGAACATCAAGTGCTCAATAACCAGGTCCTATTTAGGATCATTTGTAGCATCCCACAGTTCTGTGAACATGCTTGTGATGGTTTGGCCGAAAACTGGTTTTCACCAAGCCACACCCATAGCAAAACATTAGTTCGCTTAAAGATGTAACGAACAACGACCCTTTCCAAAATAGGTCGTAAAATCCGGTCAGTCATGTGACCAATGTGTTTCATGACCCTCACAATTTATAACCATGATTGGCAGGCTCGGTTATGGTCATAAGCCAAGCTGGACTTCTGAAACATTCTATTCTGTCATTTCAAGCCAAGTCAAGAAACAGGAGCAGAGTAATTAAGAAAATATTGGAATGTGCAGAAATGAGTAGATTGACAATGGCAATTAGAAAACAGGAAGAAAAGGAGTATTGTAAAATTTGGAATTTATTCTATGAATGGCTAGATAGAAGAGTAAGAAATTGAAATATGTAATAATAGTATAATATAATTGATTGAATTAGATTGAGTAAGAAAATGAATATAATCTAAATAAAGATGAAATATATTCTTGAAAGACAATAATTATAATGTTAATGATAATATAACAATTGATAAGTGTGATATAAAATATTGAGTAGAATGGTTATAAATATAAACGAGTAAGAAATGTATGATAATATGATTATGAGCACAAGAGATATGTACCCAACCGACACACCATTGAATGGAAGGATGGTTTTATTTGTTTGTCTTTGTCTTTGCTACAAAATAAAAAACTTTTCAAAAAGAAAGAAAGAAACAGGAGCAGCAAAATTTCCAAGGATGGTTGTTTACAAGCAGTCCTCAACCTACAGCCTACACTTAGCAACAGTTAACAATGGCATTGAAAAAAAGATGACTTATGACTGGTCCTCAGATTTACAACCATCGCAGCATCCCCATGGTTCCATGATCAAAATATGGGTGCTTGTTAACTGGCATGTATTTATGAGGGTCATGTGATTGCCACTTGTGATTTTCCCAATCGGCGTCCAACAAGTATAGTCACTAGAGGAAGCCAGATTCACTTAACAATTGTGTGATTCACTTAACAACTGCAGTGATTCACTT
The DNA here is from genome assembly GCA_009733165.1 of Naja naja. Lineage (NCBI taxonomy): Eukaryota > Metazoa > Chordata > Lepidosauria > Squamata > Elapidae > Naja > Naja naja. The sequence continues at coordinate 14,134,527 of CM019148.1, read as the reverse complement.
AACAACTGCAATGATTCACTTAAAAACCATGGCAAAAAAAGGTCCTAAAATCCAATCCAATTCAGTTAACTGCCTTGTTTAGCAATGGAAATATTTGTTCCAATTGTAGTCATAAGTATGAGGACTACCTGCATTTTTGTAGGATATAATTACAGGATCTCAAAAGCCTGTCAGAGTGTCTCTTCTACTCCATTTTGTACCGAACAGAACAGAGGTTATATTCAGCAGGTTCTGACCAGTTCTGGAGAACCGGTAGCGGAAATTTTGAGTAGTTCAGAGAACCGGCTAATACTACCTTTGACTGGAGATTTTACAGTATCCTTCCCCTGACACGCCCATCAATGTCGGCTGGCAGTTCCCAGGGGTAGGGCCTTCTAGGTGGGAGCACCCACCCTATGGAACCAGCTTCCCCTGGAGCTCCGGGTCGCCCCTGACCTCCGCTCCTTCCGCCGTGACCTAAAAACCTGGCTGTTCCAACTGGCCTACCCAGACTGATGGAGGGGAAGGGTTTTTAGCATAGTTTTAATTGGCATATTTATGAGACCCTTGGTTTAATAGTTTTTTAATATTTCTATATATTTGTATTTGTATTATTTTATTTTGTAAGCCGCCCTGAGTCCTTCAGGAGATAGGGCGGCATATAAGTCTCATAAATAAATAAATAAATAATAAACAAGCCACGCCCACAGAACCGGTAGTAAAAAAAATTGAATCCCACCACTGGAACAGAATCAAGGTGGGATTATTTTGAATTTTCTTCTCAGGACTGAGTTGTCATTTCTGAAATTCCTCTCTTAATGGCTTGCTCATCCCTTCCCCGTTCTCAGGGCCAGCTTTAAATTCATCACCTATTCAGAACCACAGTGCTATCAAATGCTACTTTAATTGGCTTAGAATTAGCTGGCCTGCTTCTCTGTTTTTGAGGGGAAAGCTGTTTAGCTTTCTTGAAAGCCATTTCAAGAAGTTAATAGGACACTTAATTCCTATACATGAAATGTCACTATTGGGTCATTTTATTACCTGATTTCAATGACTTTAAAACAGACCCCACCCATTTCCAAAGCCTGGTTGCTGATTACCTTTTCCCGCTATTCCTGGAAATGCACTCTTCTAATGAAAAATGTTGGAACAGTTTCAACTGATGTATATTTATGCAAGTGATATGATTTTCTCATTGATGGTAGGAGGGAGAATTAAAAGCATTTTACAGTTTTCTGTATTTGGGAGAAACCGCCCGGCCTTCTAACCCATTCAGACAAAAACCTAATTAAACAAGAGAGTGTACAGAGAATACAAACATCCTTACCCAGTTAATTAACTCTGATAACCAACCCAAATAGTTGATGGTTAGCCTAAAACAGGGCTAGAGCTGGTTGGAGTTAAACCAATTCCCTCTATTTAATCAGGCTATCAGGTTAATACAAAGTATTTTTATTTATAGGGGCATTTGTGGAGAGGCTACCAAAATGGAAGAGGGTGGCTTTTGACTAGAGTGGCCTTGCAATAAAGGGGCTTCTCTAGGCACTCCATTTCTATCTCCTTTTTACTAGTTCTAACCCAGGTGAAAAAAGGACACTTCTACCTCCCTTCTTTGTAGTAAAGGACTCCAAAACTTGTTGCTTCTTCTTGAAATGGTCTATAAAGTAGTAATACTGGAAGTAAATGTATGCTTAAGGTATCCTCTAGGCTCATTATTGTAAGATAACCTAATAAAACCAAAAAATACATTTAGACAAGGAAAGACAAAAGATCTCTTTGGTGGGGATATTGAATAAAAAGTCAGAGATTTCAATCTCTGACTCTTTAATATCCTGGATTTTGTCCATCTTGAACAAAAAGTATGCACAGCAAATCTTACCTGACAGATGAACTTAATCTCCTAAAAGGGAGTCTTCCACCATTTCAATAGCAGAGAAAAATCTTCATTGCAAGCTGGAAGGTTAATTTCCAGGCATTTTCCACTCATGCCCTCACATTATCATGCAGTCATGGAGTCTACACAAACATTGTTAATTGTGTCAGCTCCCAAGGCTCATCCAAAAATGTTTTGCAGCCTTGGGCAAAGAACATCATGGAGATCTTCTTTCCAGCTGAACCAATTGTTTAATCTTCTTTAAACATGAGGCATATGATCACTCCTGAAGATCAATGGTTGCTTTAAGAGCTCCTGGGAAGACAGGCCAGGACATACATCTCTCTTCCAATACCTCACTGTTGCCTTTCAGCATTCTAGAATTCTAGAACAATAGAGTTGGAAGGAATCTTGAGGTCTCTTAGTTCAACTTCCTCATTCAGGAGACCTTGTACCATTCTGAACAAATGGCTGTTCAATCTCTTTTAGAAAAGCTCCAGTGATGGAACACCCACAATTTATGAAGGTTTGCATTGGTTGCCGGTTGCCTCCCGGGTCGCCTTCAAGGTATTAGTTACAACTTATAAAGCCCTTAATGGCTTGGGTCCAGGGTACTTGAACGCCTCCTGCCAGCATCACTCTCGATCGCCCTGTTCGCTCTCATAGGAGGGGCCTCCTTGGGATGCCGTCAGTCAGACATTGTAGGCTGGTGGTCCCCAGGGCTAGGGCCTTCTCTGTGGGAGCACCTGCCCTTTGGAATCAGCTCCCCGTGGATCTCCGTTTGGCCCCTGACCTCCGCTCCTTCCCGGGACCTGAAGACTTGGTTGTTCCAACGGGCCGGCCTCAATGACCCGGGGGGGGTGGGGTTGGGTTTTATTTTACTTTATTTGGCTTGTTTACTTGTTTAATTCTGTTTTATTGTAAATTTTTCTCTGTTTTAATGTTCCCTGAGTCCTTAGGGAATAGGGCCATCGAATAAATAAATAAATAAATAAATAAATAAATAAATAAATAAATAAATAAATAAAACATCTATTGATTCTTGTTCTGCCTTCAGCTGCTTTGGAGAATAGATTGACCCCTTCTTCTTTGTGGTAGCCCTTCAAATATTGGATGAGTGCTATCATGTCACCTCCACCTCCTAGAAACAGAGAGCTTGACCTCACTCTCCCCAAAAAAGAAAAACAATGTGATAAATGATAAATTAAAAACCACCTTCCTCCAATAACACAACCACAGTTTGTTAGAGAAAATCTTAGGGAGGCAGTGTCCACTAGCCCACATGAATTTCTTAAGTAACCTACCAGTCTAAAGAAAATATGTATTGGATAGTGACTCAGGGTTAATTTCCTTCCTCCTATTTCTTGCCTCAAATCCAGCAGAACCAAGATTTTAATCTTCTTTTTAAAGAAGGGATAGGATTAAATAAAGAAATGAAACCGCTGCTGGCTGAGATCACTGCTACTCAGGATGGTCTGGCTCTGGGCATTGCTTATAGTAGGGGTCTTCAAACTTGACAGCTTTAAGATTTGTGGACTTCAACTCCCAGAATTCCTTCTCTGGTCATGTTAGTTCAGGAATTCTGGGAGTTGAAGTCCACAAGTCTTAAACTTGCCAATATATAGCAATAGCACTTTTGGGAGATGGCTGCATGCACAATCTTTCCCATGATCCTGATTTTAAAAAAAACTAGAACTTGTGGAATCAATAGGACTTAAATTTGGGGTTGTTTGGTAGAAGCATAACATTGGGTGTAAAATCTAGAGGCTGCAAAAATTTTCTTTTTCTACACTGCCATCTAGTGGTTCTGCAAATTTATACAACCCAGGTCTATGAGCCACCAAACAGAGCTTGATATGCATAAGCTAAATGCCTTGTGACTGAGGGATTTTGTTTGCAGCATGAGGACCAAACACAGTTTACCCAAAATGCACACCTGATTTATATGGGTTATCCACTGCTGACCATCCAAGCCAGTATTTCTTAAACTTGGGAACTTAAAGATGTATGGATTTCAACTCCCAGAATTCCCCAGCCAGCATGGAGAATTCCACTTCATCATGGCTGGCTGGAGAATTCTGGGAGTTGAAGTCCACACATCTTAAAGTTCCCAAGTCTGAGAAACGCTGATCTAAGCTTGTTGGAAGAAATATCCAGTTCCAAGCTGGAAATAAAATGGAAGTTGCTTAAGAAAGAAAGGTCTGTTTATTGATGAACAGAACCAATACACACACAGCGTGCAGTTCTGGGGCAGCTGACAAAATGGAGATGAGAGTGGGTGGGGTTTTTATACCTTCTTGGGCTTTGTATTTGAGATTCCTGTTCCTGTACAAGATCATGTCCTTTAATATTCTAATGACTGTTGTCAGATTCCTATGGGGTCATGGCTGGCTCTATAGGCAAAAGGGGAAATGCAAATCTTAGGTGTTTGTCTGAGCTAATCTTGTCAACCTTTCATGTTGCTTATCTGGAGTCTCTGTCTGACCCAGTCTTTCTGAATGGATGACCAAATCTGCATATCTAAAAGTTGGCCTCCTCAGTTTCTGCTTGGGGCAGGGAAGCTGGGGGTGGTTTCTGCCTCCCTTAAGATTTTTTCCCATTTCTCTTTAGGGAAAATATTCTAGTATCCTGCCCTTTTAATATTCCCCCAAAATATTTCATTCTCTAAAAGGGTGGGTGGGTAGCTGATTTTCTGCAAGCTATAGCCGAGAGGCAAAATTTCTACACTTTTGCAGATTCTACAGACCATGAGTTCTAGTCCTGCCTTAGGTACGAAAGCCGCCTGGGTGACTTTGGGCCAATCAGCAGAAGACGATGAGTTCTAGTCCAACCTTAGGCATAAAAGCCAGTTGGGTAACTTTGGCTGAGTCAGTCAGTCTCTGCCCAACCTACTTCACAGGGTTGCACTTATGAGGAGAGGAATGAATATAAGGTATGTTTGCTGCCTTGAGTTATTAATAAAAAGAATAATAAAGGCAGGGAATAAATAAATTGTAAATATTATCTGTCCGTGACACAGCAAAGCAGATGAGAAGGCCCTATTTTTATTCTTCCTTGGGAAGTGGGCAATTAGAGAAAACAATTTCCTTGGGGGAGTTAACACTGAGCTCCAACTGGGTGGAGGGGTTGATCTTGCTAACCTTCCAATGTGCTGAGCAGCTTACCCAGCCATCATCTCAGCATGAATGTACTTCCAAAGGCACTATTTAGCATCAAGCATCAAATCTAATACCTCCCTCCCTCCCCCAACAAAAACAAAAACCCAATCCAGCCAGGAATAACACAGCAGAAGGCTGGGCATTGTACAAGACACAGAACAATTTCCTTTCCACGTTGCTGATTGTTGGAGGAAATATCCTTCTGGGTTCAGTTCCAAGTGGGGAAGAAAGACACTGGAAACATGGTGACTGCTTGGAAAGATGGTTTATTGATAAATAGGATGGGTTCCTGGGCAGAAAAAAGAGAAGAGATGCTGAGAATGCCTGGGTTTTATCTTTTATGCCCTCCATTGGGCTTTGAATTTGAGCTTGTGTTCTGATTGGTTGTCAGACTCCCATGGGGCCATGCAGGGGTTACTTTGTAGGTTATCTTTTGAGTCCCAGGCTTGGTTGACTCTTGCTGGGTGATGATGTAATGAAAGGGCTTTGGGCAATTCCTATTATGTCTGTGACTGAAGGAGGTAGAACTTTGTTATGTAGAATAGACTGGCCCAGGCCTTAATGGCCCCTTAACAAAGGTGGGGGGCTGAGTTTCTGCCTCTCTGAGTTTTTACTTCTGTTTTAGGGGAAATATTCTGCCTTTTCAATATATCCTAAAATATTTCATTTCTCTAGGAGATGGGTGGGTTTTAACTTCTAACATGATGATAAAAATCCAAGCCCTCTTCATTTCTTTTTAAATTTTTCTTTTTTTTTCTTTTTGCTCTGAGGCTCATTTAGAATGAGGAAGCATTTGTCCTCAAGGCTGCCATGAGGGTCTTTTAGGGCTTGCAAAGCTCAGAAGAAATGCTCCATTTGAGTCTTGCCTTCAACTGAGAACTAGGGATTGTTCCAAGTAATGCACCCAAAGAAAACAGAACTCTGAGCAGTGGTGGGATTCAAAATTTTTACTATCGGTTCTGTGGGCATGGCATGGCTTGGTGGGCATGCAGGGAAGGATACTTCAAAATCTCATTCCCTCCCCACCCCACTAACCTGCTTTCCAGCTCCGTTGTCCTGTGCAGGGCCACAAAAGAAGACCCAGCCAATCAGCTGGGACTCGGGAGACAGGGAATAGATGGAGGCGGTGCCAGTCAGAGGTGATATTTGCTGGTTCTCTGAACTATTCAGAATTTCTGCTACCAGTTCTCCAGAACTGGTCAGAACCTGCTGAATACCACCTTTGACTCCGAGGCAGACAGATTCCTCAAGGAATGACTTATTGGATACTTATGGTCTTGGGGGACTTCAACTTGCCTTCCTTGGGGGTCGGGTTTGGCCCAGGAATTCATGGCTTCTATGGAGGCCATGGGCCTGACCCAGTTGATTCAAGGTCCTACTCATGGAGGGGGAAATACTCTTGACCTAGTTTTTGTCTCTGAACAGTGGCGGAGTGACAGAGGGCAGGTCACTATTACGACCTTGCCTGTTCCATGGTCTGATCACTATCTCCCGGCTGGTCTTCCAACAGGCCGTCCCCACTGCTGGGATGAGGAGCCACCTAGATGGTTCCAGGCCCTAATGGACCCTGAGAGGTTCCAGGCAGAACTGGGGTTTTTCCTTCTTCCCTTGCTCACAGCTCTGCCGAGGATCTGGCAATAGCCTGGCAACGGGCTGCGGAGGCCCTTGACAGGGTTGTCCCCATGCGTCCCCTTGTGCGTCGTGGATCCCGGTTAGCTCCTTGGTATACTGAGGAGCTCCCGGGATGAAGCCATCGAAGGGGTTTAGAGAGCAGGTGGAGTCTACCCGTTCCCAATCCGACCGAGCCCAGCTGAGAGCCTTTATTAGGACTTACCTGGTAGCTATGAGAGGCGAGAAGATCTTATCTCTCCACTCTCATAGCATCCCAAATCGCCCGGCCACCCTGTTTGGGTTACTCGTTCCCTCCTTTGGTTAGGGGGTCGGACCCGTATGGGTAAGGCCGAGGAATTTGTTCAATATCTGTCGGATAAGATTGCTCAGATTGGGATGGGTTATCCTCCGATTTGCAGTGGTCTGAGGAAGGGGTGAAGGGAGTCTGGTTATTTGGGATGAGTTCGATCCGTTTCGAGGATGAAGTGGACAGGATTATGCGTATGAGTTCCACCACATGTTTGTTGGACCCGTGTCCCTCCTGGCTGGCTTATGCCGCCAGGGAGGCCTGCGGTTGGCTCGGGCAGTTATCAATGCTTCTTTAAGGGAGGGTGTCTTTCCCACCGCCTTGAAGAGGCGGTGGTGAGACCCTCCTGAAAAGCCTGCCCTGGACCCGACTGTGTTAGACAACTTCGTCCAGTCTCCAACCTTCATTTCCTGGCGAAGGTTGTTGAGAGTGTGGTGGCTCAACAGGTTCCGCTTTTCCTGGATGAAGCGGACTACCTAGATCCGTATCAATCGGGCTTCGACCTGGGTACAGCACGGAGACGGCATTGGTCGCTGATGGATGATCTCTGGAGGGCTCGGGATAGGGCTTTTCCTCTGTCCTGGTCCTATTAGACCTCTCAGCCTTGATACCATCGACCATGGTATCCTTTTCTTGGGGTTGGGAGTGGGGGCACCGTTCTTGGTGGTTCTCCTCCTACCTCTCGGGCGGTCGCATCGGTGTTAGTGGGGGGTCAGGTCGCCCCTAGGGTGCTCTCTTGTGGGGTCCCTCAGGGTCGGTCCTTTCCCCTTTTATTTAACATCTACATGAAGCCGCTGGGTGAGATCATCCGTGGTTTTGGGGTAAAATTCCACCAGTACGCTGATGATAATCAATCAATTAAGTAATTAAAATCTATTGGGGCCCAGGAAGTGTGCCTTCTCTGTTGTAACAAAAGTGCTTTTTTCAAAAAGTGACTGGACTGGTTTTTCCTTGAGAAAGGAGGAGGAGGAGGAGGAGGAGGAGGAGGAGGAGGAGGAGGAGGAGGAGGAGGAGGAGGAGAAGAAGCAGAAGCAGAAGCAGAAGCAGAAGCAGAAGCAGAAGCAGAAGAAGAAGAAGAAGAAGAAGAAGAAGAAGAAGAAGAAGAAGAAGAAGAAGAAGAATGCTATTATGTCTAACCACATACACTCCAAGAAATTCTCCCCTCCCATTTTCCTAGGCTCAAGAATGTGGCAGTGTGGAAGCATCTGGTGTCAATATGGCTTCCAAAGCTGACAGGAAGTTCTTTAGATATCGGAACACTGCTATCATGTCACCCTAGTTCTTCTTCTCATTAAACTAGGATGCCCAATTCCTGCAACCATTCCTTATATATTTTAGCCTCCAGTCCCCTAATCATCTTTGTTGCTCTTCTCTGCATTCTTTCTATGGTCTCAACATCTTGTTTATATTGTGGTGACTAAAGCTGGATGCAGTATTCCATGTGTGGTCTTACCAAGGCATTATAAAGTGGTATTAACACTTCACGTGACCTTAATTTCATCTTGCATATGACTAAAGCAAGGAATACGTAAGCTTTGTTACTTCACTCCTGCCCTGTTCTGGGACCCTTTTCACCTTCAAAAGAAGCATTAACAGTTCTCTTAATAAAAGACTAAAACTGCACATTAATGTAAATATTTATATTCTCCTGTTTCTTAGGAGCACTTAAAGCTGATCTACCTTCCCTGCTAAAGATTCTGAGTCAAAAACAAAACACTTCAGCATGGCTGATGTTTTCAAAAATTATTGTAGTATGCTGTATTGTGTCTTCATTTCTTATCTTCTTGTTTAGTAAGTGTTATAATTATGTAGCAAATTACTTTTTCTGCTGCATTTATATTTCAATCACAATGGAAGTTTCCAGTTAAGGATGATGTTGTGCCACTTGTGAAAGGAAATGAATGCTATTAGAACTGGAAAGAATAAGCCCAGTTAATGATGAGACATTAGGATATCCTGACTATTTTAAAAGATATACATTGTATATTGCAACTAAATAATTTTATCTAACTACCCAATATGTTCTCTTGCCACATACAGGTAGTCCTCAATATACAACCGCAATTGGGAGCAGAATTTCTGTTGCTAAGTGAGTCTCACCTGATTTTTACAACCTTTTTTTTTGCATGGCTGTTAAGCAAATCACTGCAGTTAAATGGATCACACAGTCATTAGGCGAATCCAGAGCAAAGAATCTATTCCATTTTGAGAAGCAGAAGCGAAGAATTTCTTCATGACTCAATTCTGAATTTGATCAAAGCTCTAGTAATGTGGGATGCCCCCTTTGACGATCTGCAGAGCCTTAAAACCACACACAAAATATATACTGGTGTGTTTATCGATCCACAGAGGAGCACTAGTGGGGTACAATCAGCTCACAACTCAAAAATACACTAAAGCTGCAATCCCATTAATTTCCTGAAAAGAATTCTATTGACCCATAGAGGGACTTACTTTTGTGGGAAGAAATATCCATCTGGTTTAATTCCAAGCCAGGAGAAAGGCACTGGAGACAAAATGGAGGCTTGAGGCTGATTGGAAAAGTCGATTTAATGATGAAGCAGAACCACATGGGTTCTGAGCAGCTGACCAAATGGAGTTGAGAGTGGCTGGGGTTATACCTTCTTTTGGACTTTGTATTTGAGCTTCCTGTTCCTGTGCAAGAACATGTATTCTATTGGCTGTTGTCAGTTTCCTATGGGGCCATGTAGGGGTCGTAGCTGGCTCTATAGGCCAAAAAGGAAGTGCAAATCCCAGGTGTTTGTCTGAGCTCCCATGTTTGGTTGAAGTTTGGGCTACTCTGAGATGATGCAATGACTGAAATACCTTTAGGAGATTGTGCAATGTAGTGAGTTCTGTGTCTTCTGCTAAATGGTAGTGGGTTAGTCCTATTATGTCCTGAAGGCTCATGTCCTGTTCTTAATCCCATCATCCTGGAGCTGAAGTTCTTTTGTTTTGTAGATAGGCTGGCCCAGTCTTTCTTAATTGGCACAAAATATCTGCTGGGGGTTATTTATTTATTTATTTATTTATTTATTTATTTATTTATATTTGAACTTGTATGCCGCCCCATCTCCGAGGACTCGGGGCAGCTCACAACTAAAAACACAGAACAATAAATATTTAAAAAACCATTAAACCAATGACAAGCCCAAATATTAAAACATTGCAATAATAAACATTAAAACCATCCCTCCCGGAGGGGTCCCAGGTTGGTCAAATAACCAGGTCTTTAATTCACGCGGAAGGTGCAGAGATCAGGGGCCAGACGGAGCTCCAAAGGCAGTTGATTCCAGAGGTCAGGGGCAACAGAAAAGGCTCGTCGTCGGGAATCACCAGCCGGCATTGACCGCTGACTGGACCCGAGTCTTGCCTATGAGCTCGCACAGGGGCCGGCATTTGATATTGGAAGAAGACGCTCCCTCAGATATTGAGGACCCATGTCATGTAGGACTTTGTATGTCAAAACTAAACTAAAACCTATTAAGATTGAGTCTGCTTCCTGCCTCTCAAAAAAAACATGTTTCTCCATTTCTCATTTAGGGAAAAATAATATTCTGCCTTTTTAATATTCCTCAAAATATTTCATTCTTCTAGGAGGGAGGCTTCCCACACTTTGAAGTAGACATTTATAGAATGAGGCTATGAATGAAAGTTGCAGCACACAACCCAATTTGTTGGGCTTTACAAAAATAATACTACATGGTAAAATGAATACATTATCCATTTGCTTGGGAAATCCACAACCTTCTACAAGTACTACTTGACTTAATACTACTGGGAACCGAATATCCATTGTTAAGTAGAAGCAGTTAAAAGAGCTGCACCAATCCCAAAGTCCTTTTTCAAAAAGCAACTGGACTTTGTTTTTCCTTGAAGATGTTTCACTTCTCATCCAAGAAGCTTCTTCAGTTCTGAAACTTTTTCAGTTCAGTCAGAAGTGAAGCAGCTCAGTGGTGGGATTCAATTTTTTATGACTGGTTCAGTAGGCGTGGCTTGGTGGGCATGGCAGGGGAAGGATACTGTAAAAGCTCCAGTCAGAGGTGGTTTTTGCTGGTTCTCTGAGCTTCTCAAAATTTCCGCTACCGGTTCTCCATAACTGGTCAGAACCTGCTGAATACCACCTCTTTAGCAGCTTCTTGGATGAGATGCAAAATGTCTTTAAGGAAGAAGCAAAGGATGTCCCAGTTGCCTTTTGAAAAAGCACCTTTGGGACAGCCATGACCTGGATGATTGAGAATCTCCATAGACATTGATAGCATCAAGATCACGTGAATAGAATCAAGATCACGTGAAGTGATAATACTACTTTATAATGCCTTGGTAAGGCCACGCTTGGAATACTGCATCCAGTTTTGGTTGCCACGATGTAAAAAGATGTTGAGACTCTAGAAAGAGTGCAGAGAAGAGCAACAAAGATGATATGGGGACTGGAGGCTAAAGCATATGAAGAACTGTTGCTGGAATTGGGTATGTCTAGTTTGATGAAAAGAAGGACCAGGGGAGACATGATAGCAGTGTTCCATATCTCAGGGGCTGCCACAAAGAAGAGGGAGTCAAGCTATTCTCCAAAGCACCTGAGGATACAACTAGAAGCAATGGGTGGAAACTAATCAAGGAGAGAAGCAACCTAGAACTAAGGAGAAATTTCCTGACAGTTAGAACAATTAACCAGTGGAACAACTTGCCTCCATAAGTTGTGAATTCTCCAACTCTGGAAGGTTTTAAGAAGAGATTGGATAACCATTTGTCTGAAGTGGTGTAGGGTTTCCTGCCTAGGCAGGGGGGTGAACTAGAAGACCTTCAAGGTCCCTTCCAACTCTGTTATTCTATTCTATTGAGTTGCACCAGATTTTATGACCATTATTGCCATGGTGGTTAAGTGAATCTGCAGTCGTTAAGCGAATCATGCAGTCATTAAGTGAATCCGGCTTCCCTCGTTGACTTTGCTTGTCGAAAGTGGCTGGGAAGGTTGCAAATGGAGATCACAGGTCCCTGGGATGCGGCAACCATTGTAAATACATGCTGGCTTGAATTTGAATCATATGACCTTGGAGATGCTGCAGTAGTCATCAGTGCAAGAACCAGTTTTATGTCACTTTTTCAGTGCCATTGTAACTTGGAACAGTCACTAAACAAATAGTTGCAAGTCAAAGACCGCCTGTACTTGCAGTTCACAAACTAGTCTGGTAAACTCACAAGATTCATTTTTCTCACCATAAACATGTATAATTAGACTGTGTTGTTTCTTGTAATCTTGTTTCTCTGTGTCATATAATCTATGTTGGTATATACCTAATTTTGTATTTATTTATTTATTTATCTTGTCATGTTTATGTAGTGTAAAATTGGAAGTGGTGACCCTTTAAGAGCTGTATGCCACAACATTTCATTTTTAATGTATGCCAATTAGTGTATGTCAATTAATTCAAAGTGGCAATAAAGTTATTCTATTATAGAGAAGAAAATTCAGTTCTTGAAACTCCGGGGAGAAATCTGCACGGAGATTATATCATTGTTCTTCATTCCAAACCATCCCATCTTGGCAACCACAGAATTAAAAGTGATGCTTGCCCTCAAATAATGTTACACCTTTGGTAGATGAAGTTGGTCTCCTGAATGAAGTCCACCTCTCTGTGCAAATGGAAATGATGTTGGAAAAAAACAATAAAAACCCCACCGAAAACAACCTGGAGAATTTAAAATGCCACTCAGAACATTCAAAATTGCCCTGTCGAAGAACTTGTTCACCAGTCAACCTTTATAAGCACACAAACACAGATTTTTCCCCTCCTCCAGGGAAATCACAAGCAACGCAAACTCTTCACAATGTAGTAAAGCTTGCCATACCCTGGAGATAAATACTGCAAATAGACGTGATGCATTCTGCACATAAACACAAACAACCGAGTTAGGATAAAGAAAACAAATTGGGGTTGTGTCTGGCAGCCTCTCAGAAGAAATTCTGGTTTAAGCAAACAGGACTCATTAATGGAATTTATGCCTCTAGTTGTCCCAAAAAGCTGGCAGGTAGATTAATGTCTGTAGTTGACTGGGTTCTGTTGATAACATGCATGCACACATTACTATGCAAAATCTGCCATCCAGATCTTTACATTAATCAGTCCCCTGATAAAGCTTCAAGTCCATTGTCCATTAGACCAAATGTCATTTGTACTTCTATAATTGTCTGGTTTGGTACAGCAACCAAACAAGACAGATACAGACTTCAATGAATAGTTAAGACTGCAGAAAAAACAATTGCAACCGGCCTGCCTTCCATAGAGGACCTGTACATTGCACGGGTCAGAAGGAGGGATGAGAAAATATCTGCAGACCCCTCACATCCTGGACATAAACTGTTTCAACTCCTCCCCTTGGGATGGTGCAATAGGGCATTACATGCCAAAATAACTAGACACAGGGGTAGTTTTTCTCTCTCTCTCATGCCATCACTCTGCTGAACATCTAATTCCCACAGTACTGTCTTAGTCTAAACATGTTTACCCATGTAGTATGGCTATATTACTATTATCCTTCTCATCTTTTCTACTACCTTTCTCATTTGGTATCATTATTATGATTATTGTTGTTTTGCATGTACACTGAGAGCTTCTGTATTGGAGACAATTTCTTTCCTAATCATACATAGCCAAATAAAGCTATTCTGTTCTGTTCTGTTCTGTTCCATTCTACTCTACTCTACTCTAACCTACTCTATTCTACATTCCATTCCATTCCATTCCTGCCCTACCCTACCCTACCCTACCCTACCCTATTTTATTCTGTTCTACTCTACTCTACTCTACTCTGTCCATTCCATTCCATTCCTGTCCTGTCCTGCCATCCTGCCCTGCCCTGCCCTACCCTACCCTACCCTATTCTATTCTATTCAATTCTACCCTACTCTACTTTACTCTATGGTATTATGTCCATTCCATTCCATCCATTCCATTCCATTCCTGTCCTACCCTACCCTACCCTACCCTACTCTACTCTACTCTATTCTATTCTATTCTATTCTATTCTATTCTATTCTAATCCATTCTATTCTACTGTACTCTACTCTGTCCATTCCATTCCTGTCCTGCCCTGCCCTACCCTACCCTACCCTACCCTACTCTACTCTACCCTATTCTATTCTATTCTATTCTAATCTATTGTATTCTTTTCTTATTTCCATTCCATTCCATTCCATTCCATTCAGCAGAAATCTTTCTCACCCTTGCTTCTCAAGAGACTTTTCCCTAGAGATGTCAGAGAGCAAACATGAATATATATGTGTGTGTGTGTGTGTGTGTGTGTGTGTGTTTGTTTTCTTAAGTTTTCATCGGTATTTATATGTATGGTATTCAGCTTTGTTCGGTATTTTCTCCCACGCTCCTTATAGTTGTGTTTTTTTTAAAGTTGTAGTAACATTTTCGCAGAATTCATCTGCCATCATCAGGCTTGTGTATTGGGTTTATCAGGCTTGTGTATTGGGTTCAATGAACCCAATACACAAGCCTGATGATGGCAGATGAGATTCTCACAGCTTCAAACATCGCTACAACTTTAAAAGCATAACCATAAGGACGGGAAAATACCTGAACAAAGTTGAATACCATATATATATATATATATATATATATATATATATATATATATATATATATAGTGCAATATATATATATATATATATGTAGGTCTTGGTGTATTCGTCTTGTCCTGTAAGATTGAGAATACCTTTGGCAACGCTTTCGACCAAATCTCATCCGCCATCTTCAGGCTGGTGTCTTCAGCTTCGATGTTCTTCTGGGAGAATCCAGTTGAAGATTAGCCAGTTTTAGATGACGGATGAGATTATCGAAAGCTGTTATAGAGCTCACTAATAGGATTAAGACTCCTAATACACCAAGACCATATATATATATATATTCGTAGATTTTCAATGGTAAAGGTATGTAGGTCTTTGTATTCGGGTCTTGTCCCTGTAAGATTGAGAATACCTTGGCAACGCCGATTAAAATCTCATCCACATCTTCAGGCTGGTGTCTTCAGCTTCGCTCTTCTGGGAGAAGTGTGTGATCGTGGCTGTTTTTCCCTTTAAACTCCAGAGTTGGCTGTGTTGTTACTTGATTGGTTGATGGAGTTGATGTATGCAGATTGGATGGCTTTTCCTGAGACCCTGTGTGGCTGAGGTGCTGGCTGTGTGTCTCTCAGCCTTTGTGTTGTAACGACCTGGGTAATAGGCTGTGTGATGACCTTCTGAGTTCTATTGTTGTGACATCCTGGGTGTGGTGCTGTAATCTCCTGGGTCGGTGTCTGTGTTGCAACCTCCTGATGTTTTGTGTTGTAATCTCCTGAGTTCTGTGATGTAGTGTCCTGGGTGGAAGGCTGTGATGTGACATTCTGGGCCTTGGTTTGGCTCCAGTTTGAGGTCTGGCTATGTGTTTATAGCGCGGTGTCAGTTTGCTTAGTTGGGGGTTGGAGGGGGGGTGTAGCAGCTGGTGTTGCAGCCATGGTCTGGTTTCTGGATGGTGGTTGCCTTTCATCTGGCGTGGGCTTGGGTTTGAGTCTGGTGAAGGAGATTGGTGGTGGCATCCTGTGTTATTTTGGGTCCGTGTTGGTTTTCGTGGCTGGGACTTGTTTGTTGATTAGGGCTAGTTTCCAGATGTCTGGTAGGTGGGAAGTATCATCCCGCTTATTCATGTTATGGGTGTTTCTATTTCGATGGCTTCCCTAATTATTCTCTTGTTGAAGTGTTCAGTATTGGAGATAAGTTTGGATCCCTCAAAATCAATTTCATGTCCTGTGGCTTTAAGGTGCTGGAAAAGGGAGGAAGGAAAAGTATGTAGGTCATGCCAAGGTATTCTCAATCTTACACGGGACAAGACTCGAATACACCAAGACCTATATATATATATATATATATGTGTGTGTGTGTGTGTGTGTGTGTGTGTATATATATATATATATATATATATATATATATATATATATTGCACTGAAAATGATAAAAAGCAGCTATAGCTCAGTGGTAGAAGATCTGCTTTAAAGGAGAAACTGTTGCTTGACACCCCTCCCTTCTTATATCTCCAGATGAAGGTGAACCCATTCCTGCCTGGAACACAGAATATCAACAGCAGGTTGAGTTCACATACCCCCGTCATTTAATGATGGATTCAGTTCTGGCTTCAGAGGAATTCTGAACCCAACCTTTGTAACTTCTAAAACATGGTTCATGTATGAAATCCACCACTTGACCTGTTCAATAAAGCAGGCAATAGGACACTGGTCTCAATGAACAATATTGAACCAGCTAGATAGATTAATCATTTGACTTTGCATGAAGCATCTTCTTATGCCTTCTGCTCTGAGCCCAGCAGCACAATTGGTCCTTTTCTAAATCTGGAATTTTCTGGTATGGGGTTCTGTTCAGTGGTGGGATTCAAATGTGTTACCACCTGTTCGGTGGGTGTGGCTTGGCG
>CM019148.1:14056101-14117129 GCA_009733165.1 Naja naja | reverse complement strand
CTTCCCAAGATACACAAAGAAGGAACACCACCAGACCCATAGTCAGCTCCATAGGCTCACTCTACAGAACCTTACAAATTTCTTGCCAAACAACTCCAGCCCTACACAGAATCCATCACCACATGTACAAAACTCTTTTTCCACTTCATAGAAACAATAAAGAAACAAAACCTACAACCCAGCGACTTCCACTTGTGAGCTTCGGTCATATCCTCTTTTCACCTCAAGTACCTATTAAAGAAGCCTTGACAGCTATCCAAAACAAATACAAGCCCCCAAGCACATCCTAGATCTGACCAACCATTGCCTTCCAACACATACTTCATCCACAATGGACAAAGATATAAACAGATAGAAGGAGCACCTATGGGATCACCCTCTCACCCATCATCGCTAACCTATACATGGAACATTTTGAAACCAATGCTCTAGACAAATTGAATACAAACCCAAACTCTGGCTTAGATATGTAGATGACACTTTCATAATTTCCACACGGAAAGAAAAACTGGACAACTTCCTCACACATCTCAACAGCCTACACCCCAAAATACAATTTACCATGGAAACAGAAACCAACAATCAACTTCCCCTTCTGGACGCCCTAATTTAAAAAACCCAATGGCTCCCTAGACACACCATCTACCAGAAAAGACACACACTAACCGCTACTTAAATGCACAATCCCATCACCACCCTGCACAGATCAACTCAGAGAGCCAAGACCCTCATCTCCAGAACCAAACGCCTAGCTGACAAAGACCACTTGAGAACAGAATTACACACCCTCACTAACGTATAATGTCCAATGGATTCCAAAGAAGCACAATCACCAACTAATCCTAAGGGAGACTCCCAAAAACCAAGACACAGAACAGGACAATGGCATCGCCTCCCCCTTACATCAAAGGCACCACAGATAAAATCAGCAAAATTCTCCACAAACACAATATCAGGACAGCTTTGGCACTGACCAAAAATAGCCAACATCTTAAGAAACCCCAAAGACAAGATCCAGCTAGAAAACCAAGGAGTTTATAAAATACCGCAAAATTTGCCCAGCCACATACATTGGACAAACCAACAGGAGAATAAATGCACGCATCGCAGAACACAAGAACGCAGTCAGAAAAGAAGAAAAACTTCCTCCCTTTTCCAGCACCTTAAAGCCACAGGACATGAAATTGATTTTGAGGGATCCAAACTTATCTCCAATACTGAACACTTCAACAAGAGAATAATTAGGGAAGCCATCAAATAGAGAAACACCCCCATAACATGAATAAACGGATGATACTTCCCGCCTACCAGACATCTGGAAACTAGCCCTAATCAACAAACGAGTCCCAGCCACAAAACCAACACCGACCCAAAATAACACATGATGCCACCACCAATCTCCTTCACCAGACTCAAACCCAAGCCCACGCCACAGATGAAAGGCAACCACCATCCAGAAACCAGACCATGGCTGCAACACCAGCTGCTACCCCTCCAACCCCCAAACTAAGCAAACTGACACACGCTATAAACACATAGCCAGACCTCAAACTCGAGCCAAACCAAGGCCCAGAATGTCACATCACAGCCTTCCACCCAGGATACTACATCACAGAACTCAGGAGATCACAACACAAAACATCAGGAGGTTGCAGCACAGACAACGCACCCAGGAGATTACAGCACCACACCCAGGACGTCACAACAATAGAACTCAGAAGGTCATCACACAGCCCATTACCCAGGTCGTTACAACACAAAAGGCTGAGAGACACACAGCCAGCACCTCAGCCACACAGGGTCTCAGGAAAAAGCCATCCAATCTGCATACATCAACTCCACAAACCAATCAAGAAGTAACAACACAGCCAACTCTAGAGTTTAAAAGGGAAAACAGCCACGATCACACACTTCTCCCAGGAGAACGGTGAAGAAGACACCAGCCTGAAGATGACGGATGAGATTTCAAACGCCAAGGTATTCTCAATCTTAACGGACAAGACCAATAATACCTCAAGACCTATATATATATATATATATATATATATATATATATATATCACTGAAAATGATAAAGAGCAGCTATAGCTCAGTGGTAGAAGATCTGCTTTAAAGGAGAAACTGTTGCTTGACACCCCCTCCCTTATATCTCCAGATGAAGGTGAACCCATTCCTGCCTGGAACACAGAATATCAACAGCAGGTTGAGTTCACATATTGCCCCACGTCATTTAATGATGGATTCAGTTCTGGCTTCAGAGGAATTCTGAACCCAACCCTTTGTAACTTCTAAAACATGGTTCATGTATGAAATCCACCACTTGACCTGTTCAATAAAGCAGGCAATAGGACACTGTTCTCAATGAACAATATTGAACCAGCTAGATAGATTAATCATTTGACTTTGCATGAAGCATCTTCTTATGCTCCTCTGCTCTGAGCCCAGCAGCACAGTTGGTCCTTTCTAAATCTGGAATTTTCTGGTATGGGGTTTTGTTCAGTGGTGGGATTCAAAATGTGTTACCACCGGTTCGGTGGGTGTGGCTTGGCGGGTGTGTATTGTATGCGCACACACGCTTTTGCGTGTACATGCACCAATCACATACTTTGCGCACGTGCAGAGGCTTTCCTACTGACCTTCTCCTGCAATCCTGCACTCTCCCGTGTCTGAAACAGCTGATGTGCATGAAACAGCTGCACTTCAAAAGCAGGAAATAAAGGTCAGTATGGAGCCTGAGTCGGCAGGTGGGCCCAACAGCAGATTGTCGGAGTGAACCGGTTCACTCCCAGATGATCTTTGGAGCTACCGATTCGGCCCAACTGGGCTGAACCGGAAGAACCCCACCCCTGGGTTTGTTCCTAGAATAGGGATCTACTAGGTTTACGAAATGTCCCACTGGGTGTGGTTCATTCAGTAGGCTGGAGATTATTGCAAGGAAAGCACATTCAGGCTCAGCCTTTTTTTAAATTTAAATTTTACTTAAAAGTTTAAAGAGAACATAAAAACTAATATAAAATAATGAGGGAAAGGCAGGGCAGGGGAGGAGGAAGGGAAAGGAGAAAGGAAAGGAAAGGAAAGGAAAGGAAAGGAAAGGAAAGGAAAGGAAAGGAAAGGAAAGGAAAGGAAAGGAAAGGAAAGGAAAGGAAAGGAAAGGAAAGGAAAGGAAAGGAAAGGAAAGGATAGGATGCAGGGGAAAAACAATACAAAGAAACAGGAAGAAAACTTCTGATTTTCTTTGCAGAAAAATACAGATATAGTTACAAAGTTATCTTTTACAGTACTTTATGACTATAATAAAACACACTTTTTCTATTATCCATGTTTTCTAATCATCAAAAGCCACAGGTCATAAATGCATTTTTTTCTGTTTCATACAAAAATTCTATAGTTTCCAATCAGCCAGAAATATAGACATCGTTTTTCTCTAATCAGAGAAGGACATTGCCACATGATTGATTGATTTTATTTTAGTAATTTATTTCTTAATCAATTTGCCTTTCTTGAAGGAAGGAAGGAAGGAAGGAAGGAAGGAAGGAAGGAAGGAAGGAAGGAAGGAAGGAAGGAAAGAAGGAGGGAGGGAGGGAGGGAGGGAGGGAAGGCTGGAGGGAGTGAGGGAGGTGGGGAGGAAGGATTGATTTATTATAATTATACACAGTTAGGGGCAATTCCAAAAGAAAACCTATGGGAGGAAGAGTTTTAAGTCTCCCATTGGGACATGATGATTCCCATCCAAATTCTATAATATTCCTATAAAGTAAACATCTTTTTGAATCCGCTGCATGCCACATATTGCAGTGATGCAAGTTTCAAACATTATTCCAAAGTCCTTTGCATCTTGGATTTTGTTGTGCTTATTTTTTGATACAGCACCTTAAAAAGAGGCCCTACTTTAAAGAGCAGCAGAAAGCTGCTGGGCTGGTTTGAAATCCAAAGTTTACATTGCAAACCTCTCCCGAGTTTTGCCGACCTCTTAGATGTTTTTAATCTAGTGATCCATCTTAACATAAAATCAACCTTCCCAGGTTCAGCTGCTTTCTCGGCAGGTCGGATCTAAATCTTCAAAACTCCCAGTCTACCTTGCAAGTCATGTTGAGTCAGAAGCCTGGACATTTATTCATCTGTTGGATTTATTACCTGCCTGAGTCCCAAGACTTTGGGCAGTTTATAGGCATAAAAACATAAAAGCAAAGCCTCCATGGTAAACATTAAAATTAAATAGCTGTAAAAGAATAGGCTCTGCCACACACACACAAAAACTCCTATTATGCTCCCTTCTGTGTACTTCATGGGAACGAGGGATTACATGGAGTTTCTCCCAGGTCAAATGATTGAGTGAGGTTGATTTTGGTTGGAGAAAGCTGGCTTGGTACAAGCCTTAACTAGGATTTATGTGAAACAGCCGGCAGCTTGAATTCATTTATTCACTGAATTTATTTAAACAGTTCCTACAGCCACCCATCTTGGTACTGCGACTCTGGATGGCTAACAAGAAATTAAAACCAGAAAGCAATTGTGCTAGTATCTTTTTTGCTTGTTTTCCATTTTTCTTTTTTCTCTTTTTTCCTTTCTTGCACCATTGTCTTTCTTTTTGATTTCCCTTTCCTTTTACTTTTACTTTTTCTGACTTTATATTAGTTTGTACAGGTGGTCCTCGAATTGCAACCACGATGGAGCCCAACATTTTGGTTGCTAAGCGAGACATTTGGTAAGTGAATTTTGCCCCGTTTTACAACCTTTCTTGACACAGCGGTTAATTGAAACCAGTGGTGGGGCTCAAATTTTTTTACTACTGCTTCTGTGGGCGTGGCAGGGGAAGGATACTGCAAAATCCCCATTCCCTCCCCACCCCACTAACCTGCTTTCCAGCTCTGTTCTCCTGTGTAGGGCAACACAAGAAGACCCAGCCAATCAGCTGGGACTCAGGAGGCAGAGAATAGCTGGGGGCGGGGCCAGTCAGAGGTGGGATTTGCCAGTTCTCTGAACTACTCAAAATTTCCACTACCGGTTCTCCGGAACTGGTCAGAACCTGCTGAATACCACCTCTGATTGAAACACTGCAGTTTCTTAAGTTAGTAACATGATTGTTAAGTGAACCTGGCTTCTCAGTTGATTTTGCTTGTCAGAAGGTCGCAAAATGGGGATCACGGGACCCTGGGACACTGCAACCGTCAAAATATGAGCCTTTGTTGCCAAGCATCTGAATTTTGATCACACTACCATGGGGTTGCTGCAACTGTCATATTATGTGAAAAAAGGTCATAAGTCACTTTTTTCAGTGCCGTTATAACTTTGAACAGTCACTAAATAAACTGTTGTAAGTCAAGGACTACCTGTAATAGTTTTTATCTTCCTTTTAATCAATCAATCTATCTATCATCTACCATCAATCATCTATCATATCTCTCTCTCTATCTGTCTATCTATCATGTATGTATGTATGTATGTATGTATGTATGTATGTATGTGTATAGTATATGTATAGCCAGGGGTGGGATTCAAATTTTTAACAACCGGTTCTGTGGGCATGGCTTAGGTGGTGGGCGTGGCTTCATGGTCATGTGACTGGGTGGACATGGCTTGGTGGTCATGTTATTGGCTGGGCATGGCCAACTCAATATCACACATCAAGGCACGCATCTCCTCGCCTGGCCTCTCATGACTGTGGAGATGCTGCAACAGTTGTAAGTGTGAAAAATGGTCATGTCACTTTTTTCAGTGCCATTGTAACTTTGAATGGTCACTCCACACAAGCAAAGTACCAGCAAAGGAGGGGGGAAAAACTCCAGAGACATTCCAGAGACAGGAAGACCAGTCCTGCCAAGAATGTAATAAGGGTTAACGGAGAGGCAGTTTCTGTAAGCAACACCAGAATGTTTCCTTCCTGCCTTCCTTACAGGATTAGGTCACTAATTTCTTCTAACAACTGGTTCTCTGAACTGCTTAGAATGTTAACAACCGGTTTAGAGAATAGGTGTGAACTGGTGCGAACTGGTAGAATCCCACCCCTGTGTATAGCTATATATCTATCTATCTATCTATCTATCTATCTATCTATCTATCTATCTATCTGTCTATCTCCATCCATCCCTATCTATCTATCACCTATCACCTATCTATCTATCATCTATCTATCCATATCTATAAATAGATATAGATACATTTAGAGATAGAGAAAGAGATGATTATAGATGTAGATTACATAGAGATATAGATAGAGATAGATACAGATGGAGGGAAGGAGAGTTAAAAAAACTAAAGATGATATTCACAACCATAGAATCAGCTTCTACCCTCTTTTGCATGTGTTGTACATGCAACAAATATCAAAAAGGGTAAAAGTTCAGTTGTATAGTTCAAACTAGCACTTTGACCTTTACACACACACACACACACACACAGACAGCCCATAGAGAGCTCTGTTCTGTGCCTCACCAGTTTCTCTCCAGCAAAATGGGAGCAAACAGTATTTCTTTGCTGTTTTTAGAGTGTTTTCCCCTTATTGTAATTAGGAAAAGATAACAATGATAAAACAGGTACGTTGGTGCTAGTACAATTAAAAACAAAGATATGTGATAAAATCAAAATTTTAAAACTTTGAAAAGAAGGGGTAAAAGTCCTTAACATGCAACTAGCCCAATCTTTTAACATGGTATTAAATCTGGACCCTCAGGAAACATCCCTCTTAAATCTTTTTACTTCTACAATATAAGGACATTTCAACCATCATTAAAGAGCCTCTTGAATCCACTGTTTGACATTTGGAGTGTTTTCTTTTTGCTTATATGAGGTGATTCTCTTAGCCAATCCTTAGGCTCAACCGTTCTTCATAAAATGTCAAATTCTGTATTTTTATAATATAATTCAGCATCCCATTTATACCAGTAACAGCTATTTTTCTCCCTGAAAGTATTTTTGGGTTGCCATTTAGGGGATATCAAGATTGTTACAGCCTAGGGGTAGGGTTATCAGTGTCTGTGAAGATTCTCAGTCATCCAAGTTGGGGGTCGCCAACCTTTTGGACCTCAGGGACCACCAAACTCATAATTTTAAATCCTGCATAACAGAGACCCTGGGAAAATCCCCAAAAAAGTCTGCAGGAAAATTCCCCACCCCGTTTTCCTATCGATCGATCATTCTTTATTTGGGATCGTAGGATACCGTCTCCAGCTCCATTCTCAGGGGAAGAGAAAGAGAGAAAGACTTTTGGCTTCATGCAAGGAAAGCAGCAGAAGCAGCAGAAGTCTTTATTTCTCTCCCCCTTTATTTCCTTCCCCCTTTATTTCCTCTGCCAGAAATGAGTCTTTGTGAGACTTGTCACACCAGTGCAGTCTCTTGGAGCAGGATGCCTTGCAGGGTCCCAAAGACTCATTTCTGGTGGAGTTTGGGGGAGAGAAAGAAAGACTGTTGATGCTTTCCTTGTGTGC
The DNA here is from genome assembly GCA_009733165.1 of Naja naja. NCBI lineage: Eukaryota > Metazoa > Chordata > Lepidosauria > Squamata > Elapidae > Naja > Naja naja. The sequence continues at coordinate 14,109,705 of CM019148.1, read as the reverse complement.
AGCCAAAAGCAGAAGAAGAAAAAGTGGAAAGAAGCAGCCTGGTGGCCAGGCCAGGTGGGTGGGGCAAGTGGGGCAAGTTCCCCCCACTCTGCTCTTTCCCCCTCCCCTCACTACCTTGTGTTGTTTGCAATGCAAGCAACACAAGCCTTGTGTTCACACGGGCCATGTGGGCAGCACAGCCTTGTGTTCCCACGCAGCCTGGATTAATTACTTTGTGGGTGCTTTGTGGGTGACATTTCTTTGGAGACCACAAACATTTTCTCGTGGACCACCAGTGGTCCCCAGCCCACTGGTTGGCAACCACTGATCCAGGTCATAGTTGTCTCAAAGGTGCTTTTTCAAAAGGCAACAGGTCTGGTTTGTTTGTTTGTTTTCCCCTTTAAGGAAGAAGACGACATTTTGCTGCTATGCTTCTAAGCTTCTATGAAGCTTCATCTGTTCTGGCAGGATGGTGGGGGCAATAGAAGGATGAGTTCTGAAGGGTGGGAGTTGGAAGGATCATATTTCTTTGCAATCATCTGGTTGTTAGCACTCTCCCTGAGAGCTCTTGTCACCACTTGTGGGTTTACCTGTGGCATCAGGGTCATCTGGCATCTGGTGCTGGCAATCATCTATAAAGCCCTATATGGCTCAGGGCCAGGGTAGTTGTGGGACCATCTACTGCCAGCAACAACTTCCCAGCATCCCGTGCGCTCCCACAGACAGGGCCTCCTCAGGGTGCCGTGGCCAGACAGTGTCGGCTGGGGACCCCCAGGGGGAGACCCTTCTCTGTGGGTGCGCCCATCCTGTGGAATCAGCTGCCCTTGGAGTTGAGGATGGCTGCTGACCTTCGATCCTTCTGTCGCGACCTGAAGACATGGCTCTTCCAACAGGTTGACATGGACTGGGGGGTTAATGGTTTTTGTATTGGTTATTGCTGTTTTTTAATTATAATTATTGGGATTCTTATTTAATATCTTTTAAATTTTAAATTTTTGTATTGTATGTTTTTACTGTTGTGAGCCACCCTGAGTCCTTCGGGAGATAGGGCGGCATATAAATCCCATTATTAAATTAAATTAAATTAAATCTGTATCAAAGTGCAAATGGGGGTCTTCTTGGAACTGCTGAAAGGATTGCGTGGTAGACAGGAAATAGATGGTGTTGTCTTCATCTCACTCTGTTAAAAGAGGGCTGCTCAATGTTAACATCAATGGCCTCTTTTATCTTCCAACCAGTGGTGGTATGCTACCAGTTCAGACCGGTGCAGCCGAACCGGTAGTAAAAAATCAGCTGATCAGCTAAGAGGATAAAAGACCAAAAACCGCATGGGAGGGTGGGAGGGTCGCTACTAGCTTTTGGTTCTTCATCCTCTCAGCTGATTGGCTTGTTAGGGGTGCGTGCGTGTGTGTGCATGTACGATCACCCACCGAACTGGTAGCGACTAAGGTAGGATCCCACTACTGCTTCCAACCCCTTCCCCATCCTGTCAGGATTAATTGTTCCATCACCCCACCCACCAGAACTGATGAAGCTTCTTGGATAGGAAGCAAAATGTCTTTTCTTCCTCAAGGAAAAAACATAGTCCAGTTGCCTTTTGAAAAAGCACCTGTGAGACTGATCAGTGTCCTTTGTCCCTACAAAAATTTATACCTGGCTGATTGTAGTGGCCTTTTGTCCATAAAGTACTTTTATTCAACATTCTTTCAAAATCTGAAGTATGTTCATCATATGACCTGTCAAAGTCTGAAGAGGCTGGTATAATGCAATTCTTAATAACTCAGCCATTTGACTGTCAGGATTAACTCTAAGTGTTCCTCAGCCATAGCAACTTGAAGATGTGACTTCAACTCCCAGAATTCTCCAGCTAGCTACAGCTTGGGAGGGAGGGAGGGAAGGAAGGAAGGAAGGAAGGAAGGAAGGAAGGAAGGAAGGAAGGAAGGAAGGAAGGAAGGAAGGAAGGAAGGGACTGCATGCAATCCTAGAGTCACAGGTTGTCCATCCCTAACCTAGACTGATGTAGACTATAATCATCTTTCAACCTTGGTTTGATAGGTAATCTTTCTGGATTGATAGAGAATATAAAGGTCTGGATTGCAAAAATCTAACTGACCACTAGATGACAACATATAGTTTTTCTATATTTCTTTACTGCCACCTGATGGTCATTTAGATTTGTGCAGCTCAAAAAAACTATCACCCTGGACTGAAAGCAAACTACATAATGGCCCCTTTTGATCAATGGAAACCACACACACACACACACACACACACACATTCATGCCCTTGTATCCCCCTCTTACCTTTCCCTAACAGTGAACATGAAAATTGAATCAGGTAATCAGATTTGTACATCTGTATACAAATGCATGTAACAGATGTGCTGAAGCTTGTGTAGAGGAGGGAGGTATTGAGGAGAAGTTATTTTAGATAAACCTAATAATCTTTTCAATTATCATGACTGAAAATATTGCATTTTCTTTTCTGGCATTCAAGAGCATTTGAGCATAAAGCACTTGGCTAATTATCATTATCTCTCTTACTGTGTGCACTGAAATAGTTTGTCAAATATGTTACTATTTTATTATTTGGGAAGGCATCCAAAATTGCTTTCCAGCTGTCATATATCTTTGTTGCTGGATAATAGAAGTGGCCGAGGGGCTGGAGTTAATCCATCCATCAGAAAACAAAACAACAACACCCCCACCCTCTCACACAATGGCTGCATTCACACAACCAGCTTAACCTATTACTTATTTCCAAAATAAAAGTCGGTGAGGGAATGGAAAGCAAACCAATTCTATTTCCATCCTTAAAACCCCCCTGTTCCCAGCACATCAGTGACACATCAGTCATTCTACCTCCACCCTCCATCCAATTTTGATGGTCTGAATATAAATTTTAAGGGGTTTGGAAGAGATTTTTAAAAGTAGAATGGGAGCACTTTGCAAATGGCATGTGGATTTTAAAACAGGTAGAGAGCTAGTGTTTATTATGTGGTTTGTCACAAGGAATGGGCTTTTTTTAATTTTTAAAGACCCTGTAATGGAACGCTGATCTTACCAACACAACTGCTTTCTTGACTTTTTTGGTCATATCCCTATGGCTGTACCTGGTTTTATAAAGGGCCTTGGTGGTGCAGGCTGTTAATAGCCTAGCACTTAGCTCCAGCTGCCTGTAATTATTGCAGGCTCGAATCCCACCAGGCTCAAGGTTGACTCAGCCTTCTATCCTCTCGGGGTAGGTAAAGTGAGGACCCAAGATTGTTGGGGGCAATAAGCTGACTTTGTAAAAAATGCCGCTTAGTAATAAGCAGGCATTTACAATGGAATGAAGGCTATTGCTGAGCACACTGGGTTGTGTCCCAAAAACTGTAAGCCGCCCTGAGTCTCAGGAGAAGGGCGGGATATAAATATGAATAAAAATAAAAAATAAAAAAAATAAAGATGGAGTATATATATATATATATATATATATATATATATATATATATTTATTTATTTATTTATTTATTTATTATTTGACTTTGTATGCCCCCCATCTCCAAAGACTCGGGTGGCTCACAATTAAAACAACAACAACAACAACAATGAACAATTAAAAGAGAATTAAACCACAGACAAGCCCAATAGTAACTAAACAAATTAAAATTTAAAATAGTTTAAGAACCATCCCCTCCCACACAGGGAGGAGTTACAGCCCGGATTGGTCAAACAGCCAGGTCTTCAAATCGGGAAGGTGCAAGGTCAGGGGCCAGACGGAGCCCCAGGGGTAGTTGATTCCAAAGGTCAGGGACCGCCACAGAGTAGGCTCGTCGCCAGGGGACCACCAGCCGACATTGGCTTGCCGACGGGACCCCGGGGAGCCCTTTCCTGTGTGATCGCACAGGGCGATTGGCACTCGATATCAGCAGGAGTCACTCCCTCAAATATTGCGGACCCATGTCGTGTAGGACTTTGAATGTTAAAACCAAAACCTTGAATCTCACCCAGAGCGCAACCTGCAACCAATGCAAGTCACGCAGGAGGGGGGTAATATGGGAGAATCAGGAAACTCCCATCACCACCGCGCGCCGATTCTGCACCAGCTGCAATCTCCGGATGGTATGCAAGGGCAGTCCTAAATAGAGAGCATTGCAGTAGTCGAGTCTGGAGGTGACAAGGGCATGTGTGACTGTGTGCAGGGCATCTCGGTCCAGAAAAGGGCGAAGCTGATGAACAAGGCGGAGCTGGGCAAAGGCCCCCCTGGCGACAGCCCCCACCTGCTCCTCCAACCGAGCCGCATCCAAGAGGACCCCAGATTCCACGCCCTATCCACAGGGGCAACACCTCTCCCGCTATGGCCAAAGATGGATATTCCTGACTGGACCGAGATGCCGGTATGCACAGCCACTCAGTCTTGGCCGGGTTGAGTTGAAGCATGTTCCTATTCATCCAAATCCACACCGCATCCAGACAGCGGGTCATCAGGGCGAGGGCATCACTGATCTGATCTGGGGTGGAGATGTACAACTGGGTATCATCTGCATACTGATGGTACCTCACCCCAAAACCATGGATGATCTCACCCAGCGGCTTCATGTAGATGTTAAATAAAAGAGGGAGAGGACCACCCCTGAGGGACCCCACAAGAGAGCACCTCGGGCCCTCTGCCCCCTGCCAACACCGATTGCACCGCCCTGAGAGGTAGGAGGTGAACCACTGAAGAACAGTGCCCCCACTCCCAACCCCCAAGGCCGCAAAGGATACCATGGTCGATGGTATCGAAGGCCACTGAGATGTCTAATAGGACCAGGACAGAGGAAAAGCCCCTGTCCCGAGCCCTCCAGAGATCATCCATCAGCACGACCAATGCTGTCTCTGTGCTGAAACCAGGTCAGAAGCCCAATTGATACGGATCCAGGTAGTCCGCTTCATCCAGGAAGAGTGGAAACTGCTGAGCCACCACACTCTCAACAACCTTCGCCAAAAAGTGAAGGTTGGAGACTGGACGAAAGTTGTCTAACACGGTCGGGTCCAGGGCAGGCTTCTTCAGGAGGGGTCTCACCACCGCCTCCTTCAAGGCGGAGGGAAAAACACCCTCTCTTAAAGAAGCGTTGACAACTGCCCGGAGCCAGCCGCAGGTGGCCTCCCTGGAGGCATAACCCAGCCAGGAAGGACACGGGTCCAACAAACATGTGGTGGAACTCAGACGCCGCATAATCCTGTCCACTTCATCCTCGGAAACAGGATCAAACTCAGCCCAGATTACATCAGCCAGACTGCTTGCACCCCATTCCTCAGACCACTGCAAATCAGAGCACAATTCGCTCTGAATCTGGGCGATCTTATCCGACAGATATTGACCAAATTCCTCAGCCCTTCCCCGCAACGGGTCCGCTACCTCCCCCATATATAGGAGAGAGCAGGTAGCTCGAAACAGGGTGGCTGGGCGGTTATCTGCGGACGCTATGAGGGTGGAGAGATAAGATCATCTCGACACCCTCATAGCTACCAGGTAAGTCCTAATATAGGCTCTTAGCTGGGCTCGGTCAGATTGGGAGCGGGTGGACCTCCACCTGCTCTCTAAACCCCTCCGACGGCGCTTCATCTCCTGGAGCTCCTCGGTATACCAGGGAGCCAACCGGGATCCACGGCGTGTGAGGGGATGCATGGGGACAACTCTGTCGAGGGCATCCAAGGCGGCCTGTTGCCAAGCAGCTGCCAGCTCCTTGGCAGAGCTGTGGGCAAGGGAAGAGGGAAAGAACCCCAGTTCCGCCTGGAACCTCTCAGGGTCCATCAGGCGTCTGGGGCGGAACCATCTCAGTGGTTCCTCATCCCAGCAGTGGGGGGCAGCTTGTTGGAAGACCAGCCGCAGGAGATAGTGATCAGACCATGGAACGGGCAGTGCCGTAAAAGTGGCCTGCCCTCTGTCACTATGCCACTGTTCCAAGACAAAAACCAGGTCGAGAGTGTTTCCCCCCTCATGAGTAGGCCCTTGAACCAATTGGGTCAGGCCCATGGCTTCCATAGAAGCCATGAATTCCTGGGCCAAATCTGACGCCCCCCCCCCAGGGAAGGCAGATTGAAGTCCCCCAGGACCATGAGCCCCGGGAACTCCACTGCCACCCCTGAGAGGGCATCAAGAAATCCAGGTAGGGCCGCTGCCACACAGCTGGGGGAAAGGTATGTCAGCAGCAAGCCCGCCTGACCATTAGGCCCCCACCTCAGGAGGAGGGTCTCACTCCCGCCTATCTCTGGTACAGTGACCTCCCTTGGAAACAGGGTCTCCCGAATAACCACAGCCACCCCACCACCCCTCCCCTGGTCCCGTGGCTGGTGCAAAACCCGGAAACCTGGGGGGCATAGATCAACCAGAGGGACTCCTCCCTCTGGCCCCAACCAGGTCTCGGTGATACAAGCCAGGTCCGCAGCCTCCTCCTCGATGACCTCACGGAGGAGGGAAGACTTATTAGCCACGGACCTGGCATTAAAATACACCAGTTTGAGCCCAGGGGTCCCAGTTCCCATGCCCCCTAGGGAGGAGGCCATAGGGTCGAAGCGCGTCACCACTCGAAGGTGGCGGGTATGCACTCCCAACACATGATATGGCCCTATGCCTCAACATCTCCCGCCAATCCCAACCACCCTGGGGATTGCGGTCCCCACCTCACACCCCGGGGCCCCACCAAGCCCCACCCCCACCGCCACGCACCGGGTTGCAACCCACCTCCCCAGAGTCATTACCCACCCTCCTCCCTAACCTTCTTAAAAATTTAATTAAAAATTTAGCTAAAGGGGCCCTAGTGACCCTCTTTTCCATTTTATTAGAGCCCCAACCCCCCCATCCCTCTGCCATGCCATCTCTCCGGGTTCCATAACCCATCCTCGAGGTAGGCCGAAGATAATACAATAGGGCAAACCCGAGAGAGAGGGAGTCCCCTCAGGGCCTGCAATTCTGCTACCGTGTAAGATTGAATGGTAGAAGAGCATATCTAAAAAACGGACATAAGGAGATGGCAACACCAATAATGGCGACAAAGTCTGGTGTGCAAAACTTGGTCAAGTCCCGGTTGCTATCCATTGGGAGGTCCAGATTCAGAGAACCAGGCTGCCCTCTCACGGCAGACCTGTGGCAGATGTTCAAAGCCTCAGTCTGGACTAAGCCACGATCTCTCACCGCGGGCATCTCCAATGCACTCCGGTTAAACTGATGACAAAAAATCTTAAACGGCTGCAAAGGGAGAAAATGTGTCCCTCCTGCTGGTCTCTCACCCCAGCAAGAGGCACAATAGGATCCCGCAGCCGAGGGCCAAGTTGAAGGGTGTGGAGCCGACACTGGGATTTCAGACCCCAGCCACCAGGGTGTCCAGACTCAACCTTCCATGGCCTAAGGTACAAAACAGATAGTTCCCTCCCAGTGGGAAGAGTACCTTGCAATTCAGGCAGATGACAAAAGGGGAGCAGCAAATGAGATGAGATGGAAAACAGTAGCTGATAATGGCGGGAGAGTCCAGGGTCCGGCCAACGATGGTCACAAAGGAGGGGCGGTCGGACCATTGGCAGACAGAACTCCGGCAAGGGCCATCCCAGGGCAGGACTAGGGCCAACAGTGGCTTCGGGACCACCACCACTGATCTTCCTTGGGTCCCCCAGAGTCACCTGCCAGCCCCCCGTCACCCCCAGGCAAGGCCGCCGGTACCTCCGCCACCATCATGCCAACCTGATCAGACCCGGCAAAAAACCCCATCTGCCTAGGGGCAGGGCCAGAACCACCGCCCATAACAGCCAGACGGGGGCTAGTTGTGGCACCCCCCATTCTCGTGGCTCTCGCAGCTGCTCTTCAGTCTCTCCTGGGGTGGAAGCTGCTCCCAGGGCAGTCACCATGCCGCGGCGGCCCCTTGACCAATGTAAAGATGGGGACAACCGCAGCTGCAGCCGCCGTCCCCCGTCGCTCTCAGAGGATCCTGGAAGGTCCAACGCCTCCAGGGCCTCCTCTCCCCACACAGCCACAGCTCACGCCGCAATAAGTCAGATATCCATTGGGAGGAAATTGCCGGGCGCCCCCGGCATTTGCCACTAAAGCCGCTAGGCTCGCCACCACATCCGCGGTCACTGCTGAGTCATGCGAGCACTTCCACTGACTCAGAGGCCCGGAGAACGATGCCATCCCACGCAAGCCAGGTCCGGCGGTTCCCGGCGAAGGATCTCACCAGCCTCCTGGGAAAATCTGACATCGAAAGCAGGTACTGCAGGGGTTGCAAGCCCCCTCCGACACCCCCTCAGACAGCCGTTAAACCCTCTAGCTGTTTGGAGCTCAGCAGAAGGTGGCCATATCAAGCAGACATGCGCAAAGAAATTCTTAGTCATCCAGGTCATGGTTGTCCTAAAGGTGCTTTTTTCAGGAGACAAGTGGACTTTCTTGTTTTTTTCTTTGAAGACATTTCACTTCTCATCTCCTTGCAGACAGCTGGTCATTTGCATCTTTTTAGAGGATCATTGAAGCACTTGGAGGTTTATCTGTGTCCTCAGGGTCACCTGAGTGGTGTTCCTGGTTCCTGTAGCCTGCAATTTTTCCTCTGGAAATCCATTCCTGCTTCCACACCATTCAAAGGATGTTCATCCCAAATTGCATAGCTAAAAGTCTATTCTTCCATTCCCCACTATCCTGTCAGAGCTGAAGAAGCTTCAAGTTGAGCTACGGTAACACAGTGGTTAGAATGCAGCACTGCAGGCTACTTCTGCTGACTGCCGGCTGACTGCAATTTGGCAGATTGAATCTCACCAAGGTCAGGGTTGACTCAGCCTTCCATCCTTCCAAGGTCAGTAAAATGAGGACCCAGATTGTTGGGGGCAATATGCTGACTCTGTAAACCGCTTAGAGAGGGCTGCAAAGTACTGTGAAGCAGTGTATAAGTCTAAGTGCTATTACTATTCTTGGATGAGAAGCGAAACTTCTTCCAAAGAAAAAACAAAGTCCAATTGCTTCCTGAAAAAGCATCTTTGGGACAACCATGACCTGGACTGAGAATCTCTAAAGGCTTTTAGTTACACAATTATGATGGGTAGGTAGACTGAGTTTATTTATGCTGAAGGGCATCTCATCTTTAAGAACTATTTTGTGAGCAAGTATCACAGCCTGAAATTAGATATAGGAGTTAAATTTGGTTGGTGTACATGAACAAGAATTGAGTGCTACTCCCTTCTGTTACAAATTAAAATAAAATTCCTTATTTTTCATAAGTAGGACAGGGGGAGGGGATCAAAATTTAATTTTTTTAAAGATGGAAGGTAGGAAATAGCAAAACTGGATATTTAATTCATCCCTATAGGAAGGAAGCCCCATTATTCAAACTCTGGAACAAAGCAATTCCCTACAATGCTGATTAGCAATGCATAGATTAGTATACATCTAATCAGTTTTATTGGTATAAGATCCACTTTATCAGTATAAATCTATTTTACTGGTGTAAATTGAATTCAGCTTGCATTACAAAAATCTGCGCCAGCAGATTTATGTTTTCATTTTTTTATTAATTGCCTAGAGAAAAGAATCATTGGTCTATTTAGGGATAGAGGAGGTTTAACTAGTTTTTGAAGATGTAAGAACATTCTGGGACTCCTGTTTTCCCACAGGAAAACGGTAGATATTCTCATAGCAGCACGTTTTTTTTTCCTTTTAATGACTGCATCTTTTTCAGCAGTTACTGAAATGACCATGTGACTATAGTGACATGGCATTCTTCTTCTTCTTCCTCTTCCTCCTCCTCCTTCTTCTTCCCCCTTCCCCTTCTCCTCCTCTTCTTCTTCTCCTTCTTCTCCTCCTCTTCCTCCTCCTTTCACAACCACATGCCAGCATCCCCATCCTCCACTGTCTCTCAGACTTTGCTCAAATTCAAGTTAATGGCACCATTCAGTGAGTCCTATGCCATTCACTGATAGACTAGCTGGGTAATCATATTAGGATTTGCCTTTTTTTTTCAGTGGCTCCAACAAAGTGTTGTCTGGCAAAATTTATTTGTGCAATATTGCCTGATCTTGATGAATGGTTAATTTGATAACAATTCAATTTAAAAATCCATTTGCTCTGACAAAGTAGCATTTTATTGCTGTTATACTTTCTTCCTCGTGGCTAAAGCATCACTCAGATGGAGACAGCTGTGTTCTCAAACCCTGAAGGTGGGAAAAAAACATGACATGCATGTCCTTTTCTAAACACTTTACTAAATATTTTAGTAAATGTTATTTTTAAGGGTGTTGTCATCTCTTTCTTCAGCTGGAATGAAATTTCCAAATTTGAGATAGACATGAAATGTTGCTTGATTTTTTAAAAAAGTGTTTGCAGGTTATTTTAGGGGGGAAATTATGTCGCTTTCATAACCATTGCATCGCTTTTTTAAAAAAAAAACTTTTTAAAGAGGATAGGTTGATTTAGAAGAATTCAAACATAGAGGATCTCGTTTAAAAAGGGAAAGTTCAAGAAAATCTGGGTATGAATCACTACTCAAAATTTCTGTTATTTGCAGACAGAGCAATTATCAGGCAACAATCCATTTGACTGAATTTCTATGGTGTTGGATGGTGGGAAGAATCACCAGGAAGTTCTCAGAGTCAGACTTTTCAGTTAGCTATGACCAAAGATGATTAAACAAAGAAGAAATTATTAGGTATTGTGATGACCCATAATCTCTCAAAATAACCCAAAACCCAAAACATGAATTAAAGTCCGGCAATGCCTTCAACTTAACTGTTTTATTATTCACAGTTTAAAGTCCCAAAAGTAAATAATGAGGCAAAAGGAAACAAGAACAAACTGTATTGGCGAGAGTTCCGAATCAAACCAAGATAAGTAATCATACATTCCAAGCAGATAACCGGAGAAAGTCCTTGGGAAGCACGCCAACAAATATAAACCTCATTCAAAAGAAACACTAACTTTGACTCCAGCAATTCTGCATATGTAATTACAAACTTACATACATAGCTCCCAACTGTAAGCCCTGAGGAGGATCATGGCCCTCTCCTCCTGAGTAGACCATGCTTTTCCCTGATTCTCTCCTCCCTGCGTGCCCTGGGATGGATAGGGGATGGGCCTGGATCCTCTTCTGATTGCTCAGCTGGCCTCTGCCCTTCCCCAGCCTCCTCCACCACCTCTGGAGCCACACTCCCACTCCCTGTTGGCTGTTCCTCCTCTTCCTCAGAGTCAGTCTCCACCAGGGGCATGACAGGTACACAATTCCATAAAGGACAGTGGTATGATTTTAAAAAATCAAGATGTTGGCCATAATGGTAAAATTAGAGCTCCATCTCTTTTATATATGACCCTGTCAAGTGCAAGAAATCAGGAGCCAGGATTTGTTTCATGTTACCTATACACAAGAACCTGATCTACTAACGTTCAAGGCATATTGGTGCTAAATAAGAGCCAATGGAATTCATTGGGGGTTTAACTTAGGTCTCTTGTGAGTGTGTTGCAACTCCAAACTAATGATACTGTCAACGGTCCGACTAGTGAACCCAAAAGAAGTAGGTGCTCTCAGGAACGTTGTAGTCCGGAAAGCAAAACTTCATTGGATACACCATTTCTGTACTGAAGAATCAAAACCAGCTCTGGTTTTCCTGCACAAATTGTTTGCATAAACAATAGCTTCTCCCTACCCATGGATGTCCACATTATCCTTTTGTTTTGAGAACAGTTCTGTCAGCCTCCAAGATTCCTTCTTCTGCTTGACTCTTTCCATCTGCCATAGAAACTGGGGGGAGGAATAATTGGAGAACGGTGATGGAGGTAAAGTGGTGTGAATTGTAAAAGTTGGGATGCTTTCTTGCTTACTGTGCAAATGCAACTCCTTATCTTTCCAGGCCAAGGTCAACTGTCTTGGAATACCAGATATCTGGGACGCCACCTGAAGATGTACCCACATGACATTTTACACACCTCAGATTGGATGTCCAGTTTGAAATATTGGGGGTGCAGACATGGGATAACTTTCTATATGTAATTTCGTGCCTTTTGCCTCAGATCTTGTATTTCTTCTGTTGCTACTACTTCAATTTCAGTGAAAGTTCTTTTCTCTATAAAAATGGAGTCTAAGGTTTTCTTTCTTGGCTTTTGAATGGAGCCACACCTGACAAGTTCATTTCTTTGTCGGACACCTGCAGCAGTGACTTTGGTGGGTTTGTGACTCTCATGTCTATCCCTGGAGCATCTGCATTCCTTCTCATCCTTCCCTCCCCCCAGTTCTTTGGCAAGTTGAAATAGCGATAAGACTCGAAAGTTTCAAAAGCGGTTCAAGCTTGACAGATACATTGGAGCCAGGGGTGGGCTTCAAAATTTTTAGCAAGGGGCTCTCTGCCCTAATGACTGGCTGGGTGGGCGTGGCTGGGTAGTCATGTGGTTGGGTGAGCATGGCCAACTCAATGTCTCTTTGCCCTAATTACCTAAAAAATGGTATATATCAAAAAGTTGTTTATTATTTCATGCATTTAATACTTAAATAAAAGACTGGGTAAAACCAGACTTAATAGCAGTGACTGTGAGAGGGATCTTGGAGTTTTAGTGGAGTTTCTGGTGAGTTATGTGATTCTTATTATTTGGGAATTAATCCCCTCGGAGGCTAGTGGCTATGTTATCTGATTTTCTCAATGGCTCTCCCTCACAAGCACTGTGTGGATTGTTTATCTAGCTTGCAACACTTTTACAAGGTGTGAAATGTTCTTGGCTGAGTGCCCAGAAGTTCAATTAAGCCTATTAAGAGCTTTCCCTTGCTGCTTGTCTTTCTGAGGTCATTAGGGGCTCTCTGATTCCTGCAGAGTCTTAGCTAAGGGCTCTCCCCAGCCCCTGGGAGCCCACAGCAGCCCACCCCTGATTTGAGCCCAGCCTCAGAGTCAGCCTGGTCATCTCCTACAGACACTGGCTGACCATCTGCTTACAATTGAAGCTTCTACTTATCATGTTTAAAGCCCTGCCTGGCTTGGGGCCAGACTATTTGAAGGACTGTCTTCTCCCTTATTACATCACCTGGACCGTTATCAGCCAAGTTCCCAGCCTCTCAAAGTAGCATTAAGAAAACTCCGGTGTGCAATTGTGGTTTGCTATTGTTAGGGTCCAGATAATGTCAGTACTGATGGTTTTTTTCATCATTGTTCTTCCATGTACTCTTCTGAGTTATATAACAGAATTGTAAGAAGGTTTTGTTTGTTTGTTTTTAGAAAATGCCCTTTTTCTTCTGTTATGGTTACAAATGCAATAAAAATATACTTCATGGGGAGAAAGAGAGACAAATTTCCCTGCCATTCCCATAAGAACCTTTGTCCTCTGGAAAAATTAACAGATAACAGATAATCAAAGTTGGAAGGGACCTTGTAGGTCACCTAGTCCAGCAGTCACCAACTGGTGGGCTGCGAGAAAATTTTGGTGGGCCACAGAGAAATCTCACCCCCAGAGCACCCTCCCAAAGCAATTAATCCAGGCTGTGCAGAAACACAAGGCTGCGCTGCCCACATGGCCTGTGAGAACCCTCCCCGCCCACTCACTCCTTACCCATCAAACTTGCCTGCTAAATTGCTATTTTTCCTTTCTCTGACCATCAGCTGTTCTGCTGTGCCCAGGGATTTAGATTAGCTAGGAAGCAGGAAATGGTTGGGTTTCTTGCTTTCTAACTAGTCCTTAGACCTTCGGCTCTGCTTTTAAGCACAGCCAAACCTCCCTTAGGACTGAAGATTCTATTATTCAGTGCAGACTCATGACAAGCAAATTTTATGTGACAGACTCAGGTAGCCGATGGCAGATAGATAGATTTCTGAATGAATCTGTGATTCTGTAAGCAACTCAATCTGCCTGCCTGCTTTGCCTGATTTTGGGTAAAAGTTGCTCTATTTTATAAAAAAATTCAATATTTATATAAATATTTATAATATTTACATACAAGCCATGCCCAGCCAGTCACATGACCACCAAGCCACACCCACAAATTAGGCCATACCCACAGAACCAGTTTGTGGTCCCTGGGATTTAAAATTATGAGTTTGGTAGTCCCTGAGGTCCAAAAGGTTGGTGACCCTTGATCTAGTCCAACCCCCTGCCCAAGCAGGAGACCCTATACCATTTCTGAGAGATGGGAGTCCAATCTCTTCTTGAAGGTCTCCAGTGATGACGCTCCCACAACTTCCGAAGGCAACTTCTGTTCCATTGGTTGATTGTTCTCACTGTCAGAAAATTTCTCCTTATTTCCCAGTTGAATCTCTCCTTGTTCAGTTTCCATCCATTATTCCTTGTCTGGCCTTCGGGTGCCTTGGAAAATAGCTTGACCCCTTCCTCTCTGTGGCAGCCCCTCAAATATTGGAAGACTGCTATCATGTCTCCCCTGGTCCTTCTCTTCACTAGACCAGCCATGCTCAGTTCCTTTAACTGTTCTTCATATGTTTTAGCTTCCAGTCCCCTAATCATCCTGGTTGCTCTTCTCTGTACTTTTTCTAGAGTCTCAACATCTTTTTTTATAGTGGGGTGACCAAAACTGGATGCAGTACTCAAGGTGTTGTCTTACTAAGTCTTTATAGGGTGGTATTAGTACCTCATTGGGAGAAGAGTGATTATTTGGAATGGGTGGAAGTCCCCAAAGAGAGATTGCTTACTTAATTGTAAACAATGCAACAGCCTAGGCAATTACTGTCAGCTTTGTAGGGTAAACCAGATAGCAATCACAACCAGATGAGCTAATTCTACTCTACGTGAAGTTACATTGACAGAATTTTGCAAAACTGCAAAGTACAATCCTCCTCCCACCTCCGTCTCCTTTACTCCCCAAGAAACTAGGAAGGATCCCTTCTGAGGCTGTTTGTCCATCCATTATGTAGCTACAGGTTATACCCTCTTTTATCTGATTGTTCTCTAGACAGAATCTTCTCCGCCCTCCAACCATCATAGTACATAAATTACTTACCCAGTCTTTCCCAAAGGTGCTTTTTTCAAAATGTTTTTCTTGGTTTCCAGAATTCTCAGCACTGGCCATGTTTGGCAGGGGAATTTTGGAAGCTGTTGTCCCTGCAACTGAAAGTCACCAATGTTGGGAAATGTTGCTCCAGTTCATTCCTTTACAGTTCATGTTCAATAGTTCACCTTAAGAGCCGTAGTGACGCAGTGGTTAGAATGCAGTATTGCAGGCTGATTCTGCCAACTGCCTGCAGTTCGATTCTGACTGGCCCAAGGTTGACTCAAGGCTCCCCATTCTTCTGACATTCTTTCGCAAGGCCCTGAGATCAGTAAAATGAGGTTCCAGATTTTGGGGGGCAATATGCTGATTCTGTTAAACATTTAAGGAGGGCTGTAAACCACTGTAAAGCAGTATATAAGTCTTATTGCTATTACTAATGTTGGAAGAAATACCCAGGTCCAGTTCTGAGCCAGGAGAAAGGCACTGGAGATAAAATGGAGGGTGGAGGCTGATTGGGAAGAAAGGTTCCCTTTATTGATGAAGCAGAACCACCAACCACATATGATTCTGGGCAGGTGACAAAATAGAGTTTAGAGTGGATGGGTTTTTATACCTTATTTGGGATTTGTATTTGAGCTTCCTGTTCCTGTGCAAGAACCTGTCTTTTAATATTCTATTGGCTGGTGTCAGATTCCTATGGGGGTCCTGTGGGGGTTATGTAGGGATCATAGCTGGCTCTATAGGCAAAAGGGGAAATGCAAATCCTAGGTGCTTGCCTGAGCTAATTTTGTCAACATTTTGTTTGTTGCTTATCTGCAGTCTCTGACCCACTCTTTCTGAACGGATTACCAAATCTGTATTTCTAAAAGTTGGCCTCTTCAGTTTCTGCTTGGGGCAGGGAAACTGCATCTGGTTTCTGCCTCTCTTAAGATTTTTTTATTTCTCCTTTAGGGGAAATATTTTATCCTGTCTTTTAATATTTCCCACACTATTTCATTCTTCTAGGAGGGGGCTTCCACACTAACATCCAACAGGTGTGAAGCCAGTAGCATTCCTATTCCAACCACACTGCTTCTCAACCATGGCAATTTTAAGATTACATGGACTTCAACCAGTGGTGGGATTTTTAAAAAATTGCTACTGGTTTTGTGGGTGTGGCATGGTGGGCGTAGCATTGCTTGGTGGGCGTTGCTTGGTGGGCATGGCAGGGGAAGGATACTGCAAAATCTCCATTCCCACCCACTCCAGGGAGGAGGTTACTGCAAAATCCCATTCTCTCCCCACCCCACTAACCTGCTTTCCAGCTCTGTTTTCCTGTGCAGGGCAACAAAAGAAGACCCAGCCAATCAGCTGGGACTCAGGAGGCAGAGAATAGATGGGGGTGGGGCCAGTCAGAGGTGCTATTTGCCAGTTCTCCAAACTACTCAAAATTTCCACTATCGGTTCTCCAGAACTGGTCAGAACCTGCTGAATACCACTTCTGCTTCTCATCCAAGAATCTTCTTCAGCTCTGGGAATTCAACTCTGAGCTGAAGAAGCTTCTTGGATTTCAGAAGCTGGAATCCATCCATCTTAAAGTATCTTAAAGTATCGTGCTGATTGAGAGGTTGTGGGTGTTGAAGTCCACACATCTTAACATAGTCAAAGTTGAGAAACACTGCCCTAGCTGGTGTTGTAGCTTGTTGCTTTTGGTCATTTGCTGAGAAGACAGCTCTCTTCACTATCTGAAATTCTTGCTGTTATTGTGCTTTGCCTATTAGTGGTAGCAATGAAGGGTCCTTAAGCTCTAGTCCAAGGGTCTTCAAACTTGGCAAGACTTGTGGACTTCAATTCCCAGAATTCCTGAGCTAACATGACTGGAGGAGGAATTCTGGGAGTTGAAATCCACAAGTCTTAAAGCTGTCAAGTTTGAAGACCCCTTCCATGTCCTGAAGGTCTCCAGTCAAATTGGGACAGTGGATCTTATTATCTGATGTCTACCTGCGCTCCTCAAAATAATCCAAGTTTTTCCATGTATTTGTTTCACTCAGATCCTGATGCCAACTTGCTGTTCTGACTCTTAAACTTGTGGACATCCCTGACTGTATAATGGTGAGCCTCAGTTAGTTTACCTCTACTTCTTTTCTTGCTTAATTCCAGATATCAGTACAACATTTTCTTACTTCTGATTTGAACAAAATGGATCCTGAAACAAATCCAATTTAATGTGGGTTCAATTCAAGGTGCCAGTTGTCACCTTTAAAGCCACACGTGACTTGGGACCAGGTTATCTGAAGGATCATCTTTTCCCAGTTTACTGAGCCATGGTGGTGCAGTGGTTAGAGTGCAGTACTGCAGGCTACTTCTTCTGACTGCCAGCTGCCTGCAATTTGGCAGTTTGAATCTCACCAGGCTCAAGGTTGACTCAGCCTTCCATCCTTCCGAGGTGGGTAAAATGAGGACCCAGATTGTTGGGGGGCAATAGGCTGACTTTGTAAACCGCTTAGAGAGAGCTTTAAAGCACTGTGGAGCGGTATATAAGTCTAAGTGCTATTGCTATTACTGACCTTTTTCCCAAGGTCAGTAAAATGAGGGCCCAGATTGCTGGGGGCAACAGGCTGACTCTGTAAACCGCTTAGAGAGGACTGTGAAGCACTGTGAAGCAGTATATAACTCTATTGCTATTTTGACTGGGCTATAAAGTGAGACAAAAAGAACTTCCTTCATTGGGCTATTTTCTTTAAAAGGATTTTTTTCCCCTTTTACCCGTGAAAAACTTCCCTTCTCTTTGCTTCCACCCACGGAGGGAATGCAGATTGTCAGGCTTCTTCCTGCCCAGATGTTTCTCCCCCTTGCAAATGTGTACACAAGTGTCAACAGAACGTTCTTCTGGGGAGGCAGAAATGCTCTTGGGTGCATCTTGGAATGACTCACATAAACAGCAGATTGCCTTTGAGCTTTGCATGTTGAGCTTAGAATGCAGAATATAAACTACAGGTAGTCCTCCACCTATGACAGCTCATTTAGTAGTAACTTAGTTAGGACTAGGGGTGACATGATAGCACTGTTCCCATATCTAGAGACTCTAGAGAGTGTAGAAAGAGTGCAGACAAAAGCAACAAAGATGATTAAGGGACTGGAGGCTAAAACATATGAAGAACAATTGCTGGAATCGGGTATGTCTACTTTAATGAAAAGAAGGACTAGGGGAGACATGATAGCAGTGTTCTGATATCTCAGGGGCTGCCACAAAGAAGAGGGAGTCAAGCTACTCTCCAAAGCACCTGAAGCAGAGGTGGTATTCAGCAGGTTCTGACCAGTTCTGGAGAACCAGTTAGTGGAAATTTTGAGTAGTTCGGAGAACCGGCAAATACCACCTCTGACTGGCCCCGCCCCCAGCTATTCTCTGCCTCCCGAGTCCCAGCTGATCGGCTGGCTCTTCTTTTGTTGCCCCGCACAGGAGAACGGAGCTGGAAAGCAGGTTATGTTCCAACCCAACCCTGTTACCAGCAAGAAAATCTCAAACAAACGCAACTCAAACCTTCACAGCTTTAATCTACAAACAAACTTCCTTGTAGATAAAAGATGGCTTGCAGCCAATCCAGAAAAGCCTTGACAGAATTCTTCAGATAAGCCGGAGTCTCTACACACAATGCTGGGTCCTTAGAGCGTTTTTGCCTTCTGCAAAGGTAAAAACCTTTGGAAACCAGGCTTATATTCCCTGGAGGGAGGGGCCATTACGTTGCATCCTTGCTCCCAAGTCGCCTGTGCTGCTCCAGCTGTTCTCTTCTACGAATCATCCTGCGCTCACGCGCACTTGGCACAGGCTCCTCGGGAACCTCCTCATCACTGCTGCCGGCCCCCACAATCTCTGAAGGCAGCAGTCCACTCCCTAATGGTCCCGGCCCCTTATCCGAGTCCTCGCTGTCCTCCACCATCCGCACCTGCTGCCGGCTAACCACAACAGGTTAGTGGGGTGGGGTGGGGAAGGAATGGAGACTTTGCAATAACTTCTCCTGGAGTGGGGAGGGAATGGAGATTTTACAGTATCCTTCCCCTGCCATGCCTACCAAGCCACACCCACAGAACCCGTAGTACAAAAATTTGAATCCCGCCACTGACTAGGGGAGACATGATAGCTGTGGAAGGAATTTCCACGTGGTTGCTGTGCTCTTTCCACTGGCCACAGGTTTAAAAAATCAGAAGGGCCAATCACAGCACAGCTGCAGTTCAAATTTCCCGGGCTTTTCTTAGCCCCTCCTCACCTGCTCAGGTGTGTATAAAAGGAGCTGCCTCATGGGCAGCTAGCCAGTTCTCAGTTCGGCTTCAAGTAACGGTTCCTGCAGTTGGAGGTATTTTACTTCCCCTTCTGAGGAAGGAACTCTGAGACTCCGATTACATAGGTGATCGTAAAAACCCAAGGATTGAAAAAGGACTATTAAAGGAACATGGACTATTTGGTACGTTTTTTGGAACCATTTACTGTTTTATTCTTTTTGGCTGAATAAATAAGTTTGGATTGAACTTTGTGGGCTCAACTTGTTTTCAATAGTTTCACAATAGAATAAGATTACAGACCATCGGTTTCTTCCCCTCTTCACAATAGCAGTGTTCCATATCTCAGGGGCTGCCACACAGAAGAGGGAGTCAAGCTATTCTCAAAACACCTGAAGGCAGGACGAGAAGCAATTGGATGGAAACTAATCAAGGAGAGAAGCAACCTAGAAATTAAGAAGAAATTACCTGACAGTTAGAACAATTAATCAGTGGAACAACTTGCCTCCAGAAGTTGTGAATGCTCCAACACTGGAAGTTTTTAAGAAGATGTTGGATAACCATTTGTCTGAAATGACATAGGGTTTCCTGCCTAAGCAAGGGGTCGGACAAGGACCCTTCCAACTCTGTTATTATTCAGTATTATTGGTTGGTTGTGCGCATGCCCAAGATAGCAGTTCGGCGGTGAGTGGGCTCTCTCGGCGTTTGGAGGTTTTGTTGATTACTGAGTGAAGAGGCTTGCCTATTGTTCCTGGTTTCCTTGGAGTCGTCCCCGGAGAGTCGTGGGATGCCGCTAGAGCCGTTCTGGCAGAAAATGGGCCGGCGGTTCAGTGTTGCTGGGTTCCCCCGCGGCCTTTGCATCAGCTGCAGGCTTGCCAGCTGGGCTGGAAGTTTTTAAGAAGAGATTGGACAATCATTTGTCTGAAGTGGTGTAGGGATTCCTGCCTAAGTAGGAGGTTGCACTAGAAGACCTCCAAGGTCCCTTCCCACTCTGTTATTCTATTCTGCAACATCACTGGAAAAAGTGACCTATGGCCATTTTTCACACTTACAACTTCCCCATGATCACATGATCAGAATTTGGATGCTTGACAACTGGATCTTATTTATGAGGATTGCAGTGTCCCAGGGTCATATGATCACTTTTGGCAACCTTCTGACAAGCAAAGTCAATGAGGAAGCCAAATTCACTTAACAACCACATTACTAACTTAACAACTGCAGCAATTCATTCAACAACAGTGGCAAAAAAGGCTGTAAATTCACTTAACAACTTTCTCATTTAGCAACAAAAATTATGGGCTCAATTGTGGTTGGAAATCAAAGGCTACCTGTACAGAATAACAGAGTCAGTGGGGACCTTGGAGGTCTTCTAGTCCAGCCCCCTGCTCAAGCAGGAGACCCTATATCACGTGATATGAATCACAACATCCACATAGGCTGTAACACTCAATTTGGAAAAGAACCTACTTGAAGAAAAATCCAGGAGCCCAAATTCAGTTTTCACTAAATTGATCTTGAAAGCAAGTATAATAAAAAGTTTTGGATGGAAAGAAATGATAAGTAATAAAAAAAAATCAGACCATCAAATATTAGGTCTTCTATATCAAATTTAATTTCCACTCCCTCTGATAACATTTGTGATGAATTACTTATTTAACGGAGAGCCAAGAACTTTGCATAGTGACATTTTAAACATTTCTCACCTGATTATTTGATTCCATTTTCTGACCGCTTCCTTTTTTGTCAAGCAGTGTGCTGCAGGCAGAATTTTAATTATCATATTTATGCAAATTATGTTTGTATAATCATATTTGAAAAGAGTCAGTGGATCAGATTTTCCGAGCAATTTATCTAAATGCAAGCCTTAAACTTTTCCCTTTATCATTGTCTGGAGCGCTTGTCACCCTAATTTGTCTTTAAAAATATTGTTTACGTCTCGCTTCCTTTCACTGATCAGACAAGGACAATCTAGGTTTTCAGTAGCCAGTGTTATCAATATTGTAGTTAATTGAAATATTCTACAGCCTAAGTCAACTGCTGTTGTCATGCCCAGCTAGAGGTAGTCTTACAACAATTCATTTACTGACCATTCAAAGTTACAGTGGTGCAAAAAAAAGTGACTTATGACCATTTTTCACCCTTATGAAATCTATATGCTCAACAACTGACTCATATTTATGATGGTTGAAGCGTCCTGAGGTCATGCAATGCCTTTTTGCAACCTTCTGACAAGCAAAGTCAATGGGGAAACCAAATTCGCTTAAAAACCCTGTGGCTAACTTAACAACTGCAGGGGTTCACCAAACAATTGTGGCAAGAAAAGTCATGAAATGGGGCAAAATTCACTGAAATAGTTCTCTTAGCAACAGAAATTGGTGTTCGTAGGTGGAGGACCACCTGCATTGCCTTTTCGAAGTCAGACAGAATTTGAGAAGGTTTTGCTCATTGGTCTTCCTCTGGATATTGGAAATTGCCTTACGCCAGATTGGGCTGTTTTTCCATCTAGCCCAGGTGTCTTCACCCAAAACAGTGTAGGAAGTTAGCATCCGCCCCTCTTCTAGAAAAATTAAATATCCTAGGAAATATTAAAAAGGTACAATATTTCCCCTAAAAGGGAAGTAGAAACTCAGAGAGGCAGAAGCTCACCCCTCCCCACCTTTGTTAATGGCGGGCCATTAAGGCCTGGGCTAGAGTATTCTACATAACAAAGGCCTCTACCCACCTTCCCACCTGGCCTGAGAAGATTGCATCAGCCAGCACTCAGGTGAAGCCATGTCGTCCTGGCAAAGTCTACAAAGTTAACTAAGACCCCTGGGAGTCTCACAGCCAGTGGGATACATTTCTTACACAGGAACAGGAAACACTAAGGTGGGGCCCAACAGAGGGTCTCTTAGCATCTTGCCCCTTCTTTTCCTTCACTCAACATCTTGAAGCATGTGATCGTCCTTTTCATTTTGGAGCTCCAAGCCATGTGGTCCTGTCCACCATTAAACTACCTTTCCAAACAGCCTCCATGTTTCCAGTGTCCTTTTCCCCACTTGGAACTGAACCCAGAAGGATATTTCTTCCAACAGCAGAGGCCAAATGCAGGTGGTGAGATTTACCATTTTTCTTTGGAGACATTTTGATTCTCATCCAAGAAGCTTCTTCAGTTCTGGGAATTCAGCTCTGAGCTGAAGAAGCTTCTTGATGAGAAGTGAAACATCTTCAAAAAGGAAAAAGAAAAACCAGAAAGTCCAGTTGCCTCTTGAACAAGCACCTTTGGGGAAATCCAGAAGTAGTTTCCAGATGGAAACAAAACCCAGAGGGTCCTTGGTGCTCTCTGAGCTGGGTGGTTTTCTTGCAGATGTTTCATCACCAAACTGGGTAACATCATCAGTGTTGTTGTTGGGCACTGATGATGTTGTCTAGTGGGGTAATGAAACATCTGCAAGAAAACCACCAAGCTCAGAGAGCACCAAGGACCCCTCAGTTTAACCCTGAGCTACAAATATTCTCTTCTGTTGGAAACAAACTAGACAAATTCTCTTTAATTAGAACAGTCAATTTCACCATCTATGCCAACTCCATCATCTTTGCCATCCATTCCTCTTTACCATCCATTTCAAGTCCCACAATTCCCCAGCCAGTGTGGCCAATGCTGAGAATGCAGGTGGTTGGTAACCACCAAGGGTGGGATCTGACTAGTGTAACTACTGGTTCGGTGATTTTCTATTTGCGCGCACATGCGCACTTTGTGCTCACGTGCACATGTAAATCGTCGTCAGTTTGCTGCCGGACAGCTGAGCAGTGCTGCGTGCAGGTGCGCAACGGTTGAAAAAGCACTTTTTTCCTGCTTTTTCAACCTCAGCTGTGCCGCACAAAGCAGCTGAGGTTTAAAAAGCAGGAAATAAAGAGGAAATAAAGAGCCCAGGCGGGTGGGTGGGCCAAAAAAGCAGCAGACATAGAACCGGTTCCATGTCTGCTGCTCTTCAGAGCTACCGGTTCTACAGAGCTGGTAGAATCCTGCCCCTGGTAACCACCTGTGTGAAGGTTGTACAGGTTTTCCTCTTTTAGGAGGCTGTGTCAGAGTCTTCGATGCCTTCTCGCTCAAATGTGCATTGTGTCTCCAGACTCTGAAGACAAATTGCATTTTATTTCCAGGAGGGCAGATTCCAGCCGAACGTTGAGAAAACACAGCCTAACAGTAATAACCAAAGCAATTACTGAAGGAGACAATAAGCTTCCTCGTGCTGGATTTATCCAAGCCAAGGCTGGATGAATTTAATTTGGATCCCTGCATCAAGCGAGGAGCCAGATTTTTGTGGCCTAAATGGACTTTTTCAACACTTCAGATCTATGAAGTATTTCTCTTGCCAAGAGAAAACGCCAGTTAACTTGACACAAGTTGCTTGTTGCTGAGAATCTACCAAACCCCATTCTCATTAACATGCTTCTCCCTTAGTTTAGAAAGAGGGGGGATTTTTTTTAAGTGTACTATGATGAACATGTTTCTTAATAAGGCAGAGAGAGAAGAGAAAGGAAAAAAAGGAATGGAATGGAATGGAATAATAGAATAGAAGAATAGAATGGCATGGCATGGCATGGCATGGCATGGCACGGCACAGCACAGCATAGCATAGCATAGCATGGAATGGAATGGAATTGGAATTGGAACTGGAACTGGAACTGGAACTGGAACTGGAATTGGAATTGGAATGGAATGGAATAGAAATGGAATGGAATGGAATAATAGAATAGAAGAATAGAATGGAATGGAATAGAATAGAATGGCATGGCATGGCATGGCATGGCACGGCATAGCACGGCACGGCACAGCACAGCATAGAATGGAATGGAATGGAATGGAACTGGAACTGGAACTGGAACTGGAACTGGAACTGGAACTGGAATGGAATGGAATAATAGAATAGAAGAATAGAATGGCATGGCATGGCATGGCACGGCACGGCACAGCATAGCATAGCATAGCATGGAATGGAATGGAATTGGAATTGGAACTGGAACTGGAATTGGAATTGGAATGGAATGGAATAGAAATGGAATGGAATGGAATGCAATAATAGAATAGAAGAATAGAATGGAATGGAATGGCACGGCACGGCACGGCACAGCACAGCATAGCATAGCATGGCATGGAATGGAATGGAATGGAATGGAATTGGAACTGGAACTGGAACTGGAACTGGAACTGGAACTGGAACTGGAATTGGAATTGGAATTGGAATTGGAATGGAATAATAAAATAGAAGAATGGAATGGAATGGAATGGAATGGAATGGAATAGAAGAATAGAATGGAATGGAATAGAATAAAATGGCATGGCATGGCATGGCATGGCACGGCACGGCACAGCACAGCATAGCATGGAATGGAATGGAATGGAATTGGAACTGGAACTGGAACTGGAACTGGAACTGGAACTGGAACTGGAACTGGAACTGGAACTGGAATTGGAATTGGAATTGGAACTGGAATTGGAAGTGGAATTGGAATGGAATAATAGAATAGAAGAATAGAATGGAATGGAATCGAATGGCATGGCATAGCATAGCATAGCATAGCATAGCATAGCATAGCATAGCATAGAATTGGAATTGGAATTGGAATTGGAATTGGAATTGGAATTGGAATGGAATGGAATGGCATAGCATAGAGTAGCATAGCATAGCATAGCATAACATAGAATAGAATAGAATAGAATAGAATAGAATAGAATAGAATAGAATAGCAGAGTTGGAGGGACCTTGGAGGTCTTCTAGTCCAGCCCCCTGCTCAAGCAGGAGAACCTATACCCATGGTGGCGAACCTATGGCATGCGTGCCACAGGTGGCATGCAGAGCCCTCCCTGTAGGCATGTGTGCTGTCATCCCAGCTCAGTGGAACCACACATGCGTGAGCACCTCCTGCCAATCAGCTGGTTCCCATTCCTACAGCAAGTAGGAATGTAAATAAATGTATGGAAAGTTTAACATTTATCTAAAGTCATTCAGTGGATCTGAAATGTTTTTTACATTCCCAGAGTAATTTGAATTATACAATGTTCTTGTAGAAAATTGGCCTGTCATTCAGATCACTTCTTAGGCGTGGAAAATAAATTGACTGGAAGTCCCCAGGATAATCTTCTTTTGAGAGTGCAAATCACATTTTGCCCTACCAAGCAGCTACTTTCATTATGGCAGCACTTGCCTGTGGGAGAGGCAGAAAAATAATGCTAAGAACAAGAAGACTAGAAGGTTGCTTGGTAATTCTGTGGCTCCGGCAGCATCAACTCTAGTGTTCTACCTTATTGCTAGCCAAGCAAGCAAGGAAGTAAACAAGCCAACGTTGTATTGCTAAGTCTCTCAGACCACTGTTGCAGGATCCTCTATAATGTGAACTGTGCAGATCTTGTAGTACTTCTCAGTGACAAACCTTTATTTAATTGTTGTCAAATTTAATTGTACTTATGTGTTAGATTTGTTTGCTGCCTATCTCACTTAGAGGAGACTCTGGGCAGCTTGTAACATTAAAAGCCAATAAACTATTGAAATAATAAAAACTCATACACCAAACATCCACATCTGCCTATCTCAGGTCCTTGAGAAAGGCTTGATAGGTGGATAAAAATGTGAAATCCAATCTGAACATCTGGCTATGATGAACCTAATAATTTACAATTAAAAAGATGGGGAGGAAGGGAGCAGAATTGTGCAGGGAGGGGAGGAGGGTCTTGTCTTAATCCATCAGCCATCTCCAGTATGATGTACTCCCACTGGGACTTCAGACCAACTGGCAGAACCAGGTCTTCAGGCCTTTATGAAAGACCAAGAAGACAGGATCAGACCATACCTCAGGGGCAGAGGTGATATACAGCTGGTTCGGACCAGTTCTGGCGGACTAGTAGCGAAAATTTTGACTGGTTCAGAGAACCAACAAATGCCACCTCTGACTGGCCCCTTACCTCTCCTATATTCTGTTGTTTATTAGCGCAGCTGATTCGCAGAGCAGAGCAGATTGCTGCACCTCAGCTGAGGTAAAAAACAGCACAGCGAGCTCTCTGAACTGGTAGGAATTTTTTTTTAAACCCACCACTACTCGGAAGGGCACAATGTTTCGGTGCATGCTCCAAATGTGTTTTTCAAAGGGTAACTGGACTTTGTTTTTCCCTGAAGATATTTTGTTTCTCTTCCAAGAAGCTTCTTCAGTTCTGACTGAATGGTGGAGGATGGAAAGATTTCAAAATCCTCCCATCCTCTGCCCTTTCAAATTTCAAATCCTTCCATCTTCCACCATTCAGTCAGAACTGAAGAAGCTCCTTGGATTTCCTTCCCAGATAATCAGTGTTGGAAGGGATCTTGTAGGTCATCTAGTCCAACCCCCTGCCCAAGCAGGAGACCCTATACCATTTCTGACAAATGGCAGTCCAATCTCTTCTTGAATGTCTCAAGTGATGGCGCTCCCACAACTTCCGAGGGGAAGCTGTTCCACTGGTTGATTGTTCTCACTGTCTGGAAACTTCTCCTTATTTCCAGGTTGAATCTCTCCTTGTTCAGTTTCCATCCATTATTCCTTGTCTGGCCTTCGGGTGCTTTGGAAAATAGCTTGACCCCTTCCTCCCTGTGGCAGCCCCTCAAATATTGGAAGACTGCTATCATGTCTCCCCTGGTCCTTCTCTTCACTAGACTAGCCATGCCCAGTTCCTGCAACTGCTCTTCATATGTTTTATTCTCCAGTCCCCTAATCATCCTGGTTGCTCTTCTCTGTACTTTTGCTAGAGTCTCAACATCTTATTTATAGTGTGGTGACCAAAACTAGCTGGATAGCTTTGATGTATGGGTGGGGCAAGCACTCAGGCTGCAAATGGCACTTGGATGGCTCTATATTCTGATGTGATACACACATCAGGCTCTGCCTGCATTTGAAGCATAACTACCTCCATCTTGAAAGCTAAGCAGGCATGAGCAAGAGGTCTTCAAGGCAAAACAAAGAAAGTCCAATTGCCCTTTGAAGAAGCATCTTTGGGACAACCATGACGTGGATGACTGAGAATCTACACAGACTTTCAGAGGGTGAGTGTCGTGGCAGAAAAGGCTCTTGTGCTGGACCCCGCCAGCCACAATTCCTTGACCGAAAGGATCTGGCATGGATAGTGGGGTGGGCAATCCCATTAGGATGAGACATTTTCTCAGATATGCTTTTAATGTTTTCATAATCAAGCTTTTATGCTATTGTAAGCTGCCCAGAGCCACTTTGGATGGTGAGACAGGTGGTGTATAAATTTAATAAAGAAATAAATATTAGATTAGCTTCCAGCAATGAATCTTGGAAGCCTCAAGAGGAGGATCATACTTATAGACATATATAACCATTGGATGAAAGTATAATATAAACTTTATAATAAAATTGAGAATATCTCGTATAATTGATGAAATAAATAGTTTAGTCGTGTATAGATAATAATTGATAAATATATAAAAATGTTTTACATTGACAATATGAGAATCTTTTTTATAAATTGTGAGTGATGACTATTAAAGGATAACACAAAGGATCTGTAACCAACTGACGCACTGTAAAATAGAAGATGGTTTTTATGTTTTGTTTGTATGTTTGTCTTAAAATAAAAAACTTTTTTTAAAAAAGAGGAGGATCACACTCAGAGTACATAAAATAGGGAATAAAGTAAAACAGGGAGTAAAGGATTGAGAAGACTGGAAGGCAAGATCCAACTGAAGCGTTTTAAAAAACCCTTTCAGTTGACAGTGAAGCCAATAATCCAGATCAGGGATCTCCAAACTTGGCAACTTGTAGACTTTGTGGACTTTAACTCCCAGAATTCCTCAGCCAGCCATGCTTAAAGTCATCAGGTTTGGAGGCCCCTGATCTAGAAGGGTGATGGGACCCTTTCGTTGGGTGTGTTCAGGTGGAAGACAGGCAGCCATCCACCTGGGATGCTTTAATTCAGATTCATACTGTAAGCAGGAATTAGATTTGTTGACTAAATGGCCCCTTCCAAGTTTAATGATCTGCCTTTGAGGTCAATCTCAGAGGCTGAAATGCACAACCATGTAGATTTTCTGGGCTTCATTTTTTATCCATCCAACCAGCATTGCCAATGTTGGCAATGAGCGATATAGTTCAGAAGGACTTCAAGGGCAGTAAATGCCCTTCCTTTAGTGCAGACTGTCAAAAAGAGCCATACAAGAGTCATACAAAGAGATCAAAGCAGTGGTGGAATTCAGCCAGTTCACACCAGTTCGGGAGAACCGGTTGTTAACTTGCCGAGCAGTTTGGTGAACTGCTTATTGGAAGAAATTAGGGCAGAGAACCGGTTGTTGAATTATTTGAATCCCACCACTGGATCAAAGTGTGCATAAAATTCTGCCGACAAGTCCCGAGAAAACGTACAAAACTCTATCATATTACCAATGATATATTTTCCAAAGCACAGGTCTTTAAGGAAAGGACACCATCAAAAAGAGAAAAAGGCATATATCACAGGAGACAGGTAAATGGAAATGCCTGTGAATTTTATATGAACTTCAGAAAAAATTTTAAATGGATGCAAAAATAGAACGAAGTTGACGGAAGCTTAAGAAAAATAATGGAGCACAGAACAAATTGAAATATACCCCTTTGCAGCTATGATTACAGCAAGATTCTTGCCACATGCTGCTCTACAAATATGAGGATCAGTGTCCTTCTAGGTAGCCTAAAACATGCCAGCCTCAGAGAATTCAGCATTCAATGTCACTAGGCAAACGTGACATCTGTGAATTGTTCCTTTTCTTTTTTTCCCTTCCAGAGTTTTATTAAGTCAACTATACAGTGTACAAGTAGTCCTCAACTTGAGCCCAACATTTATGTTGTCCAGTGAGACATTCGTTCAGTGAGTTTTGCCCCCATTTTATGATGTTTTTGCCATAGTTATTAAGTGAATCACGACAGTGGATAAGTTAGTAACACAACTGTTAAGTGAATCTGGATTCCCTATTGATTTTGCTTATCCAAAGGTTGCAAGGGAGATCACGAGACCTTGGGACACAGCAACGATCATAAGTATGAACCAGCTGCCAAGCATCTGAATTTTGATAGCAGTGACCATGGGGGTGCTATAAAGGTCATAACTGTGAAGAACGGTCCTAAGTTGCTTTTTTCAGCACTTTTGTAACTTGGAACAGTCTCTAAATGAACTGTTGTAAGTTGAGGACTACTTGTATAATTATGGTAAGGGTGGGTGAATGGGGAGTGTGGAAGTTGTAGACCACCGAAATTGAATTC
Organism: Naja naja; assembly: GCA_009733165.1. Classification (NCBI taxonomy): domain Eukaryota; kingdom Metazoa; phylum Chordata; class Lepidosauria; order Squamata; family Elapidae; genus Naja; species Naja naja. Next base: position 14,080,295 of record CM019148.1, on the reverse strand, counting down.
CTTGCTCAACATACACAACGTACAGTAGAACTTTGGAATGGCTGGTCAGCATCAGGAGCAGTTAATAGCAACAGCACTTGGACTTGTGTACCACTTCACAGTGTTTTACAAGCCCTCTCTAAGTGGTAGTGGTTTACAGAGTCAGCCTACTGCTCCCAATAATCTGGCTCCTCATTTTGTCGACCTCAGAAGGATGGAAGGCTGAGTCAACCTTGAGCCTGGTGGGATTCGAACTGCCAAATTGCAGTCAGCAGAAGTAGCCTGCAGTACTGCATTCTAACCACTGCGCCACCACGGCTCTTATCAGCAGTTTCAGGAAGTGGTCATCCTCATGTCTACTTTCCTATAACTAAAATATGTGGCAGATTCCTAATTCACTAAATTCACCAGATGTATTTTTGCCTTTCCTACAGTGGCACACAAAGCACCCACATCTCTCCCACAACCACCACCTTGTGAGGTTAGATTGCGCTGAGAGAGAAATGAATGGCCCAAAGTCATAGAATCATGGGGCTGGAAATGACCTTGGACATCTCCTATTCCAAGAATAGACCCTATTCCATCCCAGACAAATGCTTGTCCAATCTTTTTCTTGAAAACCTCCAGAGATGGAGCACCCACAACTCCAGGAGGCAAGTCATTCCATTGATTAATTGTTCTCAGGAAATTGCTCAGGAAATTGTGTTAGGTTGGATCTTACTTGATGAACTTTCATCCATTGCTTCTTATCCTGTGTCCAGTGATTTGGAGAATAAATTGACTCCCTCTTCCTGTGCCAGCCTTCCAATTATTGGAAGATGGCTAAGCCTTCTTTTTATTAGACTAAATGTACCTACCAAGTATAAATGTACTAAATGTACAGGACACAGTGGCTCAGTGGCTAAGATGCTGAGCTTGTCGATCAGAAAGATTGGAAGTTCAGCAGTTCGAATCCCTAGCGCCGCATAACGGAGTGAGCTCTCGTTACTTGTCCCAGCTTCTGCCAACCTAGCAGTTTGAAAGCATGTAAAAATGCAAGTAGAAAAATAGGGACCACTTTGGTAGGAAGGTAACAGCGTTACATGCACCTTCGGCATTCAGTCATGCTGGCCACATGACCACGGAGATGTCTTTGGACAGCACTGGATCTTCAGCTTTGCAACGGAGATGAGTACCGCCCGCTAGAGCCGGAAACAACTAGCATATATGTGCAAGGGGAACCTTTACCTTTACCTACTGTAGCTCCCTTTGCCACATCATATGGTCATCATATGGTTTAGCCTCCAGACCCCTTGAAGGCCCTGCCTCACCAGCCTTCTCAAGAAAGCAGAACTCTTGAAACAAATGGCATTTCAAAAGGAACTTTAATTGGTGATAGCAGAGAGAGTGTAGGCAGAATCTGAAATTCCCATGCTGGAGTGTTAGGTTAAACCACTCCTTTCTAGGCCCCTCCCAATGTCCAGTTCATCTTTGAGCCAATCCCAAGGTGCAAAGATGTTGTGAGAACTTTGGGATGAGAAGGCAATAATGGGCAGTTCCCAGGCACCACGATCTCGCTCCTCTGGTGTTGAGATAAAACTGATGGTCCAAGGCACATTCTTCCCCCCTCCCAACTTCCCCAAAGGTACATCAAAGCAGAGAAAGGAACAAAGGAAACCCCATGAAAACCTAGCACCAACCCCTCCACACCAGAATGGCAAGGTCCCAATAGAGATCAATAGGTCCTGACACTCCTTATCATTTTTGTTGCTCTTTTCTGCATTCTTTCTAGAGTTGCATAGCTGAGATGGCCTTGAACTGGGTCTCTCCAGTGTGAAACTGGTCTCTTGACCACTGCACCATGCTGCACTTTACTAAAGCAAAAATTAAAAAAAATAGAAAATACAGAGGAATGGAGTACCGGTGAAAGTCAGGATGCCAAAGCTCTTATGCATCTTCTTCTTGTTAGGGATGTAATCTTTTTTTGTGTGTTTTCCTTCCTCTTCCTCCTTCTTTGTGGACTTCTGCTTTACAGATTTGTTCCAACTGGTTGAATGTGAAAAGCATCGTATTGGGTTTAGCCTGTTCGTACAAACTCAGTTACCTTAGCAACCGGAGGATAAGTCAGTAAGCACTGGTCTGTTCAGGTCCAGTCTGAACTTCCAGCATGTCTAGTAGCAAAACAAGGACATCGTCTTGCCATTTGATCATTAAGAGGAAAGGGGTGAACATGAAAAATTAAATAAACTGCACATTAGGATTGAAAAACCCTCTTTAAGCCCTTTAACGTTATGAGACTCATCCATCTTTTTCTGTTGTTCTCTGCTTCCTCAAGGACCAATATCTTACACTGGAATAGAGGATGGTGATCATGAATTTTGGTCCAGCTGTGTTTCTTGTCTTATTTGTCTTTAATCCGATAAAATTTTATTGGCTTTTAACTTTACTGGATGCTCCTGTCTCGTCACATCAGCCTTCCTAGGTAACAATAATAATTAATAATAATAATTTATTAGACTTGTATGCTGCCCTCTCTCCCTAAGGACTCAGGGTGGCTCACAGTATAAAACACAATACAATAATTTGCTTAAAAAATAATTAAACAGTACAAGCCCAATAATACTAAAAACAATTAAAATTACTTAAAAAAAGAAAGAACACCCCCGACCAGCCTGCTGAAGTAGTCTGGTCTTCAGGTCCTGGTGGAAGGAGCAGAGATCAGGGGCCAAACGAAGGCCCAAGAGGAGCTGATTCCACAGGGTGGGTGCTCCCACAGAGAAGGCCCTACCCCTGGGCACCGCCAGCTGATAATGTCTGGCCGGTGGTACCCCAAGGAGGCCCTGCCTATGGGAGCGTACAGGGCGATCGGAGTGTGATGCCAGCAGGACACGTTCCCGCAAGTACCCCAGACCCAAGCCATGTAGGACTTTATATGTTGTCACTAATACCTTGAATCTCATCCAGAAGGCAACCGACAATCAATGCAGGTCGCGCAGGAGGGGTGTAACATGGGAGGTAGATCAGCAGGAAATAACAGAATAACAGAGTTGGAAGGGACCTTAAATCAATGGTCGCCAACCGGTCAGCCATGTCCCACTGGTGGTCTGCAAGAAAATTTTGGTGGTCCACAAAGAAATGTCACCCCCAGAGCGCCCCCCCCAAAGCAATTAATCCAGGCTGCGCAGGAACACAAGGCTGCACTGCCCACATGGCCCATGGGAATCCACCCACTTACTCCTAACCTGGCAAACTTGCCTGCTAAGTTGCTATTTTTCCTTTTTTCCCCCAACCATCAGCTGTTCTGCTGTGCCAGGAGATTTAGATTAGCTAGAAAGCAGGAAATCATTGCATTTCTTGCTTTCTAGCTAATCTTTAGATCTTCGGCTCTGCTTTTAAGCTTTTAAGCAGAGCTGAACCTTCCTTAGGACTGAAGCTTCTATTCAGTGCAGGTAGCCAATGGCAGAATCATAGATCTCTAAGTGAATCTGTGATTCTGTGAGCAACTCAATCTGCCTGCCTGCTTTGCCTGATTTCGGGTAAAAGTTGCTCTTTTTTATAACAAATTCAATATTTACATAAATATTTATAATATTTACATACAAGCCATGCCCAGCCAATCACATGACCACCAAGCCACACCCACAAATTAGGCCATGCCCACTGAATCGGTTGTTAAGAAATTTGAATCCTACCCCTGCTTCTGTGTGTTTTGTGTGTGTGTGTGTGTGAGAGAGAGAGAGAGGTTAGATCAGATCTCTCTCTCTCTCTCTCTCTCTCTCTCTCTCTCTCTCTCTCTCTCTCTCCCACCAATGTCAACAAGCCACCATCAGTCAAAATTCATATTAGTGGTCCCTGAAATTTAAAATTATGAGTTTGGTGGTCCCTGAGGTCCAAAAGGTTGGCGACCCCTGCCTTAAATGTCTCCTAGCTTAACCCACTGCTCAAGCAAGAAATCCTGTATTATTCCATACAAGTAGTTGTCCAATCTCTTCTTAAAAACCTCAGGTGTGGGAGCACCCACAATTTTTGGAGGCAAGACACTGATTAACTGTTCAGTCAGGAAATTCCACCCTAGTTCTAGGTTGTTTCTCTCCCTGTTTAGTTTCCATCCATTGATTCTTGTCCTGCCTTCAGGTGTTCTGGAGAATAGGTTGACTTCTTTGTGGCAGCTCCCTAGATATTGTAACATTGCTATCCTGTCTCCCCTAGTCCATCTTTTCATTAAACTAGCCATATCCAATTCCTGCAACTGTTCTTTACGTTTTCAGCTGACAGCCCCCTAATCATCTTGATTGCTCTTCTCTGCACTCTTTCTAGAGTCTCGCCATCTTTTTTATATTGTGGTCTGCCTTTTTAATATTCCCCCAAAATATTTCATTCTTTGGGGGTGGGGTTCCCACAAAAGGAAGGAATTAAAAGCTCTTTCTGTGTCAGTTTGCCATCATTCAGTGTTTGTTTGGATTTTGGCATTGACTATTTTGGAAAACCCATAAATGGCTGTCACTTTAAAATATTTTTAAATGGAGCGAAATTAACTTTGAGGAACAATCAAGCCTCTGTATACCTGAAGCCTGCCTAGTTTCAAACAAACAAACAAACAAACAAAAAGACGTAAGGTCTTTTTTGGGTTGTGGGTTCATTCATATTCAGATTTTTATTATTGTTTCAGAAAGCAGCTGGAAACTTGTAGCAAGATAGGCATGCTGCACTATTGGAACTAATTTTTAAAAAATGATCTTCTAATAGGATTTCAGACTTACAGGAATGCAAGTCAAAAAAAAAAGTGGGGCAAAGAAAACCTGAGTTTTCCTAGCAACAACCAGCTTGTTTTCATTTTGCTACTTAAAATTCACAGTCCCCTGCCCCCCCCCTTTCCAAACACATTAAGGAAAATGTCCTTAATTGCCAGTAACAGCAGTTTAGCAATGTGCAATGGCTTTTGCTTTGTTCTTAAGTTTTGTTCCAATGTTCATCCTAAAAATAGGTAATCCACACTGAAATTATATGAAGAAAGGTCATTTTGTGTCCCCCCTTTTTTTTTAAAGAACTGGATATGAAGGGAGGGGGAGAGGGAAGGAAAGGGAAAGACAGAGGAGAGGAGGGGTGAGTGAGAGGGAGGAGAGGAGAGAAGAGGAGGGTAGGCATCAATAGAGAGAGAGAGAGACCTTGCATGGGATGTACCATTGACCCATAGCGGAGGTGGCAGACATTGGGAAATGCTACCAATGGCTGCAAAGGGCTGGTCTAAGTCCTGAGCATAGCAGCACAAGAACAGGCACCAAGCAGCAGATCCATAGAAACAGGAGTATCGCACTAGACAGGATCCAAAGGGCAGACTTATACAGAGAGACCTCGGGGGCAGTCCAACACGTAACGGCAGGGTGTAAGACGCAAGCGGGAACAACATACGACACAATCAAGTAGCCAAGCATTATGTACCAGAATATTTGCAGAGCGTGTGGTCTTCCAACGGTGAATTCATCACCTCTCTAACTTGAGTCCATCCACTTTGCTGCTGCTTTGTCCTGCTTGTTCGCTTTCCTTCCACCTTTTCCAGCCCCGGATCAAATAGAATAATTTAATCCTCATCATTTGTGTCTTGAGTGAGCACAAACTGATATGTTCGATGATTCATACACTTGTTCTTCTGGCCGTCCATGTTATTGTCAGAGATCTTCTCCCAGTTCATCTTTCTACCCTCCTTCATTGTATATTTTGGACATAATGTTTCCAAAATAGAATAATTTGAGCCTGTCATTTATCCCTCAAGGGGTAATTCTGGGTTGATTTGTTCAATGAGTCATTGGTTTAGTTCCTTGGCTCTCCACAATCCATTCAGGAGTCTTCTCCAACCCCAAAATTCAAAAATGCCAATACTCCTCCTATTCAGCTTCTTCAAAGTCCAACCCAAAGCAATTTACAAAGCACCAGACACTTGAAGCAGAGAAGCCTGGCATAGGAAAATTCATTTTACAGCTAGACTAAGAATCAGGCAGAGACTAATAGCATTTTGTCAGATTCACAATAATTATTATGTTGGGAGAAATATCCATCTGGTTCATTTCCAAGCCAGGAGAAACATGGAGGCTGATTGGAAAGATGGTTTAATGGTGAAGCAGAAGCAGTAAGCACATGCTTCTGAGCAGCTGACCACACGGAGTTGAGAATGAGGGGTATTTATACCTTCTCTTGGGCTTTGGACTTGATCTTCCTGTTCCATGTGCAAAGCAAGAATTCTACTGGCTGTTGTCAGACTCCCAAGGGACCATGTACAAATCCTAGGAGTTTGTCTGAGCTCCCAGGTTTGGTTGAAGTTTGGACTCTGATGCAGCGTCCTTAGGAGATTGTGCAATGTACTGAGCTCTGCTGCTAGTGGGTTAATCCTATGGAGTTTTGGAGGGTCGGTCTTAATCCCATCATCCTGGACCTGAAGCTCTTTTGTCTTGTAGATAGAATGGCCCAGTCTTTCTTAATGGGCAAAAAAAATCTGCTGGGGGTATTAAGAAAGATGGGAGTTCATTTCTTAGAGCGTGTTTCTCCATTTCTCATCCAGGGAAATATAATATTCTGCCTTTTTAATATTTCTCAATATATTTCATTCTTCTAGGAGAGGGGAGTCTTCCCTCAATTAAAAAGCAGGAACTTTTAGAGGGCCAGATTCCAATGATGGCCCTCTTTATAATAGGACTAAGAGTAACATTGAACAATCCTGATAGCTTTCTAAAACAGTGGTGCTTGTGAGCCTTTTTGAATTTTCAATATTTCTGTATAAATAGGAACTAAAAAATGATTGGAAATGTTTTGTTGCAGTTAAACATGATAAACAGCACCTTGAATTGCACTCAGGAGTCAACAGGCAGGTGCAGCTCACAGAGCAGCGGTGATATACGGCCATAATTCGACACCGAAAACTGGAGCCTCCAAAGTGCATTACAGTAATCCAAAGTTTATTTTATTTATTCATTTGTCAAATTTAGAAATCCCCCATCTCCCTCACAGAAGGGTTCTAGGTGACTACAAATAAAATCTTAAAAGATTAAAAACTGTTTCCAGGCAAGGATAGTTAAAATAATAAAATAACAATAAAATAATAAAATTCCCCATCAAAAGTTAATTAAAAGATGGGGGAAATGTTGCAAAAGTCTCTCTGCCAACTGTTCTTCAAGCAGGAACTGAGAGTGGTCGTGCCATCATATTTTCAAGGAGGGAGAAATACAGGTACTCCGAGCAGGGCATCTGCAAGAAGGTAAAGGTATACAGAATACAGAATAATAGAGTTGGAAGGGACCTTGGAGGTCTTCTAGTCTAACCCTCTGCTCAGGCAGGAGGCCCTATACCATTCCAGACAAAAGGCTGTCCAGTATTTTCCTGGAGTATATCTAGTTAGACATAATAACATTCTTTTTCTGATTCAAGGTCAGCTTGTTTTGCGCATAAGTGAGAGGAAGTCTTAACTTGGGATGGATGGTGATTGGGCCATGTGATGTGATGATGGGTGCAGGGGATGGATTTGTAGTTTTTACTTATTGTAAGGAAGCCCAGAACTTTCACATTCGGGATTCCCTAGTTGTGCTAGTTATTATCCAAATAAAAAGGAGATGATGTTTGTCTCAGAGTTAATGGGTGAAATGGAGGGTTGCTGGAACACTGTCACATGAGCCAAGCGACTGAATTTTGATCACATGACCATGGGGATGCTGCAATGGTCGTAAAAGTGAAAAACAGTCATAAGTCACCTTTTTCAGTGCCACTGTCAGTTTGAATGGTCACTAAATGAACCATTGTAAGTCGAAGACTCCCTGTATTGGGTGAACCACTCATATGGCTAAGTGAATTTCAGGGGTCCATTTAAGATAAGCACACAATTCTTTGGCCATGCCATTCTCTTTGTTACTTTTGTTGAGAAGTGAGAGAAAGTTTGTCTCCTTAAAGCAGTTTTCAAAATGTGATCTAGGTTACAGTGCCATCTGCTGACTGTCAATCAAAACAAGGCAGCCCATGTATTGAGACAGTTTGCTTTTATGTTCGGAAAGATGGATTTGATTAGGATCTGAATTTTTACACAATGGTTATGTCAGCCCTGAAGTGAACCTGGCTGAGGCCATCTTGGAGGCTTCAGGGTTCACACAAAGCAGCAGAAGGGACAGGGAGGGGGAATATAGCTAGAGTGGGTTTTGCAGCCAAAATGAGAAAGTTTTCCTGTGGGAACCAAGGATGTTCTCACAGATGGCTGGCCAGAGAAGGAGTGAAGTAATCAAGCAACCAGCCAGCACCTGGATTGGACAGCGTGACCAGTGACTTGGGGAAAGGGAAAACTTTTACTTTTTCATTAGATGAAAGCTGCAGGAACTTTCAGAGTCGGCCTTCACCAGTTGTGCCAATATGATGTATCCAATAAATTGTTTTTTGAGGAATCTACCTGCCTCAGAGTTCTGCCTTCTATGGGTGCATTACTTGGAATGCTGACAGGTTATGTGGGAAATTACAAAATGATAATCACATGATCCCAGGATAGCATAACTATCATAAATACCTGCCAGGTACGAGCACCTGAAGTTTGATCACATGACCATGAAGACACTGTCACATTCATACATGTGAAAAATGGTCATAAGGCAGCTTTTCTCAGTGCTGCTGTAACTTTAAACAGTCAATAAATGAATGGTTGTAATTTGAGGACCACGTATGCTTCAAGATATGAACTGTATGGGAAGCAGGCATGGAAAAATGTCAATGAATTAGTTAAGATCTCTTTTATTCTTCCATAGAAATCAGCCTTTGTTTTAATGAGCGGTGTCTGGGTGATGGGGAAAATCAACAATCAACAAAATGTTATTTTAAAAACCTGCACGGAACACACTGTTTTTTTAATTTGTTTGAAACGAAACCTTTTTCATCATTGTAAATTCCGTAACAACCTTCTCAGTGCTGAGGAGGCAAGCTTTTAGAAATGCAGACTTGGTCATCCATTCAGAAAGACTGGGTCAGACAAAGACTCCAGATAAGCAACAAGCCAAAGGTTGACAAGATTAGCTCAGACAAACACCTAGAATTTACATTTCCCCTTTGCCTATAGTGCCAGCCATGATGCCTACATCACCCCAGAGGAATCCAGAAGGTATAAAACCCACCAATTCTCATCTCCATTTTGTTAGCTGTCCCAAAACTGTACACTGTGTGCGTGTTGATTCTGTTCACCATCATACGGACTTTTCTTTCTTTAATAGCCTCCATTTTATTCCCAGATTGGAACTGGACCTGGATTTTTTCCTCCAACAACTGATGCAATGTTTCTCAACCTCAACCCCTTTAAGATGGCTGGACCTCAATTCTCAGAATCCCTCCTAGGAATCCTGGCTGAGGAATTCTAGAGTTGAAGTCCAGGCATCTTAAAGGGGCTGAGGTTGAGAAACACTGCTCCTCTTTGGGCCTCAGAACATTTATAACCAAAGACATTTGAACCTCCTTTTTCTTTTTATATGGGTTGAATGTGGGTATGAGCAAATCCTACTGACTGATTGGTAATTTAATTTAATTGGCACATACCCATTAAGATCTGAAATACTTGAAAGGATCTTTGTTAAGTTTGCATGAAGAGTCAGACACTAGGAGCTTCAGTGAAGAGTTTATTAAGTGACTACAGCTCGAATGGACCCGACTTGGCTGGGCTACGGTTGCTTCTTATAGCCAGCAGCCGTAGTTGCCAGCCAATGGGAGTACAGGGTTTCTTCCCGCACTATTTAAACCAATACCATTTGACATTTTACAAGAACAGTTCAAATAAACCAATAACATTCAAACCTACATACATAACAGTCTTAATTTAGAGTTCTAGGGAAAAACCTTTCAACTACCTGAATTGTTTATGAATCTGGAATCTACTGGATTCTCGTGCGTCTCCAGATACGAGTACAACACAACCATCAGATTAGCCGCCTCTTAGAGCAGCGTTTCCAGTCTTGACCAATTTCAGATGTGTGGACTTCAACTCCCAGAATTCCCCAGCCAGTTGGCTGGGGAAGTCTGGGAGTTGAAGTCCACACATTGGAAAGTGACCAAGGTTGGGAAATGCTGTCTTAGAGAAAGAGCAGAAAAAATGCTAGTAGATAAAGACTGAAGAAGAAATCCTTAAGTTTTAGTCTACACTCTACTGCCCCTTGTGGTAAGAAGTTCATGAAGAGTCAATACAATTAGATTTCGAACTTCAACATACTGGACGTGCTGTATATACCATATGCTGAGCCAACTCTGGAAGATCAAGGAAAAATAATGCTGCACATTGGAAATTTGCTATAGGATTACTAATCACCTTGTAACTGATATCAGCTCTGTTCTATTAATTTGTGTATTTTTTTTTAAAAAAGCAGTTTCCTCAGGAAAACAACACCTTCCCAGAGTTGTTCAACCCTTGCCTTTCTGTTTTCTTTCCTTCTAATTAGATAAAACTTTGCAAGAATGGGACTGCAGCTCGGAAGAGCTAGTTCATTTCTCAGCTAGTGCACACAGCTGACGTGTTCCGTCAACAAGCAAGGATGGCTGTGCGCTGCTTGATGGCGCCATCCTGTCCCTGCCATCAATCTTAATCTCGCCTTTTAATTTAGAGAGTGTTGCACACGGGCAAGAAATGAAACAGTGCTTTCCTGTCAGTCCAGATTTTGTCAGATAGGCCTTAAACATTCCAGCGAAGGCGGAGTGTTAAGCATTCAAATTCAAACGTGAGCAACGTTTGAATGTGTGGTGGGGACAGTACAATTTGACAAAGTTGGAATGAGGGTTACAAGATCACAAATAGAATCAGAATCAGAATACAGCTGGAAGGGACCTTGGAGGTCTTCCAGTCCGGCCTCACGCTCAAGCAGGAGATCCTATACCATTTCAGACAAATGACTGTCCAGTCTCTTCTTAAATACCTTGAATGATGAAGCACCCACAACTTCTGGTGGCAAGCTGCTCCACTGGTTAATTGTCCTTATTGTTGGGAAGTTTCTCCTCAATTCCAGGTTGCTTCTCTCCTTGATTAGTTTCCATCCCTTGTTTCTTGTCTTGCCCTCTGTTGCTTTGGAAAATAAATTGGCCTTTGATTGTACAGATGTAGTAGTCCTCAATTTAGGATTGGTCGCTTAGCAGCCGTTCTTAGTTATGGGAGAGCTCCTATCCGTCATAACTATCTGCCTAGCTGTCCCAAAAGCTACAAGACTGGATTTCAAACCACTGATCTCTTCCCCTCACCTCCAAGGTCACATGACCACATTTTAAGCACTTGGCTGTATTCAGTGCCCCAAAGCCACGAGACCACACCTCAGGAAAGCTTTGCTGGAAACCAGCATTTACTTCCTATAAAAACTGCCCCATCATGAACAGTGGCTTTGCTTCATGACCTCTGCATTCATTTATTGACCATGATGTTCATTTAATGACTGCAACATACACTTAAAGACCATCATATTCCCTTAACACCCATCACCAAAAAATGTCATAAAGTTGGGTTTGATCACATGGTGATCTGTTTTATAACTGTCACGACTTACAATCTTAATTGACAGGCTCCATTGCAGTCATAACTCAAGGACCATCTATAGTGGGTTCAGTCTGAAGAAAGAGCGTAAGTAACACTGAGAAGAATCATATTTATTGCAATGATAAACATAACGAAAAGGGAACCTGAACAGTGGAAAAGCAAAAATTTCTATAGAAACTGAGGGTTGCAAGACAAGAAATCTTAGGGACCTGATTTGCTGGAAGCCTACTCCCCTCTGGAAAAGCAGAACCAAGAAAAAACTAAATTTGCTGGCAAATGGCTTTGCAATTAATAAATTAGAAATACTGTACTCTATTTGCCTCAGGGAAAAAACATCAAAAATTAAGTTAAGTACGTTGGGATAAAGTATTATTTCAGAAGCTTGAGTGGTGAAAAGAAGGAGAAATCGCATCAAGAATGAATGGCTGCTGAACAGTGGTGGGATTCAAAAAATTTTACTACCGGTTCTGTGGGCGTGGCACGGTGGGCATGGCGTCACTTGGTTGGCATTACTTGGTGGGTGTGGCAGGGGAAGGATACTGCAAAATCCCCATTCCCTCCCCAGCCCACTAACCTGCTTTCCAGCTCCATTCTCCTGTGCAGGGCAACCAAAGAAGACCCAGACAATCAGCTGGGACTCGGGAGGCAGAGAATAGATGGGGGCAGGGCCAGTCAGAGGTGGGATTTGCAGGTTCTCTGAACTACTCAAAACTTCCACTACCGGTTCTCCAGAACTGGTCAGAACCTGTTGAATACCACCTCTGCTGCTGCATCAAAGTGAACTAATTACAAACCGCTTAATGATTATGGAAGAAATATGTGGAAGTTATTACTTAATTTTATTTTTTTACTTCTTTGCCACCCAGAGTCGCTTGTTGAGATGGGCAGCTACATCAATTGATTCCCAGATAATATATTGACCTGAATGTTGATTCTTTGTATTTATCACATATGTATTTTATTGCTGTATTTTCCTTTTACCTACTTTACCTTGGAATTAGATGCTATATTTTAGTTTTGTTTTGTATTTTTGATATGGTCATAAGACCAATCAATTAATAAACTATATCTATCAAATAATAACAATATTTTTTTTAACGTGATGGGGCTTCCATCCCACAGGTATAGCCACCAACTGGACTCTCTGGAAGTTGTGGGTACTCCATTGCTGGAGGTTTTCAAGAAGAGACTGGACAAACCATTTGATCAGGATAGTATAAGTCTCCTGCCTTGACTATAAGATCTCCAAGATTGCTTCCAGCTCTATGATTCTATGTTCTGGGCTGATAATAGAGAATATATTTGTAGCATAGGGTGCTGTCATTGAATAAAATAGAAGGTCTACTGTGAGAATAGAATAGAATAGAATAGAATAGAATAGAATAGAACAGAATAGAACAGAATAGAACAGAATAGAACAGAATAGAACAGAATAGAACAGAATAGAACAGAATAGCAGAGTTGGAAGGGGCCTTGGAGGTCTTCTAGTCCAACCCCTGCTCAGGTAGGAAACCCTATGCCATTTCAGACAAATGGTTATCCAAACTTTTCTTTAAAACTTCCAGTGTTGGAACACCCACAACTTCTGGAGGCAAGTTGTTCCACTGGTTAATTGTTCTGTCAGGAAATTCTTCCTTAGTTCTGGGTTGCGTCTCTCCTTCATTAGTTTCCACCCATTGCTTCTTGTCCTGCCCTCAAGTGCTTTGGAGAATAGCTTGACTCCCCCTTCTTTGTGGCAGCCCCTTAGATATTGGAATACTCCTGTCATGTCACCCCTAGTCCTTCTTTTCTTTAAACTAGACATACCCAATTCCACCAACCCTTCTTTATATGGTGAGGTTCAAGCTGCTTGACATCATCTATAAAGCCCTTCATGGCTTTGGTCCGGGGTATTTGCGGGAGCATCTACTTCCAGCAACGTCCGCTTGCCCGGTGCGCTCACATAGGTGGGGCCTCCTCAGGGTGCCATCAGCCAGACAATGTCGGCTGGTGACCCCCAGGGGGAGGGCCTTTTCTGTGGGAGCGCCCGCCCTTTGGAATCGACTGCCCGTGGAGCTTCGGGTGGCGCCTGACCTCCACTCCTTCCGTCGTGACCTGAAGACTTGTCTTTTTTGTTCAGCCAACCTGGACTGAAGGGGATTTTAATAGTTTTAATTTGTCTCATGTTGTTTGTGGGTTTTAAATTGGTTTTAGCTCTTGTGTTGGGGTTTTTAGATTTAATAGTTTCTTAAAGTTTGTATTCTCTGGTTTTATCATTGTGAGCCGCCCTGAGTCCTTCGGGAGATAGGGCGGCATAGAAATCCCAACAAACAAACAAACAAATAAATAAGTTTTAGCCTCCAGTTCTCTGGAGATTTCCAAGAAGACCCTGAATAACCATTGATCCAGAATGGTACAGGGTGTCCTGCTCATGGAGGGGGTTGGACTAGAAGACCTCCAAGGTCCCTTCCAGCCATATTATTCTATGTTTGTGATCCTCCTCAATGCCCCTGCTAACTTGGTAAAGCATTTTGTGTGAGGATAGCCAGAGTCTTTGTTATGGCTGGTACCCTTTAACAAGCTATATGGAGCAATGGGTTGATGTTCTATGTTTGATATACCAATATTTTGTTTGTTTTTGTTTTAAATTGGACAGCACAATTGGGTGGGAATATATGGTTGCTTTCTCTTATCACATGTTCAGGAGATAGCTCAAGGAGAAATAATAAGAAGAAACACCTTCTTTCCACAGTCAAAATGAGTGCTCTAATCTTTATATGATTGCTTCTTCCCTCATAGAAATATTGCTCCTCACAGAGTATTTATTGCCTAGTGCTTTCCAAAGTATTGACTTTATGTAACAGCTCGGTATACATCAAACCCTTTATAGATTTAATAAACTCTTTTTGGTCAGTCCTCTGTTGTAAACACAATGAGATTTATTGTTGCCATAGGGTAAAGCGCTCTCTCTCTCTCTCTCTCTCTCTCTCTCTCTCTCTCTCTCTCTCTCTCTCTCTCTCTCTCTCTCTCTCTCTCTCTCAAATGTTCTCTTTTCAAAAAGGAAAACATTCAAAAGGCACCATTTATCATCACACTACAGAGAGGAGGAGAAATTCCCACTATATCAGTTGATGTGCTGATATAGTGAACTACATGCATGAGATGATGCATGTAGTTCAAAAGGTGGGCTATATCACTGATGAAGAATCATACAGCCTCTGACATTTATGAAAAGGCATCCCATTTTTCAAAAAATCCTTTATTCCTGCAATGTATTTCAAAACCAAGCTAGGAATAAAGCACTGAGGCCCTGGAATGGTTGAGGGAACTAGGTATGTCTAGCCTAAGAATGAGAGGGTTGGTAATAGCACTTATTGTCAATTTGGATAGAGGAAGAGGAAGAGGAAGAGGGAGAAGAAGAAGAAGAAGAAGAAGAAGAAGAAGAAGAAGAAGAAGAAGAAGAAGAAGAAGAAGAAGAAGAAGTCGTCTAAACCTATATCATTCTGGACAAATTACTGTCCAATTTCTTCTTGGAAAGCTCCCGAGGTGGAGCACCCACAACTTCTGAAGGCAAGCTGTTCTACTGGTTTATTGTTCTCACTGTCAGGAAATTTCCTTGATTTGTTTCCATTTATTACTTCATATTGTAGGAAGTTAGCACCCACCCCTCTCCTAGAAAAATGAAATATCCTAGGAAATATTAAAAAAGGCAGGATATTTCCCCTAAAAAGAGAAGCAGAAACTCAGAAGCAGAAACTCACCTCAGAAGCAGAAGCTCACCCCCACCTTTGTTAATGGGCGGGCCATTAAGGCCTGGGCCAGAGTATTCTACATAACTAAGGCCTCTACCCATCTCTCCACCTGGCCTGGGAAGATTGCATCAGCCAGCACTCAGGTGAAACCATGTGGTCCAGACAAAGCCTACAAAGTTAACTAAGACCCCCACCCCTGGGAGTCTGACAGCCAATGGGATACATTTCTTGCACAGGAACAGGAAACACTAAGGTGGGGCCCAACAGAGGTTATATAACTAAGGGACTCTCAGCATCTCAGCCCTTTTCACCTAGGAGCTCCAAGGCATGTGATCCTGTCCACCATTAAACCATCTTTCCAAACAGCCTCCATGTTTCCAGTGTCTTTTTCCCCACTTGGAACTGAACCCAGAAGGATATTTCTTCCAACAATATCCTGCTTGGTTTGGAGAATAGGTTCATCCCTTCTTCTTTGCGGAAGTCCTTTAGATATCGGAACACTGCTATCATGTCACCCCTAGTACTTCTTTTCATTAAACTAGAAGAGGAGGAGGAGGAGAATGGAATATCTAATATGTTATGGCATGCTCAGTGGTGTATTACCCAAGCACAGATTTCTAAATCACATAAATGTGCACACAAGCATACATACCCATAAATATACATACATATCTGGCAGTTAAGGAGCTCTCTAAGTTTGCAACAATCTGCAAACAAGGGCTCTAAGACTCAGAATGATTTTGCTGGATGAATTTCATAATGGAACGCTGAATGAAGAGTAAGCCATGCTTTAGGAAAAGAGTGCTTTATTATCTTCCCGTGAGATGCTTCTGCAATACAAAATTAAATTTGATCAATAAGGTCTCTGGGGAAATTTGAAAAGAGGGGTTTGTTGGAGAGAGTATTTTTATTGCAATTTTCTGCAAAGAGGTGGGTTGTTTTTTCCCCTGGGAGGCTTATGAAGTCAGAAAGGTTAGGCCAGAGTTGTGTGGAAACAAGTCCAGAATTAAAGAACATAGAGTCATCCTGTGTGGGGTGGCCTTCCAACTGCTCTATGACCTGCCAAAAGTGGCAAACCAATGTAGCCGTTCCACTTCGGTGAATGTAAACATTTTCTCCTTTGGCAAAGTTCTATTGTTCTATTCAGTTTCCAGATCAAGATGTTTTGATTTAGATCAGAGTTTTTCAAACCTGAGAACCTCAAGAATATGTGGATTTCAATTCCCAGAATTCTCTAGCCACCATGCTGGCTGGGCAATTCTGGGAGTTGAAGTCTAGGTAGGTATCCTAAAGTTACTGAAGCTGAGAAACACACTGATTAAAATTCTTGCACTGGGGAGGGGTTGGATTTGAACCTTACATGGATCCTTCCAACTCTGATTCCATAATTTATTCTAACTATTTGTAGGTTAGGTTTATAACCTGCCTTTTTGTCCAGAAGCTCAAGGCAAGCACATCATTCTCCAGTTTTCCCCAGTAATAGCTTTCCTGAGGAAGAGCCATGGTGGTGCAGTGGTTAGAGTGCAGTACTGCAGGCTACTTCTGCTGACTGCCAGCTGCCTGCAATTTGGCAATTCGAATCTCACCAAGTTCAAGGTTGACTCAGCCTTCCATCCTTCCAAGGTGGGTAAAATAAGGACCCAGATTGTTGGGGGCAATAGGCTGACTCTGTAAACCGCTTAGGCAGGCCTGTAAAGCACTGTAAAGTGGTATATAACTCTAAGTGCTATTACTATTGCAAGCTGGGCTCAAAGACTGACTGGATCCCATTACTTTGTGAGCTTCCCTGACCAGCTCCCATTGCAGAATTCTGATTTATCTCATCGTTCTTACATTCTACCCTTTCTAAAACCCATAAATGTATTCATCTGCATTTTTGCAAACTTGAATGTAGTGCAGGTAATACAGTCGATATGATTAAAGCTTTAGATGCTATGAAAAGTATTTTTTATAGGGAAAAATCAAATTACCTCTGTTCCTGCACTGTCTCTAACTTCCCCTTAACCGTTAACATGATACACAAGTGACTGAGCCTAGAAACTACATTTACAAGCAAAGGTAAATAAATTATTGCAAAAGAACACTCAATCTCTCACTAAATAATTGACAGCCAAGCCAAAACTGATTGAATGAAGTAAAAATAGCGAACAGGGAGAATCCTTTATACAAACATCCTTGAACCCACAAGTATGCCCAAAGTTAAACTATACATCAAAAAAGTCTGTAAACACAATAAACGTTACAGGTTCATCAATGGTTGGATTCAAAAGAAATTTAGTAATGGTTCTGTGGGCATGGCATGGTGGGCATGGCTTGGTGGGCATGGCAGGGGAAGGATACTGCAAAATCCCCATTCCCTCCCCACCCTGTTAACCTGCTTTGCAGCTCCATTCTCCTGTGCAGGGCAACAAAAGAAGACCCAGCCAATCAGCTGGGATTCGGGAAGCAGAGAATAGATGAGGGCGAAGCTAGTCAGAGGTGTTATTTGGGGCGGAGCTAGTCAGAGGTGGTATTTGCTGGTTCACCGAACTACTCAAAATTTCCAGAACTGGTACTTCAGAATTGGTCAGAACCTGCTGAACTCCATCTCTGAGGTTCATCAAATTAAATATCACATAAGGCATGCCCACACTCACACACTACATTCCCACAAAGATCACCTTTCCTATAAATATTTCTACCCTCTCTACCTGCATTTGTAGCTACTTTCAAGTGCTGTTTCTATACACTCAAATAAACTGCCTCTTCAAACAGAGTTTCTGGATTTCATTCTGATTCTTTCTTGAACAACCCTAGCTCAGATTGGGACCCCAAACTCTTTTGACAATGCCCTCCAATCAAACTCAAGATTTGGCAACCAAATTGACACAAATATGGCTTTGCCATCAAGCCTGGGGCTCTGATAGCATGCACAAACCCCTTTCATGATTAATTTGAGTATTTATGAGGGTTCCGGGCTACTATTTTTGTATTATTTGTGTTGCTTTTTAAATTATGGTTATTGTTTTATTGTTTATTATTTTTCCTTAAGGGGAGGCTGGTTTGGGGTTTTTAATTGCTTTGCTTCTAGGTTGCTAATCTGCAGCCTCATATTTCTCCGGACCCATATTCATTGCAGTGGTTGGGGGTGAGGGGGTATGGAATTAAAAAATGGAGAGTATTTGGGAGGGAAATTCTGCAAGTGGCTTTTTATCTTCCAGGAGTGATAAACAAAGTAAAGAAATGTTCTTAGGAAAAGAACATCTTCTAATAAGTTTCAGTTTAGCTCTGATAGTTTTCAAATACCACTTTGAATCAACTAACCTAACTTTCCAGCTTCATTACCTTACATATTTATTTTCTCTCACACATGCTTTCTTCTTTTATCCTGATCCATTTTCCCAGCATGTAACATTCCTTTTTCCATTTATATTCATCATACAAGTCAAATTAATAAAATAAATAAATAAATTTTGATGCTACACTTAGAAAAAGGGAAACAAATCTATCTGTCTAACAATCTATCTATCCATCTACTCACCCATCAATCCATCCATTATCTGTCTATCTATCAACCTGTCTGTTTGCCTATCCATCCATTATCTATCTTTCATTCCACCTCTCTATTAATCCATCCATCCTTCATCTGTATCTATCTGTCTATCTCTTTCTATCCATCCATCCACCTATCGATTTACCTTTCCATCTATCTATCAACCATCCATCTATCTATATGTCTGTGTCTGTCTGTCTATCCATCCATCCATCATATATAGATATATGATGTATACAGTGTATGATGTATGACAATGTATACAGATGCATTGTCTATATCCATTCATTATCTATCTATCCATTCATCCACCCATCCCTCTATCTACCTTCCTACCTAAACCATCTATCTTTCTATTTCTATCTGTCATCTATCTATCCATCCATTCATTCCTCCATCTATCCTCCATTTTATTCATAAATATGAATAAAAATAAAAATATCCATCCATTGTCTGTCCACTCACTCACCCATCCATCCATTCATTTATCTATCTATCTATCTATCTATCTATCTATCTATCTATCTATCTGTCTGTCTATCTGTCTATCTGTCTATCTGTCTATCTGTCTATCTGTCTATCTGTCTATCTATCTATCTATCTATCTATCTATCTATCTATATCTACCTATCTATCATTTATCTGCCACCTTTGCAATATAATATATAATAAGCTAAAAACTATGATGGTTTTAAAACAAGGAGGCCAGGGACATAATATGTTTTCCAATAGTAATGTGAAATCTCACTCTCTTATCTGCAAGCTGTCTAAACATATCCACTAATGCCAAGACAGCATGTAGCATCATCAATAGTCCTAAAGCAAGTTGCATTGTGCCCTCCACCAGTTGTGGTTGACTCTCTTCTTCTTCTTCTTCTTCTTCTTCTTCTTCTTCTTCTTCTTCTTCTTCTTCTTCTTCTTCTTCTTCTTCTTCTTCCTCCTCCTCCTCCTCCTCCTCCTTCTTCCTAGCATATTCCCGCAGGAGCTCCAGGGTCTGCTTTTTGGATAATTGAATGCCACTTTGCACAGTCAGCTGCATCTCCAAGGTTCATATGTTTGTTGATGGTGTCTTGCCATCTCTGTTTTGGACACCCATGTGGTCGCCAGCCTTTGATTTCTAGTTGGTAGGGCAATCTTGGCCATGGTGGAAGGAGCTGCTCTCTGGGCATGTCCATACCAGCAGAGTCAGCCTTCTCTCATCTTCTCTATAATTGGTGCCACATCAAAATGTTGTCGAATGGTGTCATTTGTGATGTGATCAAGAAGGGAGATGCCCGATATCCAATGGAGCATTCGCATTTCCATAGTGTGGAGAGAGCTTTCGGTCCCTGTTGTTGCTGCCCAGCATTCAGTGCCATACAGTGCAACAGGGTGGATGGCTGTCTTGTAAATCTTAGATTTAGGACACGTCTTTCA
This sequence comes from Naja naja, assembly GCA_009733165.1. Lineage (NCBI taxonomy): Eukaryota > Metazoa > Chordata > Lepidosauria > Squamata > Elapidae > Naja > Naja naja. Next base: position 14,060,140 of record CM019148.1, on the reverse strand, counting down.
CATAACACACTGGTGAGTTATCACCAATACATACAGGAAGTGAAGCAACTCCTTACTCTTAAAAAAGAGGAGGCTATGTAGCTGGGAAAACATGGACAAGAAACAGTATATAGATTTAAACAATTGCTTTCCAACAACTGTCAGGTTGGAAAGAATAAACAGAGAAGTTAGCTACAACCCTGGCAGTATAGGGTTGCCCCATCCATATGGATGATGCTGGTACTTAACAGATGTAAAATACAGCTAGAGTTGAAGGATCACTAATTCTCAGGCTTGCCTTCAGATTTTTCCTAAGTGGAAATGTAAAGATGGGAGACAGGTTCTACCCAGAAGAAATACCAATATACATTTTGAAAGGAACACTTTCTCCAAACTTTAGGAGACTCACCAAGAGCATTTCTTGCATCTGTCAAATGATTTAATGGATCCTGCTGATAATTTTGGCGGGGCGCGGAGTTTCACGATGTTGAAGCATACATTTCTAACTATTTGCGCTGGCAGATTTATCTCCTTGGTGTCTCTCGATCCATTTATCTCGAAGAAATTACATCTAGGTGCTTAAGGAAAAGCTGTGCCAAGGAAGAAAATGTTATTTTATAAATAATGTAACCTGTCTGGTAATGTAGTAGACATTGGCCTCTCGGCTTGGCAACTAGATTTGGTTTATGATTACTCACATATATACACAAGGAGAGAAAGAGAGATGGGCTGACAAAGTCTTTATTTACTGATTGCATTTACAATCTGACATGCGATAAAAAGCTGCACCATCGAACATGTTCTTTCCAAGATCATAGACCCACTAAATTGTACACGTCGTCCTCAACTTACAACCACAATGGAGCACAAGATTTCTGTTGCTAAGTGAGACAGTGATGTGAATTTGGTCGTAAGTTTGAAAAATGGTCAGAAGTCACTTTTTTTCAGTGCCGTTGTAACTTTGAATGGCCACTAAATGAACTGATGTAAGTCAAGGACTACCTGTATTTTATTATATAAGTACATCCACACTGAAAAGAATTGGAATTTTTTGAAAAGGTTCATGTCACTTTTTAAAAAAAATTCCTGTTGCTCCCTTCCCTCCTTTTCTCTATTTGTTATGATTTTGTGGTTTAACCTTTTATCTTTGAAATTTAATAAAAATTCTAAACCAAAAGATAATTGTTCTTCTGGGATCTAGTGAGTTCAGAACACAGCTCACTGTACAACATTTTAAGTCGGCGCAACATTTCTTTGTGATTCATCCATGTCAGCTAATATAAATGCAATCCAAGCAATTATAATAATCATTGTTTAAATCCTGCCTGAAGTGTCATGAATAACAAGAGTCTCTGCTTTCCTCCAAACCTCCTGAGAAGATTCAGACTTCTATCCAAGGAAAAGAATGTTCTCTAAATTATAGGCAGAAAAATGCTAGTTGGATGAATTCCAGTGAGGTCAGATCCATCCTTAAGGAGGACAAACTCATGTCATTAATAAGAGGAATATTGTATCCATCAACAACCTTTGTCAAGGGCACTACTATTCCTTATCCATTAACAGCACAGTGAGTCTGTCTATGGAGATTCTCAATCATCCAGGTCATGGATGGCCCAAAGCTTCTTTGGTTCTGCAAATCGTTTTCAAAGGAAAAAAACCAAGGAAATCCAGTTGCCTTTTGGAAGAAAAAAACATCTTTGGAACATCACCCTGAGTCCTAATTATCTCAATCAATCAATCAGAATAGAGCTGGACAGGACCTTGGGGGTCTTCTAGTCCAACCCCCTGCTCAAGCAGGAGATCCTATACCAGGGGTGTCAAACTGGATTTCTTCGAGGGCTGGATCAGCATTTTGGTTCTCCTCTGTGATCAGAGGGTTCTCCTGGTGAGCCACTGGGAGCCAGCAGGGGCAGGATGGATACCTCCTGCAGCACCCTGCCAGCCAAAATGGGGTGCGGGAGGTCAGCACGTGGCCCCCTGCAGCTTGTTTTACCCTCCATGGCCTTCTGCAGCACTCTGCCAGACAAAAACCAGCCACATGGCCCATTTTTGGCCCATATTTTGGCCATTTTGGGTCCACTTTTGGCCAGTTCTTCGGCTGTTTCCAGCTTGTTTTTCAGCCTGTTTTGGGCCCATTTTTAGCCTGTTATGGCCCATTTTTGGCCCAGTTGTCAGCTGTTTTCGGCCCATTTTCCAGCCCATTTTAGGCCTTTTGGGTCCATTTTTCGGCTCAGTTTAAGGCAGAAGAGTGCTGCAGGAGGCCACGGAGGGTGAAAACAAGGTGTGGGGGTGCTCATGCAGCCCATTTTAGCCAGCAGACGCACCGCAGTCCAGTCCCTTGATATTTCCAGGCGGCCCCATGGGCTGGATTTAAGCACCCCATAGGCCAAATCCAGCCCACGAATCCGGCCTTGAGTTTCACACCCCTGCCCTATACAATTTGAGAGAAGTGGCTGCCCAGTCTCTTCTTAAAAACCTCCACTGATGAAGCACCCACAACTTCTGAAGGCAGGCTGTTCCACTGGGTCCATCTCCATAAAGCGAAACACCAGCTGACTTAATTTAGGAAATGTTTTTGTTATGTATGCAGATTTAAAGTCATTGGTTTAGTTTGAACTGTTCTTGTAAAATGTAAGAAATGATTGGTTTAAAAAGTGCGAAAAACCCCAGACTTGATTGGTTGGCAATCATGCTGCTGGTTATAAGTAGCAGCCGCAGCCCAGCCAGTGGGTCCGCTTCTGAGTTGTAGTCACTAATAAACAAGAGCTGAGCACTCACATGTCTCTTCATGCAAACTTAACACTGGTGATGCATGGGATTCTCTTCTGAAGAAGAAGGAAATGTTGGAACAGAAGAAGAGAGAGATGGCTGGCAGTTGAACACCCCCCCAGCCCCTGCTCGATCCAACAGCAGAAGACTGGGAGTCGTATGCCCCTCCCAGGGGAGTCAGTAATAATGTTTATTGTTTTACGCCTTACATTTGGGCTTGTCTTTGTTGAATTATTTTTGAAGATTAATTGAATAGCAAGAGCCAGAGCTGCCTGAAGCCTTCCAGATGGGGGCGGCATAAGGCAGAAGTGGGAGTATATGCAGATCGTTTCCAAATGTATCTGAAGGAAACGATTCACCGACATTTCCGAGAAGCGGAAGAGGGCGGTCTTTCTCACGCACTGCGGTCCCGCAGTTTTCAAGATGGTGAAGGCATTGGCGGAGCTGCAGACGAAGGTAATGGAATGGCCTGACTTAGAAAAGTTGTTAAGAGCCCATTATTTCAAAGTATCGTGCCTCATTAAGAGACACGAAGTTTTACCGTCGGGATCAAGGGGAAAGCGAAAACGTAAACGACTTCGTGGCAAGTTTAAGAGACATTGGGGTGCATGAATTTAACAATTTAGAAGAGGCCATGCGATCGATTTGTTCTGGGCCTTAAAGACAAGGTGCTTCAGAGCAAGTTATTACTAAGACCTAAGATCACGCTGAAGGAAGCAATAGAAGAGGCCTCTTCAGCAGAAGCTACCAAGTCCTCAGCAGCCATGAAGAAAATCAACAAGGCCACAAGCCATCCTGATGTGGAAAAGTCCACAACAACTCATTGTGAGCAAATAGATTCTGAGTCAGACTGTAGTGAGGTGGAGGAAGGAATTTACACTCAGAATGGAGAGGAAAAGAAAGACCTAGGAAGAAAGAGGCAAGATTTCTACTGCAGAGGGTGTGGGGAGCCACCCCTGCACTGAATGCAAGTTTTTAGACACCATTTCTCTGTTGTGATAAAAGAGGACACCTAGCAAGAGTCTGCAAATCATCCAGAACTCCACCCCATCAGAAGAAAGCCTACAAGCAAAGACAAAGAATTCAAGCCTAACAATTTCTGTGAGAAAATGGGGCACAGCACAGAAGCAAATGGGAAGAATGAAACTCATCAAACAGTCACCATTGGTCATTCATCACCCTTAAGAAGTAGAAAAGTGCATGTCAAGGTATTTATTGAAGGAAGGCCTTGCCAAATGGAAGTGGACTCAGGCTCATACCTATCTATGGTGTCATGGGACACTATTCACAG
>CM019148.1:14029514-14055101 GCA_009733165.1 Naja naja | reverse complement strand
ATCTATCTATCTATATCTATCTATCTATATCTACCTATCTATCATTTATCTTACACCTTTGCAATATAATATATAATAAGCTAAAAACTATGATGGTTTTAAAACAAGGAGGCCAGGGACATAATATGTTTTCCAATAGTAATGTGAAATCTCACTCTCTTATCTGGCTGTCTAAACATATCCACTAATGCCAAGACAGCATGTAGCATCATCAATAGTCCTAAAGCAAGTTGCATTGTGCCCTCCACCAGTTGTGGTTGACTCTCTTCTTCTTCTTCTTCTTCTTCTTCTTCTTCTTCTTCTTCTTCTTCTTCTTCTTCTTCTTCTTCTTCTTCTTCTTCCTCCTCCTCCTCCTCCTCCTCCTTCTTCCTATATTCCCTTGGGAGCTCAAGTCTGCTTTTTGGATAATTGAATGCCACTTTGCACAGTCAGCTGCATCTCCAAGGTTCATATGTTTGTTGATGGTGTCTTGCCATCTCTGTTTTGGACACCCATGTGGTCGCCAGCCTTTGATTTCTAGTTGGTAGGGCAATCTTGGCCATGGTGGAAGCTGCTCTCTGGGCATGTCCATACCAGCAGAGTCAGCCTTCTCATCTTCTCTATGGTGCCACATCAAAATGTTGTCAATGGTGTCATTTGTGATGTGATAGAAGGGAGATGCCCGATATCCAATGGAGCATTAGCATTTCCATAGTGGGAGAGGCTGGTCCCTGTTGTTGCTGCCCAGCATTCAGTGCCATACAGTGCAACAGGGTGGATGGCTGTCTTGTAAATCTTAGATTTAGGACACGTCTTTCACATAACACACTGGTGAGTTATCACCAATACATACAGGAAGTGAAGCAACTCCTTACTCTTAAAAAAGAGGAGGCTATGTAGCTGGGAAAACATGGACAGGAAACAGTATATAGATTTAAACAATTGCTTTCCAACAACTGTCAGGTTGGAAAGAATAAACAGAGAAGTTAGCTACAACCCTGGCAGTATAGGGTTGCCCCATCCATATGGATGATGCTGGTACTTAACAGATGTAAAATACAGCTAGAGTTGAAGGATCACTAATTCTCAGGCTTGCCTTCAGATTTTTCCTAAGTGGAAATGTAAAGATGGGAGACAGGTTCTACCCAGAAGAAATACCAATATACATTTTGAAAGGAACACTTTCTCCAAACTTTAGGAGACTCACCAAGAGCATTTCTTGCATCTGTCAAATGATTTAATGGATCCTGCTGATAATTTTGGCGGTAGCGAGTTTCGATGTTGAAGCATACATTTCTAACTATTTGCGCTGGCAGATTTATCTCCTTGGTGTCTCTCGATCCATTTATCTCGAAGAAATTACATCTAGGTGCTTAAGGAAAAGCTGTGCCAAGGAAGAAAATGTTATTTTATAAATAATGTAACCTGTCTGGTAATGTAGTAGACATTGGCCTCTCGGCTTGGCAACTAGATTTGGTTTATGATTACTCACATATATACACAAGGAGAGAAAGAGAGAGATGGGCTGACAAAGTCTTTATTTACTGATTGCATTTACAATCTGACATGCGATAAAAAGCTGCCCCATAGAACATGTTCTTTCCAAGATCATAGACCCACTAAATTGTACACGTCGTCCTCAACTTACAACCACAATGGAGCACAAGATTTCTGTTGCTTAGTGAGACAGTGATGTGAATTTGGTCGTAAGTTTGAAAAATGGTCAGAAGTCACTTTTTTTCAGTGCCGTTGTAACTTTGAATGGCCACTAAATGAACTGATGTAAGTCAAGGGCTACCTGTATTTTATTATATAACTACATCCACACTGAAAAGAATTGGAATTTTTTGAAAAGGTTCATGCCACTTTTTAAAAAAAATTCCTGTTGCTCCCTTCCCTCCTTTTCTCTATTTGTTATGATTTTGTGGTTTAACCTTTTATCTTTGAAATTTAATAAAAATTCTAAACCAAAAAAGATAATTGTTCTTCTGGGATCTAGTGAGTTCAGAACACAGCTCACTGTACAACATTTTTTAAGTCAACATTTCTTTGTGATTCATCCATGTCAGCTAATATAAATGCAATCCAAGCAATTATAATAATCATTGTTTAAATCCTGCCTGAAGTGTCATGAATAACAAGAGTCTCTGCTTTCCTCCAAACCTCCTGAGAAGATTCAGACTTCTATCCAAGGAAAGAATGTTCTCTAAATTATAGGCAGAAAAATGCTAGTTGGATGAATTCCAGTGAGGTCAGATCCATCCTTAAGGAGGACAAACTCATGTCATTAATAAGAGGAATATTGTATCCATCAACAACCTTTGTCGGGCACTACTATTCCTTATCCATTAACAGCACAGTGAGTCTGTCTATGGAGATTCTCAATCATCCAGGTCATGGATGGCCCAAAGCTTCTTTGGTTCTGCAAATCGTTTTCAAAGGAAAAAAACCAAGGAAATCCAGTTGCCTTTTGGAAGAAAAAAAACATCTTTGGAACATCACCCTGAGTCCTAATTATCTCAATCAATCAATCAGAATAGAGCTGGACAGGACCTTGGGGGTCTTCTAGTCCAACCCCCTGCTCAAGCAGGAGATCCTATACCAGGGGTGTCAAACTGGATTTCTTCGAGGGCCGGATCAGCATTTTGGTTCTCCTCTGTGAGCCGGCGGGGGAGGGGAGCAGGGGGGCAGGATGGATACCTCCTGCAGCACCCTGCCAGCCAAAAAGTGCGGAGGTCAGCACTGGCCCCTGCAGCTTGTTTTACCCTCCATGGCCTTCTGCAGCACTCTGCCAGACAAAAACCAGCCACATGGCCCATTTTTGGCCCATATTTTGGCCATTTTGGGTCCACTTTTTGGCCAGTTCGGCTGTTTCCAGCTTGTTTTTCAGCCTGTTTTGGGCCTTTTTAGCCTGTTATGGCCCATTTTGGCCCAGTTGTCAGCTGTTTTCGGCCCATTTTCCAGCCCATTTTAGGCCTTTTGGTCCATTTTTGGCTCAGTTTAAGGCAGAAGAGTGCTGCAGGAGGCCACGGAGGGTGAAAACAAGGTGTGGGGTGCTCATGCAGCCCATTTTAGCCAGCAGGCCCGCCAGTCAGTCCTTGATATTTCCAGGCTGGCCCCATGGGCTGGATTTAAGCACATAGGCCAAATCCAGCCCACGAATCCGCCTTGAGTTTCACACCTGCCTATACAATTTGAGAGAAGTGGCTGCCCAGTCTCTTCTTAAAACCTCCACTGATGAAGCACCCACAACTTCTGAAGGCAGGCTGTTCCACTGGGTCCATCTCCATGCCCATTTAGAAATGTTTATGTATGCAGTTTAAAGTCATTGGTTTAGTTTGAACTGTTCTTGTAAAATGTAAGAAATGATTGGTTTAAAAAGTGGGAAAACCCTGCACTCTGATTGGCTGGCAACTGCTGCTGGCTATAAGTAGCAGCCCCAGCAAAGTGGGTCCATTCTGAGCTGTAGTCACTAATAAACAAAGAGCTTGAAGCACTCCGCGTCTGTCTCTTCATGCAAACTTAACACTGGTGATGAAGGTGGGATCTCCCTGAAGAAGAAGGCAGCGGAACAGAAGAAGAGAGATGGCTGCGCTGAACACCCCCAGCCCGTTCGATCCACGCAGAAGACTGGGAGTCGTATGCAGATCGTTCAAATGTATCTGGAAGGAAGCGATCTGCGCCGACATTTCGAGAGCGGAAGAGGGCGGTCTTTCTCACGCACTGCGGTCCGGCAGTTTTCAAGATGGTGAAGGCATTGGCGGGAGCTGCAGACGTGAAGGTAATGGAATGGCCTGACTTAGAAAAGTTGTTAAGAGCCCATTACGCCCCACAAGTATCGTGCCTCATTAAGAGACACGAGTTTTACCGTCGGGATCAAGGGAAAGCGAAAACGTAAATGACTTCGTGGCAAGTTTAAGAGACATTGGGGTGCATGTGAATTTAACAATTTAGAAGAGGCCATGCGCGATCGATTTGTTCTGGGCCTTAAAGACAAGGTGCTTCAGAGCAAGTTATTACTAAGACCTAAGATCACGCTGAAGGAAGCAATAGAAGAGGCCTCTTCAGCAGAAGCTACCAAGTCCTCAGCAGCAGCCATGAAGAAAATCAACAAGGCCACAAGCCATCCTGATGTGGAAAAGTCCACAACAACTCATTGTGAGCAAATAGATTCTGAGTCAGACTGTAGTGAGGTGGAGGAAGGAATTTACAGACTCAGAATGGAGAGGAAAAAGAAAGACCTGGGAAGAAAGAGGCAAGATTTCTACTGCAGAGGGTGTGGGGAAGCCACCCCACACTGAATGCAAGTTTTAGACACCATTTGCCTCCGTTGTGATAAAAGAGGACACCTAGCAAGAGTCTGCAAATCATCCAGAACTCCACCCATCAGAAGAAAGTTTGCTACAAGCAAAGACAAAGAATTCAAGCCTAACAATTTCTGTGAGAAAATGGGGCAGCACAGAAGCAAATGGGAAGAATGAAACTCATCAAACAGTCACCATTGGTCATTCATCACCCTTAAGAAGTAGAAAAGTGCATGTCAAGGTATTTATTGAAGGAAGGCCTTGCCAAATGGAAGTGGACTCAGGCTCATACCTATCTATGGTGTCATGGGACACTATTCACAGTCTTCTTCCCAACATCCAGAAGAAGCACTTCAAGAAGCAAGCATTGACTCTTAAAGACTACCAAGGGAACAAGATTCCAGTAGTTGGAACAAGAGAATTCAACGTGAAGTTCAAGGGCCACACCAAACGCCTACCACTGACCATCGTGGACAAGGACCGCCAAGTCTGCTGGGCCTTGAGTGGTTCAACCCGCTGGGCATCGAGGTGACTGGCATCAATCACGTGAGCAACACTGAGTGGGAAGAGGCCTTGAAGTCTGAGTTTCCAGAGGTCTTCAGCAATGGATTAGGCAAGTACTTGGGGACCCCTATCTCCTTTAACCTAGATCCCAAGGTACAACCAATCCGTTTAAAACCCAGAAGGGTCCCATTTGCCTTAAAGGAAAAATTGATGCACAATTAGATAAACTAATAGCCCAAGGGGTTTTAGAGCCCACTGATCACTCCAGGTGGGAGACACCCATAGTCACACCAGTCAAGGCTGATGGGTCAGTGAGAATCTGTGGAGACTACAAGGGGACATTGAACCATGCTACAACAGAGCGCATATCCAGTTCCAGTAGTGCATCATTTATTACATTCCCTTGGAGGGGCACAGTTTTTGCCAAGTTGGACCTGGCACAGGCATATCAACAATTAACAGTTGATGATGCCACTGCTGAAGCCCAAACCATTGTAACCCATAGAGGTGCTTTCAAATGCAAAAGGTTGCAGTTTGGAGTAAGGTGGCACCAGGCATCTTCCAAAGCCTTATGGAAAGAATGTTACAAGGATTGCCAGGGGTGGTGCCCTATTTTGATGACGTTTTAATTTCTGCTGAAAATGACACTCAGTTACACGAGAGACTCAGGAAGTCTTAACCAGATTCAAAAAGCGGGTTAAAAGTTGAAGAAAAATGCACACTTAGAACAGATAAAGTGGAATTCTTGGGTTACATGATTGATAAACATGGCATCCACCCCACAGAAGCAAAGGTTCAGGCAATCAAAGAAGCCCCCAGGCCAAAATGCAAAACAGATCTGCAAGCATTTTGGGACTCATTAACTTTTATCATATGTTTCTGCCTCAGAAGGCAACCATTGCAGAACCCTACATAGGTTGCTGGACAAGAAATCTGTTTGGGTCTGGGGAGGAAGGAACAAGCTGCATTTAACAATATCAAGGACAAATCATGTCTGATGCTGTGCTGATACAGTTCTCTGAGAATCTTCCTGTTGTTCTGACTTGTGATGCCTCCCCTTTGGAGTGGGGGTATTGAGCCATATGCTTCCCAGCAGGTGGGAAGCTCCTATTGCATTTACTCCGCACCTTGACTAAAGCAGAGAGGAACTACAGCCAACTGGATAAGGAAGCCTTGGCAATTGTAGCAGCTGTCAAGAAATTCCATGAGTATTTATATGGGAGAACATTTACTGTTGTCACAGATCACAAACCTCTTTTAGGTATTGTGGCAGGGGACAAACCAACGCCCACGATCCTGTCACCAAGAATGCTGAGATGGACTGAATTTCTTGCTGCTTATTCATACAAACTGATCCACAGACCTGGTAAAGACATTGGGCATGCAGATGCTTTGAGTTGCTGCCCACTTCCTTTCCACATTGAGGACCCTGTTCCTAAGACTCATACCTTTTTTCTAGAAACTGTTGCCAAGCTTCCAGTACATGCTGCTCAAATTGCCAGAGAGACTGCCAAAGACACTTTATTGGATGCTCCTGCATCCAACCTTTTTGAATCATATCTAGCACAACAGGGTATCAGACATGCCCTGACAGCCCCTGGGCATCCTTCGGCTAACGGCCGGGCTGAACGTATGGTACGATTTACCAAGGAAAAACTTCAGCAATTGGGTCCAGGGGATACCACTGAGAGAGTTGAAAAACTTCTCAGTGTTCAGCATATCACTCCCAACCCCTCAACTAATTTGTCCCCAGCTGAATTGTTGATGGGTAGGAAACTCAGGTCTCCCCTTGATCGCCTTCATCCCACTTACGCACCCAACACACCACTAGATTCCACTAGCAAAATTCGCACATTCACTGTGGGTGATTCTGTTTATGCTAAGAACCTTATGGGTGAACCATTATGGATTCCTGCTGAGATAACCCAAATCACAGGCCCCAGGTCTTACAGGGTACAAACGGAGGATGGTGTCCTCTGGAGCAGGCACATTGATCAGTTAAGATCCAGATTGCCTCAGGAGCATCGCTTTTGCTCCTCTCTGGTTCCCATACCTACTGCCTCTTGTAGGGGAAGGGAGGATCATGAGTGTAATCAGCAAGCAAGAATCAACCCCATGTGTAATGAGCTAACATGACAGGAACCATCCCAAAACCTGTCACAATACCAACAACCATTTTCACAAATGGAAGATTGCACATCACTACCTGATTTAGGTGCTGACATTGGGTTGGAGATGGATTGGGAGGAGAGACCAGGTTGTAGTAACCAAACAGGTTCTACCATTACTGTAAGTCCTAGTAAGGAAATGTCAGCAGACACATTTCCTCTCTCACAAGGTGAGAACCTTAAAACATCTGAACCACGTGAGTCTCAGCGTGCACGTAAGAGCCCCACCTATTTAAAAGAATACATTAGATAGGCTGGTGTTTGAGTATGGACTGAACCTAGTGGGGAGGTGGGTTATGTATGCAGGTTTAAAGTCATTGGTTTAGTTTGAACTGTTCTTGTAAAATGTAAGAAATGATTGGTTTAAAAAGTGCGGGAAAACCCTGCACTCTGATTGGCTGGCAACTGTGGCTGCTGGCTATAAGTAGCAGCCGCAGCCCAGCCAAAGTGGGTCCGTTCTGAGCTGTAGTCACTAATAAACAAAGAGCTTGAAGCACTCCGCGTCTGTCTCTTCATGCAAACTTAACAGTTTTTTACACCTCCCTTGGTGTCTTGTTATACTGAAGCAGCCTTTTCTTGGTTGGAAGTCTTTTCCAGTACAACTTTTTATCCAGAAACTTTAGAAACAGCTTATGAACAATTTGTATTTAGAACGAATAGCAAGCAGGAATTGAATTAAGGGACTGCAGACTCTCCAGCAATTTAAAGACTTTTGTTGATCACAGACAGGTGTTGCAACAATTGTTTGTTTGCCTTAGGATTTATATAATCCTAATGCCAGATTTGTTTATGCATCTTCTACTGTTCGTACAGTTCATCGCTGCCTCAGAAGGATGCTTCGTATCTCCTATTGGGACCACGTTATAAATGAGGAAGTTATACAAAGAAGTAATTCTGGAAAACTCTCTGAAATGTGAACAACGTCCAACGAAGACTGCCATCAATTGGATACCACCAGATGGTCTGCGGACAAAGATTGGTGCCAAACATTTCAGGAAGATCTGAAAAACATCAACCTTAAATGGAAAGATGTGAAGACTGTAGCTGCAGGCTGAGAACTGTGGACTACATCTGTGACCCAATGTGCTTAGCACAGAACATAATAATAATAATAATAATAATAATAATAATAATAATAATAATAATAATAATACTGTTCTTACACTATTCTTACTCCACAGTAAATTTTCACAAAATCCGGTCAAGATGGCACAAAATATTTCATCTTTTGTGGTACATCTACGCATCTAGTATGGAGAGGATAGATGGACAAATAAATTGATTTATTTATTTGAACCCACACACCCACTTCATAGTCTGTTTCTGTTGTTCCCCTTTGGGAAGGGGTTTCCAAGTATCCATAGCTGGACTACTAGATTCGGTAACAGTTTTGTTCCTTAGGCCATCCGTCTTGTAAACTTGCAGGGTTCTTTTTAACCCTGCCATGTATATGTATACATTTGAATTAGACTGTGATGTTTCTTTGTGGTGTGTGTGTGTGAGAGGGAGGGAGGGAGGGAGGGAGGGAGAATGCATAATGGTTATCTTTTGAGAGCTGGATGCAACAAAATTTCATTTTAAGGTATGCTGATTAGTGCATTTAAAGTAACAGTAAAGTTTCTATTCTATTCTATTCTTAGAACGTAGAACAACTTTATTGGCACTTTGAAGGTACACCAATCGGCATACATTAAAATGAAATTCCATCGCAAACAGCTCTGAAAGGGTCTCCACCTCCAATATACACTACATAAGCATGACAAAATAAACAAATAAATACAAAATTATGCATATTCCCACTTATATGACACAGAGAAACAACACAGTCTAGTTCAGATGTATACATGTACATGACAGGAAAAACAAATCTTGAGAGTTTATCAGTCGGATGGAATAGGGATCAAAGCTGTTACAGAATCCGATAGTCCTACTAGGAATACTTTGAAACCTCCTCCCAGAGGGGAGCAACCGAAACAGACCTGTCTGAAGTGGTGTACGGTTCCCTGCCTAAGCAGGGGGTTGGACTGGAAGACCTCCAAGGTCCCTTACAACTCTGTTATTCTATTCTACTCTAAAAGACCGTGAAGTGGGTGGGTGGGGTATGTAACAATGCTTCAAGCTCTAAGCACATAGCGCTTATAAGCAGTATCTTGAATGACAGGAAACGAGTTTCCTATAATCTTCTCGGTTGTCCTTACCACTCTCTATAGGGACTTTCTATCTGAGTGGACTATTCTATTCTATTCTATTCTATTCTATTCTACTCTACTCTACTCTACTCTACTCTCTACCCTACTGTACTCTATTCTATTTTTTTTATTTTTCTCAGTCAAGGCCATCCTCAAGGGGAATAAAAAAATCAGGTTGGTGACTAGGACTGTGTGATCACAGCCCCACTCTTATTTTCATATCCATTGATACAAGTAAGAAAAAGTTGGTGTGGAAATCTCTGTCCTCATGTACACAATAGCAATAGCACTTAGACTTATATACCACTTGATAGTGCTTTACAGCCCTCTCTAAGCAGTTTACAGAGTCATCCTAGTGACCTCAACAATTTGGGTCCTCATTTTACCCACCTCGGAAGGATGGAAGGCTGAGTCAACCTTGAGATTCGATCTGACAAATTGCAGGCAGCTGGTTGCAGCAGAAGTAGCTTGCAGTACTGCACTCTAACCACTGCGCCACCGAGGTAGTCCTTGACTTACAACCATTCATTTAGTAACCGTTCAAAGTGACAACGGCACTGAAAAAGTGCCTACTGACTGTTTTTCACACTTAAGACTGTTGCACCATCCCCAGGGTCACGTGATCAAAATTTGGGGCCTAGGCAACTGGTTCACATTTATGACCATTGTGCTGTCCTGGGATCACTGCGACTTTCTGACAAGCAATAGGGAAGCCAAATTCACTTAACAGCTGTGTTACTAATTTAACAGCTATCGAGATTCACTTAACAACTATAGCAAGGAAGATAGTAAAAGTGGGGCAAAATTCACTTAACAACTGTCTCATGTAGAAATGTAAATTTGGGGCTCTATTGTGGTTGTAAGTTGAGGACTATCTATATGATTTTCCTGCTATTTCTGTCTCTACATGTGATTTTGTTTAAGAGACTCTTACAAATAGTTTCAGTTATCAGGATTCCGGCAGTTACTCCCATTTAAACTGGGCCTTGGTGGCTCAGGCTGTTAAATGCCTACACTTAAGTTCCAGCTGCCTACAATTACTGTAGGCTCGAATCCTACCAGGCTCAAGGTTGACTCAGCCTTCCATCCTCTTGGGGTAGGTAAACTGAGGACCCAAGATTGTTGGGGGCAATAAGCTGACTTTGTAAAAATGCCGCTTAGTAATAAGCAGGCATATACAATGGAATGAAGGCTATTGCTGAGCACACTGGGTTGTATCCCAGAAGATTGTAAGCCGCCCTGAGTCTTCGGAGAAGGGTGGCATATAAATATGAATTAAAAAAAAAATCATGAGTCTCGAGCCAAACTTCCGAAACTTAAAAAGGATTTATTGGGAGTTAAACTGTCTGGCACTGCCTGGGTGTAGCCAATTCTGAGACATATAATTCATTGTCACCCCTGATCCTGGTTTTCCCTCCATCCCCTGTGTGTATCGTAATTCATATTCTCCAATGGGACACATCTAGCACCAAAAGTCATCAATCATGCTCTCCAATTAGAATTTTGCTGGGTAGAATCTTCAGTCACCTAGTTACTATCTTTGAAAACATTTATGGAATGCACTTTCAGTTTGCAAGCTGCTGCACTGCTCCCCCCTCCCTTTCTGTTAGCAACTTTAAAAAGACCATAGAAATATTTTATGAGTTGACATCAATCCCAAAAATGATTTTGAATGGGTTTTTTTGAATGTATTCTTTTTTGAATCAGAGATCAAGCTCTAAAATTCAGAGTAAAAACAAAATCATAATGGTGTTTTCCTCTGGGACTACTTTGTGAATGGTGAAAGATAAAAATAAGAGCTATAAAAAATAGTGAGATGAACTTGTTCAGACTGAGTGTAAGACTTCAAAGTATTTTTTTTGACACTTTTAATACCTGTTGTCAGAAGGGGAGGGAGAGAAAGTAACCACGAAGTAAGAAAGATTTATAGAGTTTCAAATCCTTCACTTAAATTTAAATGCAGTGCAAATACCAGCTTCCCACATTTAATTGTCTTTTCCACAGTAGCAGTGTGTCAACCTCTTCTAAAAGCCTATTAATCCTGTAATTTAGTGCTCCAACAAGTTGTGAGACAGACAGAAAGTCTGTCTGATTTTCTGTCGCTTTCTATTCATTGACTAACTGTCATGGGCGTCTCAGTGTTGGGCCTGCTTTCTCCATGAAACCTTTCAAATCTTATAAAGAGGGATGAGGGGGACATGGTTAAAAAGCAATTTATAGTCATTTTAATGCCTGAAAGGGGAAAAAAGTGCTTAGCCATCATTTATTAAAATAGATCATATAACAGTAAATGCTGACGTTTTCATCAGCCTTAGATCACATGATGTGATGGAGGCTGGAAAAAGGATGCAGATTAAGATAGTAGATTTGGGCAGCTCAGGAAAATGTGCCTGAGACACACACACACACACACACACACAGCACAGCACAGCACAGCACAGCACAGTAGCGTAGAGATCAAGGAAGGGCACCCATACAATCCCAGGGTAGACTAGGAGAAAAAAACCTACCTGAAATTGGAATTGTGACATTGTGCAGTGCTTTTCATTCAAAGAAAAATGAATAGAGTGGAATGGAGTGGAATGGAATGGAATGGAACAGAAGGGAAGGGAACGGAACGGAACGGAATGGAACAGAACAGAACAGAATAGAATTCTTTATTGGCCAAGTGTGATTGGACACACAAGGAATTTGTCTTGGTGCAAATGCTCTCAGTATACATTCGTCAAGAGTCAAGAATCATAAAATACAACACTTAATAATAGTCATAGGGTACAATAAGCAATCAAATCATACTAGGAAACAGTCAATATAATCGTAAGAATACAAGCGACAAAGTTACAGTCATACAGTCACAAGTGGGAGGGGATGGGTGGTAAGGAGTGATGAGAAGATTAACAGTAATAGTGCAAACCTTGTAATAATTGAACAGTGTTGAGGGAATTATTTGTTTAGCAGAGTGATGGTGTTTGGGGAAAAACTGTCCTTGTGTCTAGTTATTCTGGCATGCAGTGCTCTATAGCTTCATTAGCATTGAATAGAATGGAATGGAATAGAATGGAGTGGAATGGAATGGAATGGAATGGAATGGAATAGAATAGAATAGAATAGAATAGAATAGAATAGAATAGAATAGAATAGAATAGAATAATAGAGTAGAGAGTAGAGTACGGTAGGGTAGGGTAGGGTAGGGCAGAGCAGAGCAGAGCAAAGTAGAGTGTAGAGTGTAGAGTGTAGAGTGTAGAGTGTAGAGTGTAGTGGAATGAAATGGAATGGAACAGAATGAAACGGAATATTCTTTATTGGCCAAATGTCAGCTGCCAGGGAGACATGATAGCAGTGTTCCAATATTTGAGGGGCTGTCACAGAGAGGAGGAGGTCAAGCTATTTTCCAAGGCACCTGAAGATCAGACAAGGAATAATGGATGGAAACTCATCAAGGAGAGATTCAACCTAGAAATAAGGAGAAATTTTCTGACAGTGAGAACAATCAATCAGTGGAACAGCTTGCCTTTGGAAGTTGTGGGTGCTCCAACATTGGAGGTTTTTAAGAAAACTTAGCAACATAAATTTGGGGCTCAATTGTGGTCGTACCTTGAGGACTACCTGTAGTTGTAAAGTGAACCTTTGCCAATCCTTGGCATGACAAAATCATTCTGATTATGCCATTGTTTTTAAACAACTGCTAACGTCTTCATAAACAAAGGGTGTAAACCTCCAATATGATTGATGGATCGATGGATTGTGCACCATAAGTCAGTGTCAACAAAGACTTTCTCCTGATCCTATAGGTCTTCTAACAGTGTATTCATCACTTCCATAACTGAGTCCATCCTCCAAGATGTTGGCCATCCTCTTCTTCTCTTTCCATCCACCTTCCCCAACATGAGAGCCATTTCCAGAGAATTGAATCTTCACATACTGCGTCCAAAGTAGGATAACTTGAATTCAGTCATTTGCTGCTCTTTCCTGCAGTTTTATCCCAGGTACTGAAATTCAAAGGAACACTGTTTCTGTATATTGGAGTTCCTTTTAACAACTGCAGATAATACAGGTAGTCTTACAACCATTTGTTTAGTGACTGTTCAGAGTTACAACAGCACTGAAAAAGGTGACTTATGACCAGTTTTCACACCTACAATTGTTGCAGCATCCCAAAGGTCACATGATCAATATTTGGGCATTTGGCAACTGGAATGTATTTATGACAATTGCACTGTCCCAGAGTCACAGGATCACAATTTGTGACCTTCCCAGTTGATTTCTGACGAGCAAAATCAATGGGGAAGCCGGGTTCACTTCACAACTGCACTGATTCACTTAACAACTGTGGCAAAAAAGGTCATAAAATGGGGGGGTAACCAGGGGTGGGATTCTACCCGTTCTCACCTATTCACTAGAACCGGTTGTTAACATTCTAAGCAGTTCTGAGAACCGGTTATTAGAAGAAATTACTGGCCTAATCCTGTAAGGAAGGCAGGAAGGAAACATTCTGGTGTTGCTTACAGAAACTGCCTCTCTGTTAACCCTTATTACATTCTTGGCAGGACTAGACTTCCTGTCTCAGGAACGTCTCTGGAGTTTTTTTCTCCTCCTTTGCTGGTACTTTGCTTGTGTGGAGTGACCATTCAAAGTTACAATGGCACTGAAAAAAGTGACTTATGGCCATTTTTCACACTTACGACTGTTGCAGCATCCCCACAGTCATGAGAGGCCAGGCAAGGAGATGGGTGCCTCGATGTGAGTGACATTGAGTTGGCCACGCCCAGCCAATAACATGAACACCAAGCCACGTCCACCCGGTCACATGACTACCAAGCCATGCCCACCAACTAAGCCACACCCACAGAACCGGTTGTTAAAAAATTTGAATCCCCTGGGCGTAACTCACTTAACAACTGTCTTCCTCAGCCACCGAAACGTTTGGCTCAAATGGGGTCATACGTTGAGGTCCATCTGTATCATTCAGCATCCTTGTTCAGCTCATGAACTCAAAGTTTTCCTCACTTTACCTGTCTCTTATTACACCCCTCTTGCTCTTTCCCTATTTCTAATTTTGATTAAGTGCGTATTCCCCTTGGCTCCAATGAACTGCTTGAAGTGCACTGCTGAGCATGACTGGTCTGGGTTCATTAGGACTGTAAATGCCATTCTAATATAGTAAATATCACCTACATTGGTGCCAGTCGATGATTATCAGCAGAATGGGAGACCTCATTTTTTTCAAACCAATATAGGAAATTGCTGCAGTATGGTTGCAACTGAATGAGAAACTCTTAGATATCATGGTTGTTAGCGTCCCAAGTAACACACCCAACAGAATCAAAGCTCCAAGGCAGGCATATTCCTCAAAGTATAGATTTATTAGGCATGTCCTATTGGCACATCTGGGGAAACCTGACTCTAAACTCCCCTCGGGTTCCCACCCCCCAGTTAAAAGTAAAGTTTTCTTTCCCCCATGCAATCCATCACATGGTCCAATCAGGTCACAGTCCAAGGGTCAGTCGGTCTTAGATCCCACCTCCTTGCACCTGATGGGAAAGTCCTTGGTTTTCAGAGGAAAGAATTTTATTTTGGCTACACTCCTCCCCAGCTATCTTTACCTCACCCCTCCTCAGTGGTGGGTTGCAATTTTTTTAACAACTGGTTCTCTGGCTGGTTGGTCATGTGACTAGGTGGGTGTCACTCTTCACACCCAGTCCTGCCTCCTGGCCATTCACCTCAAAGGCAGAGGTAGGATTCAGCCGGTTGGGGATAATCCCACCACTGATTGGCCCGTCCCCACCCATTTTCCGGGCTCTTTTTTGGGCTGTTTTTTGGGTTGTTTACAGGCCATTTTTGGATCATGTGGGGAGCATTTTCTGGGCTGGTTTTGGCACAAAAATGGCCTGAAAATGGCCTGAGAAACAGTCTGAAAAATGAGCAGGGGCAGGGCCAGCCAGTGGTGGGATTTGCCAGTTCACCGAACTGCAAGAATCTTAACTACTGGTTTGCCCAAACCAGTGCAAACCGGCAGCAGCCCACCTCTGCCCCTCCCGTTCCCACAGCTCGACTCATCTCTGCTGTGGCAGCCCTGAAGGTGCCAGGGAAAATGGCTTCAGGGCTGACAATGGTTTAAACTAAAGCACTGTTTGTCAGTGTTGGCAACGTTATGAGGTGTGGACCCCAGCATGCTGTTTGGGGACTTCAGAGAGTTGAAGTCCACAACCTCTAAGTTGCCAGGGTTGATAAACTCTGTGCTACAGGTTTGAACTCTTGGTGGTGCAGGCTGTTAAATGCCTAGCACTTAGTTCCAGCTGCCTGCAATTAGTGCAGGCTCGAATCCCACCAGGCTCAAGGTTGACTCAGCCTTCCATCCTCTCGGGGTAGGTAAATTGAGGACCCAAGATTGTTGGGGGCAATAAGCTGACTTTGTAAAAATGCTGCTTAGTAATAAGCAGGCATATACAATGGAATGAAGGCTATTGCTGAGCGCATTGGGTTGTGCTCCAAAATTGTAAGCCTCTGAGTCTCCGGAGAAGGGCAGCATATAAATATGAATTAAATTTAAAAAAAAAAAAACTCTGGAAGTTGAAATCCACACAATTTGCAATTGCTAAAGCTGAGAAACACCTCTCTAGATGCTCTTCGGTGACAACAAAATTGTGGGTCTATTTTCCTAGCTTCTGCTTTGTTTTTATTTTTTTAAATCTATCTATATAGAGCTGTGGTAGTGCAGTGGCTAGAATGCAGTACTGCAGGCTATTTCTGCTGACTGCCAGCTGACTGCAATTTAGTGGTTCGAATCTCACCAGGGTCAAGGTTGACTCAGCCTTCCATCCTTCTGAGGTCAGTAAAAAGAGGACCCAGATTGTTGCGGGCAAGATGTCAAGCACTGTGAAGCAGTATATAAGTCTAAGTGCTATTACTATTGCTATCTCAGATATTCCCCATCCATGGAAGCCAGGATAGTTTTAAGATCTCTGGCCAAGCCAAGAGACTCAATGCTTTGGAAGTAGTTAAATACCAATAGATGGGCCATGTCAATCCACTCGAGACTTGCCGATTAACCTTTACTGTTTATTTATTAGCATTAATTTAATGTGATGGCATTTAGAGCACCATATGGAAATGAACCTTTCAAAGAAGGTTGCGATCTGATTTTTTAAATCGCTGACTATAAACAAGGCAAGGTGGACATCTTCCCAGTTTTTCTCAGCTTAAGGGTGGAAAGAATGTGGCCATCAGCATATTGAAATTCCTCTTCTCTGTCTAAGATGGGTGAACAGTTTCATGCTGTTTGATTCGCTAGTACAGTATTACATTTCTAAAAAAAAAAAAGTTATCTTCAATGACTATCTAAGCCAGGGTCCCCAAACTTGGCAACTTTAAGACTTGTGGACTTCAACTCCCAGAATTCCTCAGCCAGCATAGCTGGGAGTTGAAGTCCACAAGTCTTAAAGGTGCCAAGTTTGGAGACCTCTGATGTAAGCGAACAGGGATACATATTTAAATGTGCATCCCTCGTGGCAAAATGAGCAGCAAATGAATAAATAAATCCCTTTCACAGCAGATGCTTCAATATTTTAATTTTAATTTAAACTGACTAGAACTGTGTAGCAATAGTCAGGGAAACTTGCATTGGTTGCCGGTTGCCTTCCGGGTTTCCTTCAAGGTGTTAGTAATAACTTATAAAGCCCTAAATGGCTTGGGTCCAGGATACTTGCGGGAATGCCTCCTGCCTGCATCACATTCCGATCGCCCCGTGCGCTCCCACAGGAGGGGCCTCCTGGGAATACCATTGGTCAGGCATTGTCGGCTGGCGGTTCCCAGGGCTAGGGCCTTTTCTGTGGGAGCACCCGGCCCTGGAATCAGCTTCCTGGGATCTTCGTTTGGCCCCTGATCTCCTCCTTTCGCGAGACCTGAAGACCTGGCTGTTTCAGCAAGCCGGCCTGGATTGACCATGGGGGGGGGTGGTTTTATAGCATTGTTCATAACTGTAATTTTAATTGTTTTTAATGTAGTTTTTGTAACTTAGACTTGTCTTTATTTAATATCTTTTTATTGTATATATGGGTTTTTTAATATGTTCCCCGCCCTGAGTCCCTCGGGAGAAGGGCGGCATACAAGTCTAATAAAATAAATAAATAAATAATAAATAAATAAATGTTCAGGGAAAACAGATAGACGGCTTTATCCTGCTTAAAAACCATCTAGTTCATTAATGTGTTTCTGTTTTTATTTTTTGAAAAACAATGACAGGTAGTCCTCGACTTACATCCACAATTAAGCCCACAATTTATGTTGCTAAGTGAAAAATTTGTTAAGCAAGTTTTGCCCCACTTTACAACTTTCCTTGCCGCATCTGTTAAGTGAATCTCTGCAGTTGTTAAATTGGTAACATGGTTGTTAAGGAAATCTGGCTTCCCCTTTGATTCTGATTGTCAAAAGGTTGCAAAAGTGGATCACATGACCCCCCGGGACACTACAACCGCCTTAACTATGAGTCAGTTGCCAAGGGTCTGAATTTTGATCGTATGACCATGGGGATGCTGAAATGGTTGTAAGTGCAAAAACGGTCCTGTGTCTCTTTTTTCAGTGCCATTGTAACTTCAAACAGTCACTAAATGAACTGCTGTAAGTCGAGGACTACCTGTGTAGTAGTATGGTGGTCGCCAACCAGTGAGCCAAGGACCACTGGTGGTCCACAAGAAAATTTTGGTGGTCTGCAGAGAAATGTCACCCCCAAAGCAATTAATCAAGGCTGTGCCACCCACATGGCCTGTGGGAACATAAGGCTTGCGTCGCTTGCATTGTGAACAACATGAGGTAGTGAGGGGAGTGGGAAAGGGCAGAGGGGGGAACTTGCCCACCAAGACTTGTTTCTGGTGGAGTTTGGGGGAGAGAAAGAAAGACTTCTGCTGCTTTCCTTGCATGAAGCCAAAAGTCTCTCTCTCTCTCCACCCCCACCCTCCTGAGAACGGAGCTGGAGATGGTATCCTACAATCTCAAATAAATAAATAAATGATCAATCAGTAGGAAAACGGGGTGGGGAATTTTCCTGCAGACATTTTTGGGGATTTTCCCAGGGTCTCTGCTGCTTTCTGCAGAGACTCTGGGAACACGTCAGCAAGCCACCGTCAGTCAAAATTCATATTAGTGGTCCGTGGGATTTAAAATTATGAGTTTGGTGGTCCCTGAGGTCCAAAAGTTTGGCGACTCCTGTAGTAGTAGATGTGGGCCATTTTCCCTAAATTTGAATAACTAAAGTGAGCAGGAAGGGGAGTCTACAGTCAAGATGGCAGCCATGATTGTGTGATTGAAGTCCTGCCCCCACTGTGCAGATAAACAGGGGTGGGTCTTCAATTGCACCCCGTAGATAGCATCTTGAGATTTTTGAATATCCCTAGGTAGATGCTTCTTTCATTCACAAAAGGTCAATATAGGAGACGAGCAGGCAGAGCCTGGGGGTGGAGTCAAAAGGGGAATCAGGCTAGAGTCATTGCATTCCCATAAATGACCTAAGTCCAACCTCTTGAATTCCTTTGACTCTGTTGTCAATCTAATGTCAACTTAGTGCTGTTAATTGACTATATTGTTATGTATTGGCATGAGCAATAAATCATCTTCACTGGAACTAAATATGTGGTCTGATTCTTTGCATCTGACAGGCAAGGGATCACATATAGCAGGGGTGTCAAACTGGTGGCCTGTGGGCTGGAAGCATCACATGCAGGCCATGCCCACCCCAGCTCCACGAATGGGGGAAATGTCACGAAATGTCATGTGATGGCAATGTGATGCGGAAAGTTTGAGACCTGTGAAATATAGAGAATTTCCCTCTCCCTCCCTCTCTCTCTCTGTCAGGTGAAACTCCATTCAAAATCCAAGAAAGAAAGCTTTAGACTTCATTGTTATAGAGAAAAGGACTTTTACTGAAAATTGTCAGCGTTCCAGCAACCCTCCATTCCAATCAGTAACTCCGAGACAGCCATATCTCGAAAGTACCGTTATCAGAATAGCAACTGACACATCTGTGGAATCCCGAATCTAAAAGTTTTCGGGCTTCCCACAATTTCCCAAACTACAAATCCATCCCCCCTTGGCTGTCATCACATCACATGGCCCAATCGCCATCCGTCCAAAAGTAAGATCCTTATTTCATCCTGCGCCATACTCGATGACCTTGAACTAGCAAAATAATTTTATTTTGTCTACTTAGAGCTCCTCAATTGAAACCACCCCACTCCCACTTTCTCAGGCTATGTGGCAGCGTGGAATATGGCTTCTAAAGCTGACAGGAATAGCATCAGAAGAATACAAGATTTATTTATTTATTTGTTTGTTTGTTTGTTTGTTTGTTTGTTTATTGGATTTCTAGGGCTCCCTATCTCCCTAAGGACTTGGGGCGGCATACAATAAAAGCAATACAAATATACAATTAAAAAGAGATTAAATCCAAATCAGAAACCCAATTAAATTCTAAAACCCTAAAAGTAAGCATTAAAACTCCCTCACACACACACCCCTCAGTCCAGATCAGCGAGTTGGAACAACCTTGTTTTGAGGCCATGGTGGAAAGAGCGGAGGTCAGGGGCCAGCCGAAGCTCCAGGGGCAGCTGGTTCCATAGGGTGGCAACTATGGATCTGAGGCAACAGGCGCAAAAATCACATATAGAAAGTTATCCCATGTTCCCACCCCCAATAGTTCAAACTGGCCATCCAATCTGAGGTGTGTATAATGTCATGTGGGGCATCTTCAGGTAGTGTTTCAGACATCTGGTATGCCAAGACGGTTGACCCTGGCCTAGACAGATAATAGGCTACATCTGCACAATAAGCAAGTAAGCATAGTCAAGAAAATATCCCAACTTTTACATTTCACCAATTTAAACCTCCAGCACCCTTCCTCCCACAAAGCCCAATTATTCTTCCCTTCCTCCATTTCTATGGCAGCCGGAAAGACAAGCAGAAGAAGAATTCTTGGAGGCTGACTCTCTCTCTCTCCCTCTCCTCCCTCTCTCTCTCTCCCTCCCCCCTCCCTCCCTCCCTCTCTCTCTTGTTTCCATAAGAACTACTTCTTATGTGCATAAGCGCACCAACGTGCCTACCGTCCCTGTCCTATTGTTTCTTTTTTTTCTTATATGTATCCATTTCATGTATTCATAACCATGTTTATACTTATACCTGTTATCTTATAATCTCTTGACAAAATAAAATAAAATAAATAAATAAAATAGTTCTTCTACACCCCATTGCCTTGCACACATAGCCTAGACTGACCACTCATGCAGACCACCCATGCTTCCCTGTGTACATAAATATAGAAATACACGTATATGGAGATAACAATAATAATATATGGACAGATACACAGAAACCCCTTTATGGCCACTTCTGGTAATGATGAGACATTTATGTAGGTGACTTCCAGATTTGTTTCCAACTAGCATATTTCAGTCCATTCCTACATACAGGTTACAGAGAAAACACACCACTCAACCACTGCAAAATGTATGTATATATATATATATGTATGTATATATATATATATATATATATATATATATATATATATATGTTGCTTGATATTTAAAGAGCAGCACACATCAAAACCCAGGTGGAAATATTTGACAGTCACTCTCTGTCAGCCCTGGGAAGGAGGCAAGGGGAAATCACATTTGAAATCTTGTCAAGAAAACTGCAGTGACTTGTCCAAGCAATTGCCAGGAAGAAACAATAACTGAAAGACATTTCCCAAAAAAACCAAATTCAAAATCGGTTTACTGGCAAAACAGATCAAAGGCCTACAAAAAGGGAGAAGCCAATGAATCAATCATCAATAGACACATAGGGATAAACCTCATTTCAACCATTGAAATGAGACAATAAAAATGCTAAGGTAACAAAATGACCAGAATATAACCTCTTCAGTAGCCAATACCAGATAAGCAGGGATTAACACCAGACAAATCAATCAGTCAGACTAGAGTTGGAAGGAACCTTCTAGTCCAACTCCCTGCTCAATCAGGAGATCCTACACCATTTCAGACAAGTGCCCAGTCTCTTCTTAAGTGATGAAGCCCCTACAACTTCTGAAGGCCAGCTGTTCCACTGGTTAATTCTCCTGCCTGTTAGGAAGTTTCTCCCTAATTTCAGGTTGTTTCTCTCCTTGATTAGTTTCCATCCATTGTTTCTTGTCCAGATTCACTTAACAACTATGTTACTAACTTAACAACTGCAGTGATGTAACAACTGTGGCAAGAAAGATTGTAAAATGGGTCCCCAATATTTAAGGGAGCGGCTCCTGCCGACATCAAATGAACCACCTGTGCGAAAGCACATAGGCAGGACTCTTTGGGGTCCCATCGGCTGGCCAATGCCGCTGGCGTGTCCCCGACGACAGCCTATTCTATAGCTGCCCCAGACCTCTGGAACCAACTTCCCCTGGAGCTCCGTCTGGCCCTGACCTCCGCAGACCTTCCGCCATGACTTGAAGACCTGGTTGTTTAACCAATCGGGTTGTGATTTTCTGGGACGGATGGTTTTATGGGATAGTTTTAAGGATTTTATGGGTGTACTGTAATTGTAATGGGGCTTATTTTAGTTTAATTTGCTTTTAAATTATTTATTGTTGCTGTTGTTTTATTTGTGTCAGCCAGTCTTCGGAGATGGGGCATATATAAGTCCCATTAATAAATAAATAAATAAATAAAAGCTTAGTTAACAACTGTTGCACTTAGCAACATGAAATTTTCAGACTCAATTGTGGTTGTAAGATGAGGACTACCTGTATTTCATGGAACTAATTCAGTAGTCCTGAAAACTAATCATTTATTGGTGTCAGCTTTCAAGGCCAGTATCTGTTGGGGAATGTGGCTGGCATCTTCAGAGGAAAATTGGTGGGCTATGTCTCTAAAGATAGCAGTAGCAATAGCAATTGCACTTAGACTTATATACTGCTTCACAGCAGCCCTTTCTAAGAGGTTTACAGAGTCAGCCCAACCATCTGGGTCCTCATTTTACCGACCTTGGAAGGATGAAAGGCTGAGTCAACCTTGAGCTGGTCAGGATCGAACTTCTGGCAACTGGAAGAATTAGCCTACATTCTAAGCGCTGTGCCACCATGGTGGACTCATACAGCTAGAGCACAATCACTAAACCTTGAACCCCAACACTGCCCAGTGAAAACTATTCTTGGTTAGCCTTTCTTTTGTACCCCCATAACAGAGTTTTGTTATGTAGATGCACGAGATCCTTTAAACAAAGAGCCTGCCTGGTACTATAAATGGCAAAATTTGCTTTGACAGGCGACTGTATTACCCATTAAACACACACATTCGCAGACACACGCAGTGTATTGTTCTCCATGGTTCAGGATGTCAATTACTTCTGAGATGTTTTCATTCTCCCACTCCGCTCGTACCGTAGATTTTAAGAGAAAAGTGGAAAATGTGTTTTTCTAATGTGTTTTTCTAATGGAGAACAGAAGGCAAAATAGCAACAGCAATAGCACTTACATATCGCTCTGCAGTGTGTTACAGTCCTCTCTAGGCAGTTTACAGAGTCAGCATGTTGCCCCCAATAATCTGGGTCCTCATTTTACCAATTTCAGAAGGATGGAAGGCTGAGTCAACCTTGAGCCAGTGAAGATCAAACCCCTTGAAATCAAGCAGAATTAACCTACAATACTGCATTCTGACCATTGTGCCATTATAACTCCTTATGACCCAGAGCAAACTCAGAATGGTCCAAGTTGATCCAAAGTCACTCAGCTGGTTTCATGCTTTCAATTTTCCATTTTCTATTCTTCCCATTCCGCTTCTGGGTCTACAACAACTCACCATGGACAAATCGCCACAGCTATCTCACCACAGCCAACTTGCTGTGGCCAACTCATCATTGCCAACTCACCACAGAAAAACTCACCTCGGGTCAAGAGTTACCCTAATATTGAAGAAATAGTCAAATAAAATCATTAAAGAAAGGATGCCAAACGAGGGACAAAATAAAATGTGAATGATGAAAATTAAAATATTTTTTAAAAATTATTTTAAATAATTAATTTTAATTGTCAAATTGTCTTGCAGTGAGTGGCAAGTTGGCCATGGTGAACTGGCTGAGATGAGTTGTCCCATTCCACTTTTCTCTGTTTCTCCTCTTGGTTTTGCCTGTCGTATTTTTTAATATTTGCTAAGATTTAATAAATAAGCATCAAGCTTTATTTTTTCCCCCAGTATTTATGGTGAGAGGGATGTGTGCTTGCTCTGATTTATAACAGATAATCAGAGTTGGAAGGGACCTTGCAGGTTATCTATTTGGACATAGCCATTGGCTCAGACTGTGCAGAGAGTCAGGTAACCTGGAAATTACTCACACTAATTTTCCACCACATCTAACACTCTGTCACCGCCATGGGATGAGAGCCAACTAGTGCTGTGTTGCTAACACCAAACAAGGTCTTTCTCTGTCATGTCATTAACACTCACTGCCAGAAAGTTTTGGCAATTTGTGGGATGAGTTTTTCCAAACCTATTTGGAGTTGATGTAAATTGAACATGGAACTTTCTGCAAGAGAGCAAGGACTGAGCGATGGCATCTTTACACACACATATATAAAGTGCTGGCTGCATTCAAACAAGAGAAAAAGAGCATTACAGACTCTTTATACAGTACATGGAGGTCATCGTTTAATGGAATCTGGGTTTCCTTTTCTTTTTTTTCCCTTCCTCGCTTACCAAGGCCCCATCCATTTCAATGTCACCTCGTTTTTTCCTAATGCAGTTTCAGCCACAAATAGTTCATCTCGCTGTATTCCGCTGCTTGTGAAGCAACTGTAAATAGGGTGGTAAAACTCATCTTTTGAAAATGATTTCCAAAATCGAAGCAGCCAGCAACATTGCTTGATTAACGTTGCAAAAAAGAAAGTGCAAAGAAGAGCAACTAAGATGATTAAAGGCCTGGAGACTAAAACATACGAAGAACGGTTGCAGGATTTGGGTTTGGTGTAGGAAGTTAGCACCCACCCCTCTTCTAGAAAAAAATGAAATATTCTAGGAAATACCAAAAAGGCAAAATATTTCCCCTAAAAGAGAAGTAGAAATTCAGAGGGGCAGAAACTCAGCCCTCACCCCCACTTTTGCTAATGGGCTAGTATTCTACATAACAAAGGTAGCCATCTCACCACATGGCCTGGGAAGATTACCTCAGCCAGCACTCAGACAAAGCCTACAGAGTCCTACAAAGTTAGCTAAGGCCCCTGGGCCCTTGGGAGTCTGACAGCCAATGGGATATATTTCTTGCACAGGAACAGGAAACACTAAGGTGGGACCCAACAGAGGGCATAAAACTCAGGCACTCTCAGCATCTCAGCCCTTTTTTTCTTTCTTCACCCAACATCTTGAAGCATGTGATCACCTTCTTTCTTCACCCAGCCATGTGGTACTGTCCACCATTAAACTTTCTTTCCAAGCAACTTCCATGATTCCGGTGTCTTTCTTCCCCATTTGGAGCTGAACCCAGATGGATATTTCTTCCAACAGAAGGACTAGGGATGCCTACTCATCACCGAGTTACAGGCCCCCCAGACTGTTCCCCTGTCTTTGGAGTGGCCCTTTGGGTTATCGAGAGCCTACCTCAATGACGGATCT
Source organism: Naja naja (assembly GCA_009733165.1). NCBI lineage: Eukaryota > Metazoa > Chordata > Lepidosauria > Squamata > Elapidae > Naja > Naja naja. The sequence continues at coordinate 14,030,328 of CM019148.1, read as the reverse complement.
TGGGATCCTGAGAGGGGGCCAAATTTTAAATTTGGGATAAAGGGGAAGCTTTTAAATTTTCTAATTCGTTGTTTTAAGGGGTTAGGGAAGGGGGTGGGGGATCAAATTGCGGGTTTATACTGTCCTTCCAGGCTGGCTCTTGGTCTCGGCGGAGGAGGTTGGGGGAAGTCTGGAGGAGAGGGCAGGGTTGACCATCTCCAGGGTGATCGGTTATGGCAGGGGGATGGGACAGGGGCCAAATTATGTGGCGGGGCGCGATGTTTACGTGTGGTGGCGCTCCGACCCCCAGGTCGCTTCCGCTCCCTGGGGTCTTGGGAGGCATGGTCTCTGGGCTCAGGCTGGTATATTTGAATGCCAGGTCCGTGGCAATAAGTCATCTCCTCCGTGAGCTCATGGGAGGAGGAGGCCTGGCCTGACATGCATTCACGGAAACCTGGTTGGGCCGGAGGGGTGTCCCTCTGTGTGATTTATGCCCTCCAGGTTTCCATGTGCTGTTCCAGTCTTGGGCCAGGAAGAAGCGGGAGGGTAGCCATATTGTTAGAGAGACCTTGTTTCCAAGGAGGTCACTGTCCTGAATGATAGGTGGGTGTGAGGCCCTCCCTGTGAGATTGGGCCCTGGTGGTCAGTTGGGTTTGCTGCTAATGTACCTGTCCCCAGCTGCGTGGCAGCCCCTGCCTGAGCTTCTCGGCGTCCTCTGGTGGCGGTGGAGTTCCCCAGGCTTATAGTTCTGGGGATTTAACCTGCCGTCTCTGGGGGAGGCGTCAGGTTTGGCTCAGGAGTTCATGGCATCCATGGCAGCCATGAACCTGACCCA
>CM019148.1:13989523-14028514 GCA_009733165.1 Naja naja | reverse complement strand
ATCTGGAGGCTGTCTTCCACCGTGTTTATTGGACCGTGTCCTCCTGGTTGGTGTATGCCTCCAGGGAGGTTACAGCGGCTGGCAGGCAATTGTTAGCAGCCTCCTTGAGTGAGGTCTTTCCTGCCACCTTGAAAGAGGCGGTGGTGAGGCCTCCTCAAGAAGCCTGTGGACCCGGCCGTTTTGAACAACTATCGTCCAGTCTCCAACCTTGGCTTTTTGGCGGTTGTTGGCGTATGGTGGTTCAGCAGCTTCCCTTGTTCCTGGAGGAAGCTGATTATTTAGAACCGTATCAATCGGGCTTCAGGGCGGACACAGCACGGAGACAGCATTGGTCGCACTGATGGATGATCTCTGGAGGGCTCGGGACAGGGGTTTTTCCTCTGTCCTAGTCCTGTTAGATCTCTCAGCGGCTTTCATACCATCGACCATGGTATCCTTCTGCAGCGGCTCAGAGGACTGGGGGTGGGGGCACCGTTTTGCGGTGGTTCTCCTCCTTCTTCTCGGGCAGCTGCAGTCAGTGTTGGCAGGGGGGCAGAGGTGGCCCAGGCCCCTCACTTGTGGGGCCCCAGGGGTCCTTCTCTCGCCTCTCCTGTTTAATATCTACATGAAACTGCTGGGCGAGATCATCCGAGGTTTTGGGGTGAGGTATCATCAGTATGCTGGTGATACCCAGCTTTATATCTCCACCCCAGACCAGATCAGTGATGCTCTCTCCGTGATGTCCCGGTGCCTGGAGGTGCAGGGTCTGGATGGGGAGTAATAGGCTTCAGCTCAACCCCACCAAGACTGAGTGGCTGTTCTTACCGGCATCTCGGTCTTTACTGGATGTACCATCTTTGGTCATGGGGGAGAGGTGTTGCCCCGTGGATAGGGCGAGAACCTGGGGTCCTCCTGGATTCACAGCTCGGTTTGGAGGAGCATGTGGGAGCTGTGGCCAGGGGCTTTTGCCCAGGTTCGGCTGGTTCACCAGCTCTGCCCTTATTTGGACGAGATGCCCTTGAACGGTTACTCATGCTCGTCACCTCTAGAATCGACTACTGCAATGCTCTTTACATGGGGCTCCCTTGCGGATGACCGGAGGTTACAACTGGTGCAGAATGGCGGCTGGGCTGTGATGGGGGTATCCCGATACTCCCATGTTACACCCCTCCTGCGCGGCTTGCATTGGTTGCCGGTTGCCTCTCGGTCGCCTTCAAGGTGTTAGTAACAACCTATAAAGCCCTTAATGGCTTGGGTCCAGGGTACTTGCAGGGAACGCCTCCTGCCAGCATCACTTTCCGATCGCCCTGTTCGCTCTCATAGGAGGGGCCTCCTTGGGGTGCCGTCGGTCAGGCATTGTCGGCTGGCGGTTCCCAGGGCTAGGGCCTTCTCGTGGGAGCCTGCCCTTTGGAATCAGCTCCCGTGGATCTCCGTTTGGCCGACCTCCGCTCCTTCCACGAGACCTGAAGACTTGGTTGTTTCAACAGGCGGCCTGGAATGACCCGAGGGGGTTGAGGGTTTTAATTTTTACTTTTAATTGTATCGCTTGTTTATTTGTTTAATTCTCTTTTTTGTAATTGTATTAATTTGTTCGCCCTGAGTCCTTAGGGAGTAGGGCAGCATACAAGTCGAATAAATTATTATTATTATTATTATTATTATTATTATTATTATTATTATTATTATTATTATTATTGTAGTAGTAGTAGTAGTATTCCAGTGTTGGAAGAAATATCCTTCTGGGTTCAGTTCCAAGTGGGGGAAAAGACACTGGAAACATGGAGGCTGTTTGGAAAGATGGTTTAATGGTGGACAGGACCACACGGCTTGGAGCTCCAAAGTGAAAAGAATGACCACATGCTTCAAGATGTTGGGTGAAGAAAAAGGAAGGGTCAAGATGCTGAGAGACCCTTAATTATATATTCTCTGTTGGGCCCCACCTTAGTGTTTCCTGTTCCTGTGTAAGAAATGTATCCCATTGGCTGTTAGACTCCCAGGGGCAGGGGTCTTAGCTAACTTTGTAGGTTTTGTCTGGACCACATGGCTTCACCTGATGCTGGCTGATGCAATCTTCCCAGGCCAGGTGGTGAGATGGGTAGAGGCCTTTATTATGTAGAATACTCTGGTCCAGGCCTTAATGGCCCACCCATTAACAAAGGTGGGGGTGAGCTTCTGCTTCTGAGTTTCTACTTCTCTTTTTAGAGGAAATATTCTGCCTTCATAGTATATCTTAAAATATTTCATTTTCCTAGGAGAGGGGTGGGTGCTAACTTCCTACACCAGTATTTGAGTAGCTGCCACAAAAGTGTACATTTATTTTTCCAGAGCACTAGAGGGCAGGACAAGAAACAATGGATGGAAACTAATCAAGGAGAGAAGTAACCTGGAATTAAGAAGAAACTTCTTAACAGTGAGGACAATTAACCAGTGGAACAGCTGGCCTTCAGAATTTGTGGGTGCTTCATCGCTGGAGGTTTTTTAAGAAACTGGACAGCCACTTGTCTCAAATTGTATAGGGCAGGAGTCTTCAAATTGGACTTCAACTTCCAGAATTCCTCCTCCAGTCATGTTAGCTCAGGAATTCTGGGAGTTGAAGTCCACGAGTCTTAAACTTGCCAAGTTTGAAGACCCTTGGTACAGGGTATAGCTTCCAGAAGTTGTAGGGGTTTTATCACTGGAGGTCTCTAAAAAGAGACTGGATAGTCATATCTGAAATGGTATAGGGTCTCCTGCTTCAGCAGGGGGTTGGATTAGAAGACCTCCAAGGTTCTTTCCAGCTCTATTCTGATTGAATTAAAAAGTTGATATCCATAGGGCATAGAATTTCAGTTCATTTATTTCTGCAAAAGCAGAACATCATTATGTTTCGATAGGACAGAAGAAAGGAAGGAAACAATGGCAGGAGCAGCCGTATTGACATTTGGGAGCAATATTTTATCAAGTGTATCATCCACGGGGAGTGATGAGCACAATTGCAAAACCCACCAGTGTGCGCTTCTGCCATTTTTCAAGCAGGAAATCCATGACTAATGGATTGAAACATAACCCTCGTGGAAGAGGCATAATTAAATAATTAAGAAAATAGGCATGGTCATAAATAAATGGTAATTGATAAAGCAGGGATAATAAAATCAGCATAAAAAAGGGGGCATAATTAAAGATACAGGACGACATGGGTGGAATTTAACAAAGAGAAATGGGTGTGAAAAACATCGGGCACAAGAAAAGGAGGAAAGAAAGTTGGCTTCAGAGGAACGCATCTGAAGGTCAACCCAGAGGTGGGATTATACCAGTTCACACCTATTCTCTAGAACTGGTTGTTAACATTCTAAGCAGTTCAGAGAACCAGTTGTTAGAAGAAATTACTGGTCTAATCCTGTAAGGAAGGCAGGAAGGAAACATTCTGGTGTTGCTTACAGAAACTGCCTCTCCATTAACCCTTATTACATTCTTGGCAGGACTAGACTTCCTGTCTCAGGAACGTCTCTGGAGTTTTTTTCCCCTCCTTTACTGGTACTTTGCTTGTGTGGAGTGACCATTCAAAGTTACAATGGCACTGAAAAAAGTGACTTATGACCATTTTTCACACTTACGACTGTTGCAGCATCCCCAGAGTCATGAGAGGCCAGGCAAGGAGATGTGTGCCTCGATGTGAGTGATATTGAGTTGGCCACGCCCAGCCAATAACATGACCACCAAGCCATGCCCACCAACTAAGCCATGCCCACAGAACCGGTTGTTTAAAAATTTGAATCCCACCCCTGGGTCAACCATATGTGCAATGGAAACCAACAGTGTGATGAAGCTGCTAAAAAGGCAAATACTATCTTGGAGTGCATTAAACAAGAGTGTCTGGCCCTCTCCATTCCTGGCAAATAGATAGGGAAGAAATGGAGGTAGTGACAGATTTTATTTTCCTGGGCTCCAACATCACAGCAGATGGGGACTGCAGCCAAGAAATTAAAAGACACTTGGTCCTGGGGAGGAAAGCTACAGCAAATCTAGACAGCATTCTAAAAAGCAGAGACATTGCCCTGCCAACAGAAGTGTGTATAGTCAAGGCTATGGTTTTCCCAGTTGCAATGTATGGCTGTGAAAGCTGGACCATAAGAAAAGCTGAGTACCAAAGAATGGAGGCCTTTGAACTATGGTGCTGGAGAAGACTCCTGCGAGTCCCTTGGACTGCAAGGTGATCAAACCAGTCAGTCCTAGAGGAGATCAACCCTGTCTGCTCTTTAGAAGGCCAGATCCTGAAGATGGAGCTCAAATACTTTGGCCACCCAATGAGAAGGTGGAGAAGGACTCACTTAATGCTGGGAATGATTGGGGGCAATAGAAGAAGGGGACGATAGAGAATGTGGTGACTGGATGGAGTCACTGAAGCAGTCAGCATGAGCTTAAATGGACTCTAGAAGATGGTAGAGGACAGGAAGGCCTGGAGGAACATTGTCCATGGGGTTGCGATGGGTCGGACACAACTTTGCAACTAACAACAACAAGAGCGTAACATCGGATTCACAGTAAGTCATTGTTCTGCTCTGTTTTCTGCCCCAGTCAGATAACAATGTGGCATATTGTGCCATGTTCTGGACATTACAGTTCAAAAAGGAGAGTGCCAAATTGGACCATTTGATTTTATTTGCTTGTTTGTTTGATTGACTTTTATCCTGCTTTTATTACTTTATCAGTAACTCAAGGTGACGAACATACCTACTACTCCTTCTTCCTTTTATTTTTTCCCACAATAACATATCCAACACACCTCCTCCTCCTCCTAATTTCCCCACAACACACAACTCTGTGATGTGGGTTGATCTGAGAAAGAGTGACTGGCCTAAAGTTAACTAGCCAGCTTTTGTGCCAAAGGCAGGACTGGAACTCCCAACCTCTTAGTGATTGGCTCAAAGTCACCCAAGCGGCTCTGATGCCTAAGGTAGGACTAGAACTCATGGTCTCCTGGTGATTGGCCCAAAGTCACCCAGCCAGCTTTCACGCCTAAAGCAAGACTAGAACACACAGTCTTCTAGTGATTGGCTCAAAGTCACCCAGCCAGCTTTCATATCTAAGGCAGGACTAGAACTCGCAGTCTCCTGTTTTTTAGTCTGGTGCCTTAAACATGTAGAAAGTTAGCACCCATCCCTCTCCTAGAAGAATGAATTATTTTGGGAAATATTAAAAAGGCGGGATAAAATATTTCCTCTAAAAGACAAATAAAAATCTTAAAGGAAACAGAACCCTAGAACCCCAGTTCCCAGCCCCCAGCAGATATTTTGGTGCACATTAAGAGAGACTGGGCCAGCCTATCTACAAGACAAAAGATCTCCAGCTCCTGGATGATGGGATTAAGATATGACCCCTCAGGACATAATAGGATTAGCCCTCTACCCATCTAGCAGCCGGGCTCAGTGCATTGCAAAATCACCTGGAGACATTGCATCAGCCCAAGGTTCAATCAAACTTAATTCAAACAATCTAAAAAGTTAGCTATGACCCCTGCATAGCCCCCTGGGAGTCTGACAACCAATAGAATACATTTCCCGCACAGGAACAGGAAGCTCAAGGGCAAGGCCCAAGAGAGGGTATAAATACCTCTCACTCTCCACTCAGCTGCCCAGGACCTCAGACCCATGTGGTCCTATTCACCAATAAACCATCTTTCCAATCAGCCACCATGTTTCCAGTGTCTTTCTCCCCACTTGGAACTGAACCAGATGGACATTTCTTCCAACAACCACTACACCAAAGTGTTTCAGAGAGGGACTTCCTTTCTCCTCCTCCTTGCATAGAGGGGAAGAAGAGTCCTAGTTCATTGATTGTACAGAAGAGCTGAGTTAATCAGGATTTGAATAAATAAATACTTTCAGCCTGACCAAGCTTGTGAGAATACTATAGACAAGGTTGTTGCTATTAATTCTTTTTCTTAAGCAGAGATGTGTGGGGAGGATGATCTGTTTTATTCACACTTGTGGTTTTTTGCCTGTCTCTCAAGTACAGGCAATCTATATGTTAAATATCTAAGCCGTGTTTATTTTCCAACAAAACCTGGAATGCATAATGCGTTTCCCTCATTCTTTTTTGCCACAACTGATCGAGCTTATTTATGTACGATTCGACTCAAAGTGGTTTCTTCTACATCTGTGGGACCCTCTTTTATTCTTCCCCTCACCCTTGCCCATGAATGTTTTCTTTGCTTCGGTTCAGATCAATAGCTTCCCACAAGTGTGGCACAGTGGGTGAAAGGAACAGAAATTATTCCAGGGAAAATGGCCTTCTGAGCAAACGGACGCCTGCGCACCCTTTGCTAAAAATTTTCCACTCAGTAGGGCTGGTGAAAATGAACTGCAGCTGGCCAAACAGGCTGTGGAAAAAAGACCAGTCTCAGTAAATGAGAAGCAGAATGGTCCCTGCACTCTGCCAGGACATTAAAATGAAATTCGGCATCCTGGAGAGGTGGATAACATTTCCCTCATCTTCCCAGTGCAAGGTAGTCTGTTAGGATATGTGCAGAGTAACCCTTGTATAACAAGGATATGCACACGGAAACGAGAACAGTTATGAATAAATATACAGCCACACAGAGTTAAACAAGCTGTGTTAATGTTTACTTGAAGAAATAGCACAGTCCAATAAACAGTCCATGTCATACACATTTTTAACAGTCCAGAAATATCCAGTTATAAAGTCTACTTACCCATTTCACGTCTTTTACAGCAGACAAATATCAAACCATAATACAAAAGATAACCTTTGATATCAACAGAATATCAAAGTAAAGAGAGTTACTCAGTATCGGTCCATAGTCAGTCAGTATCATTTTCAAGAGAGATCATCAGTGAGAAAGAGAATTAAACCATGATCTATAGCTCCCTCTTATGGGAACTTGCAGCATAACCGACCAACCAGAACATAGTATTATACATTATAATATTTTTCCTTAAAGCTACAGACATATATATTTGTGGTTTATATATTGTCAACCCAACTATGTTGTGTACATGTACATAACATAGTCCAACACTGGAAAGGAAATGGCTTTCTTGTCCCCAGATGCAGTGGTAGTATGCTACCAGTTCGGACTGGTTCTGCCGAACTGGTAGTAAAAAAAAGCCAACGATCAGCTGAGAGGAGGGGAAAAAATCCTGAAAGGAAAAAGAAGAGAAAAGCGCAGGATCGGCTTTTCTCTTCTTTATCTTCTCAGCTGATTGGCGCTGCAGGTCTCAGCTGGTGTGGGGAAAGCTGCGCACCGGTGCTAGGCAAAGCAGCCCACCAAGCCACGCCCACCAAGCCACACCCACCAAACTGGTGGTAAAACAATTTGAATCCCACCACTGCCCGGATGGGGTGCATTTTAATCAGCTCATCTAACGCAGTTTAATTTCTCCTCATCCTGGATTTGACGTGTTCAGGTGTTCATCCGTTGGCATCCACCAGGTGTTTTGACTTCCATTCCTGCTGCAGTTGTTCTTATAAAACTAAACAGAAAGCAATGTGGTTGCTAGATGGCAACTATTATAGCTCCTTTGCACTGGTTTAATACTTGTCATCCTTATTTACTCTCTGGTATTTTGATAAGTATTTATATCCGCTTCTTAATGCCTTTTCACCACTTTTACCACCAAGCAAATAGCTGCAAAAAAAAAAAATCATCAGCATAAAGACCACTGCAAGAGGTTGTGCTTCGTGCTCTTTTGTTCACTTGCCGAATGTGACTTAAAAGGCTCAAGCAACCGTCTCTTTAATGCATCCCTGTACGCTCCCCTCTTGACTAAGATTGATGGGTAATTGTAATGGTATTGCCAGCTCCATCAGTAGATGGTGTTGAAAGTCCATTTGTTCAATGTGCTTTGACCATGGCAAACACCTCAAATAATATAGACCTCTCCTTGGCACTAATAGAAACTGATACATGGAAAATGAAATCTATTTTTTTTTCTCTCCCCTGCTGCGGCTGGCTTCACTTTCCCAATCTTCATTTCTTCTACAAGAATGACTTGAAATGCTAACTTTTCAACAAGATTCTCCACCCACCCACCTCCATCTTCTCCCTCTCCACCCACGGGCCCCGGCGTACTTTCCTCCAAGACAATGAAGCTCATTTTGTTCGAGGATTATAAAACAGGCAGAATGTAGTATATGGAGAAGGAAATGAACAGTGACCTGGAAGAGAAATCTATGCCTTCCTACAGCTCTGATGTCTTGTGCAGACCCATCTCTGAGTGTGAAATGGATTGAAAATTAAAAAGAAGGCAAACCATTCCAAGCCCATTTAAAATAGCAGGATATAATTTGATTGCTAGGCAATCTTCTGTGCACACAACTGTCCTTATATGGGTTTTATTTTTAATAGCAATTGTACCTAGCTGACCATGGCTGATCTCAAAGACTAAGCAAGCTCAGATCAAGTTAGATCTTGGAAGGGCAATTTTGTGGAGAATGTATGCAGAGATCATGAGAACATGGAATGGAATACAATGGAATGGAATGGAATGGAATGGAATGGAATGGGAGGGGAGGGGAGGGGAGGGGAGGAGGGGAGGGAGGGAGGAGAGGATAGAATAGAATAGAATAGAATAGAATAGAATAGAATAGAATAGAATTCTTTATTGGCCAAGTATGATTGGACACACAAGGAATTTGTCTTTGGTGCATATGCTTTCAGTGTACATAAGAAAAAATAAAATACATTCATCAAGAATCATAAGATACAGCACTTAGTGATAGTCATAGGTTACTAATAAGCAATCAAATCATACCGGGGAACAAATAAAACAATATAAATTGTAAATATACAAGCAACATGGTTATAGTCATAAGTGGGAAGAGATAGGTAATAGGAAGGGTGAGAAGAATAATAATAATACAGTCTTACTAAGTAGTTTGACAGTGTTGTGGGACTTAGTTGTTTAGCAGAGTGATGGCATTCGGGGGGAAACTGTCCTTGTGTCTAGTTGTTCTGGTGTGCAGTGCTCTATAGTGTCGTTTTGAGGGAAGGAGTTGAAACAGTTTACGTCCAGGATGTGAGGGGTCTGAAAGTATTTTCACAGCCCTCTTTTTGACTCATGCAGTATACAGGTCCTCGATGGAAGGCAGGCTGGTAGTAACTGTTTTTTCTGCAGTCCTAATTACTCTCTGGAGTCTGTGTCTGTCTTGTTTGGTTGCAGAGCCAAACCAGACAGTTATAGAGGTGCAGATGACAGACTCAATAATTCCTCTGCAGAACTGAATCAGCAGCTCTTTGGGCAGTTTGGAAGCCATCAAGGTCACCACTGCAAGTGCTTGAGAAAGAGATGAACTGTTCCCACAACAAAAAAAAGCTTCATAATTGGACAATTGATCACTCAGGGGCAGGGAATAGCCAAAATAACATTCTTTCTCCTGGAAGCAAGGACACTCTCACCAGCACCTGGAGGGGCATGGATGGGAGGAATCCAGGATGGGGAGAGAGACCTGATTGGGACATGTGATGGTGGTAGAGTGTAATGTGGGGAAGAACTTTGGATTTTGAACTGGGTGGGGAAAACCTGAGGGACTTCAGATCCAGCTTTTCACCAGCTGATCCAATATGATGTGCCTGCTAAATCTATACTTTGAGGAACCCTGCCTTGGAGTCGTGATTTCCCAAGGGCTGTTACTTGGAACCCTGACAACTTGCAATATGGTTTTGGTAGTACTGTTATTTATTTATTTATTTATTTATTTATTTATTTATTTATTTATTTATTTATTAATGGGACTTGTATGCTGCCCCATCTCCGAAGACTCGGGGGCGGCTCAGAACTAAAACAGCAGCAACAATAAATAATTAAGAAAAATTAAACTAAGCAAGCCCCAAGAGAATATAAATACCAAAAAATTCAAAAAATAAAACCACCCCACCCAAAAGGGTCACAGCCCGGATTGGTCAAACAACCAGGTCTTCAAATCATGATGGAAGGTGCAGAGGTCAGGGGCCAGGCGAAGCTCCAAGGGAAGTTGGTTCCAGAGGTCAGGGGCCGTGATAAGTAAGACTGTTATACTGGCCAACTAACATAGGAGTTGAAAATAGCCTGGCATGTAATCAATCCATCAATTAAACCATCCTCCATAATCTAAAGTAGCATCCACCCACCTTGCTTCTGTACCAGCCTCCATCTGGATTGGCAGGACACCATATTCTTTTATCTTTCAAATTTGGGGGCAACTGCTCTCAATCACAGCTTGCCACAATTTTTACTGATCATCCCTTTTCTGGTTCACCGCAGCCCATGCTTCAGAACTGGGCATTACATTGGCACAAAAAGCATGCTAATAATGCCATGTGTGTTATTGCATCACCATCTTGGATGACGCCACCTATCTCTTCCATTTTGGATGACACCACCCATCTCCAGTCTACAATGCAGCCTTTGCAGCAGTTCCAAGAGAATGCCACAGCCAGTTGCATTCTGATTCAGGTGACCCTGTGGGCAAAGATAAACTCCCAAGTGGCGTCAACAGCTCTCAGGGAGAGTACTAATGACCAGGTGACTGCAAAGAAATACAATGTCAAAGGTCTGACTAGTGGACCCAAAAGAAGTAAACACTCTCGGGAGCTTGGAATTCCCCAAAATAAAACTTTATCAGATTCTGCACCATTATTGAAGAATCAAAACCAGCTCTGGTTTTCCCGCGCAAATGCTTGCTTAGTTAAAGAATAGCTTCCCTTTCTCCCCAGTCCTGTGATTATGAGACGTCCTTTTGTTATGGGAACAATGTACCTCCTTCTTAGGCACCTGCAGTAGTGGCCTTGATGGTTTCCGGGCTCTCATGATTCATGTGTCAGGGTTCCAAGTAATGGAATGGAATGGAATGGAATAGAATAGAATAGAATAGAATAGAATAGAATAGAATAGAATAGAATTCTTTATTGGCTAAGAGTGATTGGACACACAAGCAATTTGTCTTTGGTGCATACTCTCTCAGTGTACAAAGGAAAAAATAACATACATTCATCAAGAATCATAAAATACAACACTTAGTACCATGTTTCCCCGAAAATAAGACCTACCCTGAAAGTAAGACCTAGCACTATTTTCTAAACCTGCCCTAATATAAGACCTACCCCAAAATAAGACCTAGTGTAAATCTCCAGTTCCAGGAAGACTTTTCAGGGAGCAACCATGCACCCGAAACACCCCCTACACACTCACACCCACTATTTGGCACCATAAATATATAAGACCTACCCCGAAAATAAGACCTAGTGTGTTTTTGGGAGCCAAAAAAATATAAGACAGTGTCTTATTTTCGGGGAAACACGGTAATAGTCATAGGTTACTATAAGCAATCAAATCATACATAGGTTACTAATATACAATCAATATGATATACCCAATAAAACTATTATTTGAGGAATCTACCTGCCTCGGAGTTTTGTTCGTTATGGGTGTATTACATGGAATCCTGACATATCCTGGCTTTCATTCTCAGATCTCTGAATTCGATTCTACATGCACAGCTTTTCATTTCATGCCACAAACTCTGGAAGAAACAGCAGGGTAAATAGCACTCAATTTGAAACATGCTTAAGCTGGGCAAATTGGCGCAGCGCTTCAAATTAATCTGAAGCTATGGGGCTATTTTTCTTCCCTACCTAATGTTGACAATTTTATGGCTTTTCCGTAAAGCCCATAAATTAACTCACACATAGAGCATGCCACGACTAATTACATTGCAATTGAACCAATGTTAGTTCCAGGTCAACAGACCTCGACCTTAAAAAGACTGGATCAATTACTAACGTTCTTCCTTCCTTCTTGGAGCCCAGCCAGACCTCCATAAGAAATTGGGGTGGGGGGGAGAATGGAAAAATGGGTTTAATACTTTCAGTTTCCTGAAGACTAAATTTGCATATTGTGCATCTTTTTTTCTTTTGGCAGAACTTTATGTTGGGGGGAGGGGAAAGATGCTTAAATTGTGGAGGTTGGATAACTGCCTTCTAAATTTCTTGTTAATATGCAGACCGAAGAATTAAGCAGGAAGCATTTTTGAAGAGATAAGAAGGAGCAATGGAGAAAGCTTTTCTACTAATCCCTTATCAACATGCAGATCTCAAAACCAAATTGCTTACAAGTGTTCAGCTTTTTCCCTGATCCTCCTTAAAACCACCGTTTGGGGCTGTTACTTCCCACCACCACACTTGTAAGAAGATTGAGCTCTTCTTTAGCCCACGCCCCAGGGGTCCCCAACTCCTGAGCCACAGCCCACTGCCGAGCCATGAACCATTTGGAACTGGGCTGTGGAAGTGACTGCTGAGTGAAGGTGCTCATCCCCGTTTGCATAAGCAGTGGGCGCGCACAGCTGCCACTTTGCCACTCATGCGAAACCACAAAAAATGACACTGTGTCATGACTATTTATCAAGTGGGTACTTTATTTGTGGGAACATCTCCTGCCAGCAACGATTGCCCATCGCCCTGTGCGCTCCCACAGACAGGGCCTCCTTGGGGTGCCGTCGGCTAGACAGTGTCGGCTGGCGACCCCCAGGGTAGGGCCTTCTCGGTGGGAGCACCCACCCTGTGGAACCAGTTGCCCCTGGAGCTGCGGTTGGCCCCTGACCTTCATTCCTTCCATCGCGACCTGAAGACACGCTTTTTCCAACTGGCTGGCCTGGATTGAGGGGGTTGGGTTTTTATGGGTTTTTATGTGTAGCATCATTTGGGTTTTAGATATTTGTTTGGGTTTGAGATTTAATATTTTTTAATAATTTTTTAAATTTTGCATTGTTTGTTTTTATTGTTGTGAGCTGCCCTGAGTCCTTCGGGAGATAGGGCGGCATATAAATCCAAACAAACAAACAAATAAATAAATATTTGTTAAGAGAATCATGCAGTCATTAAGCGAATCTAGTTTCTCCTATTGACTTTGCTTGTTGGAACCCACTTGATAAATAGGAAGGTTGCAAAAATGGCAATCACGTGACCCCGGGATGCTGCAACAGTTGTACAATAGATGCTGGTTGTTAAGTACCCAATGTCAGGGAATAATAGACCCATACCAAGCAAAACTCCGATTCCTCAAAGAATAGCTTTATTGGATATGTCAATCAGTGGTGGGATTCAAAAACTTTTACCACTGGTTCAGTGGGCTTGGCTTGGTGGGTGCACTTTGCGCGTGCACACAATTCACGTGCATGCGCACACCAAACACGCACTTTGCGCAGGTGCCAAGGCATTCTAACTCATCTCCTGCAAGCCTGCACTCTTTCGGTCACTTCAGCAGCTGCCGCGCGGCACTCTTCTGTGCTGCGCAAAGCAGCTGTGCTTCAAAAGCAGAAGATAAAGGTGAGTATGGGAGCCCGGGTACCTGGGTGGGCCCAACAGCAGAGCAGTAGAGAGAACTGGCTCAATCTCTGCTGCTCATCGCTGCTGCCGGCTCGGCAGAACTGGGCTGAACCAGTAGCATACCACCACTGATGTCAATGTTGGCACAGATTTGGTGAAAACTGACTCTGAAGGTTCCCGCGGTTTTCACCTAATTAAAAGCAAAAGTAAAAGTTGTTTTGATAGTTTTGAGATAGTCACAATCAATCACATGGTCCAATCACACTGCCATCTGGTTGCCTGGTGACATCATTCCTCCTTCCTCTGACCAGCTGTGAGAATGTCCTTGGTTCCCAAGAGAAAGTATTTTGTTTTGGCTACAAAATCTCAGCTCGCTCAAATCCCCCCTCCCCATCCCTCAGCTCCGCACAAACAAGCAAAGCCCTATCTGTGGGATGCAGACAGCGCACAAAACCAAACCCCCTCTGGTCCACAGAAAAACCGTCTCTCCACAGAACTGGTCCCTAGTGCCCAAAAGGTTGGGGGCCACTGACATAGGGCTTTGTTGGTGAAAAGCACTTGCAAAATATATTGGTCACCAGTGCAACTCGGAGAGTCACTTTGGTCTAGTGATTAAGGCACCAGGCTAGAAACCGGGACACTGTGAGTTCTAGTCCCACCTTAGGCATGAAAGCCAGCTGGGCGACTTTGAGCTGGTCACTCCCTCTCTACCCACCCTACCTCACAGGATTGTTGTTGCGGGGAAAATAGGAGGAGGAAGATTTGTTGAATATGTTTACCACCTTAAGTTACTTGTAAATATAATAAAGGTGGGATATAAATGAAATAAATAAATAAACTCCCAGAGTTATGATGTTACACAACAGTACTGGAATTGTCCACAGGTCATAAAGGCTACTTCAATCAATTGATCGATCGATCAGAACAGAACTGGAAGGCACCTTGGAGGTCTTCTAGCCCAACCCCCTGCTCAAGCAGGAGATCTTATACCATTTCTGATAGGTGACTATCCAGACTCTTCTTAAAAACCTCCAGTGATGAAGCACCCACAACTTCTGAATGCCAGCTGTTGCACTGCTTGATTGTCCTCCCTGTTGGGAACTTTTTCCTTAATTCCAGGTTGTTTCTCTCCTTGATCAGTTTCCATCCCTTGTTTCTTGTCTTGCCTTCTGGTGCTTTGGAAAATAGGTTGACTTCCTCTCTCCTTTGTGGCAGCTCCTCCAATACTGGCATACTGCTTCATTCTGCACCAACTGATTTCTACGTGATCTTCAAAGCAGCCCCCATGTTGGATAAAATGATCCAATAATTTTATGTTTATAATCTCAATATCGTCTGTAATTAATATTGATAATTTTTTTAAATTACATTTATATGCCGCCCTTCTCCGAAGACTCAGGGCAGCTTACAATTTTTGGGATACAACCCAGTGTGCTCAGCAATAGCCCTCATTCCATTGTATATGCCTGCTTATTACTAAGCGGCATTTTTACAAAGTCAGCTTATTGCCCCAACAATCTTGGGTCCTCAATTTACCTACCCCGAGAGGATGGAAGGCTGAGTCAACCTTGACTGAGTCAACCTTTCTCTTTGTTTGCGATACTTTAAGTGATCTCAGCGTTAGAATGTCTATCATTTTAATTAATGTGTAAATATCCTTGTATCCAAACAACATAATGCATCAAGATTTACAATATATAATAAAAAGAGGAGGGAAGGAACAGCCCCCATAACAAGCAAACTGCAATAGTCCGTAATAATGTTAATTATCTGGCTCTAGTCACACACTGCAAAGAAATGCCTTCACACTCAGCCTAATTTAACCAATCTCGGCTAAAGACCTGTCCAGGTTAGTGTGAAGTCTTTTCCTCCTCCTCCTCCTCCTCCCCCTCCCCCTCCCCTTCCCACTCCACCTCCAGAAGCCTTTCTTTTGAGAGAAGCTGGATGAGATTCTTTTATCTGTGGTTCTTTCTCACAATCCAACTGAAGGACACCTCTGAAGGAGAAAGATGAGCCATAATGAAAAACAATATGAAAATTAATCAAAAATGACACTGTAACTGATGTGAAAAATAATTCCTTTGGCAGAACACTGCCTTTTTTTTCTCAATGTAATACCAATTGTTTATCACTTGGAATGTTCTTTAACGATTTGAGCAAAGTGAAGATGCTACTATCCAGTTATGGGGAAAGGAGAGGAGACAGAAGTATTCAAGAAAAGCATGGCCTTGCAGTCTCTTCTCCCCTTTCTCTCTGTCTCTTTCTCATAGCAGTAGAGGAAGGAAGGAAGGAAGGAAGGAAGGAAGGAAGGAAGGAAGGAAGGAAGGAAGGAAGGAAGGAGGAGGAGGAGGAGGAGGAGGAAGGAGGAGGGAGGGAGGATATGCAGTGGCAGATAGACAAATCATACATGCTTCTGAGTTATGTCAGATCCAATGATTTCCTGGATATCTATGGAAGTATTTTATTACTCCACTTTGTGAATAATTTAGTTTAGTTTAGTTTAGTTTAGTTTAGTTTAGTTTAGTTAGGTTAGGTTAGGTTAGGTTAGGTTAGGTTAGGTTAGGTAAGTGGGTTTTTTCCATATTGTTGCTATACTCATATAGGAGGACTGGCTGAACCTGGGGCACAGTTAAAGGAGGTATCAGCCTAGAATCCATACATAGCCACAAGTGAAATAACTCACATCTGCCTTGAATTCCATTTTTTTTTTTTTTTTAATTACATTTATATGCCGCCCTTCTCCGGAGACTCAGGGTGGCTTACAATTTTTGGGATACAACCCAGTGTGCTCAGCAATAGCCTTCATTCCATTGTATATGCCTGCTTATTACTAAGCGGCATTTTTAAAAGGTCAGCTTATTGCCCCCAACAATCTTGGGTCCTCAATTTACCTACCCCGAGAGGATGGAAGGCTGAGTCAACCTTGAGCCTGGTGGGATTCGAGCCTACAGCAGTTGTAGGCAGCTGGAACTTAAGTGCAGGCAATTAACAGCCTGAGCCACAATTGACCCTTATCTACCTCCAAGCAGGTGCTAATTTAGGGTTAGTTGAGAAGATTCTTGTGCATTGGCATGAGCAGCAATAAATCACTTTAACCGAACACGTGGACCTGAATTTTTGCTCATTAGCATCATACATTCTCCATATAGTATAGTAATAGTAACTTGACATATCTAATTCCCTCAATTGTTCATCCTACGATTTAGCCTCCAGGGCCCCTATCATTTCTTGTTGCTTTTCTCTGCTATCTTTCTTAAAGTCTCAACATCTGTATTCTGCACAGCTCACAGACCGTCTACCAAATATCTTCAAAACAGCCCTCTGGTTTGTGTTCAGCCACCTCCACTGTGTATGTGCTTCACGGGGCGAAATAAACATGGCAGGGAAGTTGAGTCAAATCAGTGCTAAAGTGTAGCATTCAGATAATGTTTGCCAAAAGCTGTAACTTGTCAACCTCCCAGAAAATGGTTCTGCGACTCTACAGGAAATGCCTGTCATTTCTTCTGAATTGCTTCCCCTAAACTGGCAAGCTTGCTGCAAGGAATCCAAGAGAGTTAGGACAAATGACAGCCATTTAGGATAGAAAGGCCTTGGAGGGAGAAAGAGCTAGGCGGTCAGTTTGCCGAGATTATAAAAGAACTCCACTGTTCATTCTGCAACAAGGCTGATCCATTTTTGAAAGAGTCTTAAGCAAAGTGATCTCTAATCTGGATGGGCTTAATTCATGGGACAGGTTATCCTCAGTTTACAATTGTAGGAAGCTTTCCCCCTCCCCAGATTAAAATATTCTTTATTCTTAATATTAAGAGAAGCAGAATATTATATTTCCCCAAAGGAGAAATGGAGAAACATGTTCTTAAAGGCAGAAAGCAGCCCCAGTCTTCTTGTATAGTAAAACAGCCCCCAGCAGATGCCTGAAGTCTTTAGAGATGAATATTTTGTGCCCATTAAGAAAGACTGGGCCAATCTATTCATAAACAAAACACCTTCAGCTCCAGCTTATGTGAGTAAAATTTACACCCCCCACCCAAATTCTAAGAACAGGATTTTTTTTTAATTCATATTTATATGCCGCCCTTCTCCGGAGACTCAGGGTGGCTTACAATGTTTGGAGCACAACCCAATGTGCTCAGCAATAGCCTTCATTCCATTGTATATGCCTGCTTATTATTACTAAGCGGCATTTTTACAAAGTCAGCTTATTGCCCCCAACAATCTTGGGTCCTCAATTTACCTACCCTGAGAGGATGGAAGGCTGAGTCAACCTTGAGCCTGGTGGGATTCGAGCCTGCAGTAATTGCAGGCAGCTGGAACTTAAGTGCTAGGCATTTAACAGCCTGCACCACCAAGGCCCTAAATGTGACCTTTAGGGCATAATAGGATTAATCCACCACCACTGAAATAGCAAAAGACACAAAAGGCCATTCATTGCTCAATCCCAAGAACAGTTCAAACTTCAAAGTCACAGAAACCTATAAAGATCCATCCATTCATTCAGTCATTTTGTCAGCTGTCCCAGAACCGCATGCTGTTGTTGGGTCTGTTCATCAGTAAACAGAGACGTTCTTTCCATGCGGCCTCCATTTTATTTCCTTTCTCCATTTAAATGTGAGCCAGTAGTATGCAGCAACTGCCAAAAAAGCTAACCCAGTTCTAGGCTGCATAAACAGAGGGCTCAAACTGTTAATACCACTTATAATACCACTAGAAAGAGTGCAGAGAAAGCAACAAAGATGATTAGGGGACTGGAGGCTAAAACATATGAAGAACTGGGTATGTCTAGTCTAATAAGGGAGACATGATAGCAGTGTTGTTCCAATATCTCAGGGGCTGCCACAAAGAAAGGGAGTCAAGCTTTTCTCCAAGGCACCTGAGGGCAGGACAAGACAAGAAGCAATGGGTGGAAACTAATCAAGGAGAGAAGCAACTTAGAACTAAGGAGAAACTTCCTGACAGAACAATTAATCAGTGGAACAACCTGCCTCCAGAAGTTGTGAATGCTCCAACACTGGAAGTTTTTAAAAAGATGTTGGATAACCATTTGTCTGAAGTGGTGTAGGATTTTCTGCCTAGGCAAGGGATTGGACTAGAAGACCTCCAAGGTCCCTTCCAACTTCTATTCTCTTTTTCTTATACAACTGACATTCAAACAATATATGTATTATGTCTTCTATCTCTGGGGCTCCACAAATACAAGTACATTCATTATAAGGGACTTGGGCAAACCTTCTTTATTTAACCACTGTGCTCAGCTGCCCAAAATTTGCTCAAGTAAATATCTCCCTAAGATGTTTGAGCATTTCTCTTTTTATGTACAGTTTGGAAGGTCGGCTTATGGCAGCTTACCTATTTTATCAAGCAACCAAGCTCAGAAAGATTGGTATATCAAATATGAATCACCTGTTTACCAGGTTTCTTGTAAACCTATTATCTCAGATCCAGAAAAGAATCTCACCAAATCACAGACTTTACCAGCCAGCTATATTCCAAGCTGTAATCTGTATGGTGTCTCTGAGTCAAACTGTTCTGGATAGGAACGTTGACAATTCAGACAATCAAATTGTTTCTGGGGCTGGAACAATGTTGTCAATGCTTCCTGTATTTACATAGTTATTATAAAATTCAGCCTGTATTGTAACTGTTGTTATCATAAGAGTATTTGCACGTAGTCCTCGACTTACAATCACAACTGAGCCCGACATTTCAGCTGATAAGAGAGACAGTTGTTAAATGGCTTTGCCCCATTTTATGATCTTTCTTTCCACGGTTGTTAAGTGAATTGCTGCAGTTGATAAGTTAGTAAACTGGTTGTTAAGTGAATCTGGCTTCCCCATTGACTTTGCTTGCCAGACGGTTGCAAAAGGAGATCACATGACCCCAATCATAAATATGATCCAAGCATCTGAATTGTGAATTTTGCCAAGGTTGAGAAACACTGCTCCATTAGGTCAGTCTAACAGAGCCTGGAAGTGGCAGTCCTGTAAGTATCTAGGTGCCAAACCATACAGTGCTTAACAGGTCAGTTAAATCAGCACTTTGATTTGTCCCAGGAAGTGAACTGATAACCAATACAAACCTCATGGTATTATTGCTTGTTCCCACAATTATAGTTCATTAACTCTCAGGGCACTGTTTCCTGGACCAATTGTAATTTTTTGGGATCCAATCTGGGTTGGTCACCAGGACCAGAGGTTTTGACTTCTGAGCTCTCGGACTGGTGGTGAAACCCATCTTCAGGGAATTTTAAGTACTCAGAAGATGGGATCCGGCACAAATCCGAAAGCTTGGAAGACCAAAAAAGGAGTGCAAAGTGAGTGTTATTTATACCCTCTCTTGGGCTTTGACATTGAGCTTCCTGCTCCTGAGCCAAGGGCATGTATCCTATTGGTTGCTGTAGGGGTCGTGTGAAAATCCTAGGAGTTTGTCTGAGATAAGTTTGGTTGAACTGTGCTGAGTGATGGAATGTAGGGGCTTGGTTGTGCCATGTGGTAAGCTGTGCTGCTAAATGGGTAGAGTGCTAATCCTTTTATGTCCTGAGGGTCATGTCTTAATCCCATCAGTCTTTTGTTTTGTAGGTAGGCTGGCCCAGTCTTTCTTGCACTATTAACAAAGGTGGAGGGCTGCTTTCCCTTTCAAATATTTCCTAGAATATTTCATTCTTCTAGGAGGGGGGTAGGTGCTAACTTTCTACACCTGGGGCACGTATATTCACCTTCATTCAAATTTAATTTTCACATAGTTTTAAAGGCCCCCTTGTGTGAAGGGCACTGTAGTTGCAATACAGAAATTTAGTATAATGCTATTATGGACCCCGATACAAGTACCATATGAGTTTTTTTTTCAGGTACCAAATTCCTCAAGCATTACTAATTTAAAAGCTGGAGTTCTGTAGCTCTATAATGCAGGCATCAAGGAATTAAACAGGGGAATTTTGCTCTTCTCTTTTCTAATTATCCACCAGCTATTCCTCTTAGTTTCTCTCTCCTTTGTTTCCCCTTCTTCTCTTTATCTTCTTTTAACCAGAGACTTGTAATATTTATACAAGTTCTTACTCAGTTAATGAAGCAAAGTAATTGAGCAGTAATAGCTGTTCTTTCAAGGATCCTAAAATAGATGGGAACACTGGAAATCAATGTGTTGTCCGTACAGTGTGGGAAAAGGCCCATATTTCTTGAGGTAAAACATTTATTTGTTTTCTCTTTTTTTCCCAGTGAGGTAAAATAGCATATTTCCATTTATATAAGACCAATTATACATGGGGAGGCTGGAAGACTCAAGAGATTTTGCTGAACTGCTGGTTAATAAGACGTGTCTGAAATTTCTTTGACTGTAGTGAATTTCAGAGGTGAAGGGAAAAATAAACTTTCAAAGGAGAAGGGCAAGAACTTTCTGACCTCTGGCTGCTGGCTAATAGAAGATGTCAAGTATTAATCCCTAAGAGGATCTCAGCTTTTATTTTTAAAGCTTAGAATATTTAGATTAGGAGTCAATGACTTGTGACTTCAGACCATCAAAGTATACATTATTGGCAAAATTGACCCCTTCCTAAAATAAAATTATTTTATTTATTTATAATCTAATGCTCCTTCTGCTCTAGTTGCAACAATTCAAGGCATTTTGCCTAAGAAAAATAAAAACATCACAATACCGTTTAGCATAATACAAATTATGTACACTTATAGACTGGGTGAAACCAGGCTTAATAGCAGTAACTGTGAGAGGGATCTTGGAGTCTTAGTGGACAACCAGCTAAATATGAGCCAACAGTGTGCAACAGCAGCCCCCAAAGCCAATACAACCCTAAGTTGCATTAACAGAGGGATACAATCACGATCAAGTGAAGTATTAATACCATTCTGTAAAGCCTTAGTGAGACCACACTTAGAATACGGCATCCAGTTTTGGTCACCACACTATAAAAAATATGTTGAGACTCTAGAAAAAGTGCAGAGAAGAGCAACCAGGATGATTAGGGGACTGAAGAATAAAACATATGAAGAACAGTTACAGGAACTGGGCTTGGCTAGTCTAGTGAAGAGAAGGACCAGGGGAGACAGGATAGTCTTCCAATATTTGAGGGGCTGCCACAGAGAGGAAGGGGTCAAGCTGTTTTCTAAAGCATCTGTAGGCCAGACAAGGGATAATGGATGGAAACTGAACAAGGAGAGATTTAACCTGGAAATAAGGAGAAACTTTCTGACAGTGAAAACAATCAACCAATGGAACAGCTTGGTCTTCGGAAGTTGTGGGAGCGTAATCACTTGAGACTTTCAAGAAGAGATTGGACTGCCATTTGTCAGAAATGGTGTAGGGTCTCCTGCTTGAGCAGGGGTGGGTGGACTAAATGATCTACATCTAGATTCTACAAAGTCCTTTCCAACTCTGTTAATTTGTAAATCTGTAAGTTTTAAGCTAATCAATTAAGTCTATCCATCATTTGCACCAAAGCCCATTGGAATAAGATAGTCCTCACAGTTTTGCTAAATGCAAGCAAGGTGAAGCAGAAGAATCTTCTTGGATGAGAAACAAAACATCTTCAAAGAAAAACCAGTTGCCTCTTGAAAAATCACCTTTGAGACAACCATGACTGAGAATATCCATAGACATGTATTCCATAATATAGGGGTCACCACAAAAAGGCATCCATCTGGGCTCCCACCTCCTTTGCTTATGACAATTGTAGCAATGCCCTGGTCATGAATTTGGATGTTTGGCAACCAGCTTGCATTAATGATGGTTTCAGCATCCTATGGTCACAGGATTGCCACCTGCAACATTAACAACCAGCTCTGAAAATCAAAGTCAATGGTAAATTGCAAATTGTATATATTAGATGTCACATTTAACAACCACACAGGATTTACTTAATGACTGCAGCGGAACTGATGTTATAAAGCAGATGTGGTCACATGATGTTTCACTTAATGACTACATCATCTAGGGAGGGAGTTGCTTGGTCCCAAATGCACTTGTTAAATGAGGACTGCCTATAAATAAATTTGGAAAGACTTATACCACAAGATGAGTTGTTCAGATGCCGGACCAATTCAGAGGCTGTCCTGGGAGAAACTGGACTGTAACTGAATGTTTTGCAGAAATGGATTGACTTATTCTAAACTTGGGGAAATAAAACCTGGGACAGCTGACTTTACTCCAATAATTTTTGTGTGTGTGTGTGTTTTGTGTATGTGTTTGTGTGCACGCACATGTATGCATGCTTAGTTTTAATACATTTAATTTTATGTTTCTGTTTGCTCTGGAGTTGAGGGATCAATCCACATAAAAGCATAAAGAAATAAACACTAAAAATCAATAAACCATGGAAATTGCAGCAACCCAACCTCACCCTCCCAAGAACACACACACACACACAAACTATTCAGTCTCTTTTTTCTCTTCCTGGGTTTTATACAAATTCGTTCTGTAGTGTGGCTGCATTGTTATGTTTTTTTTCAAACACACAAGTATCACTTGGAGGCAGAAATTAGTAGGTTTATTGAAATTGAATCTTAGTAAATTGGAGGTGTGAGAACTGACAGTTCCTCAGTCTTGGAAATTAAAGGAGCCGCTCACTCTGGCTAGGGCTGCATTCACTTTAAAATAGCAATTGTATTGTTGCAAGAAAAAGACAGAACTGGGGAGTTAAATGTGTTGTCAGTTTACAGTCCTAATGTTGCCCAAGAGATCCAAATTCAACCCCTCCTGAATTCTGTTGACCCTTATCTGGTGCCAATTTAGTACTGAACTTTAGTTGACCAGTAATGGTTCATATCTTAAGTTGCGGTACAGAGAATTTAGGGTAGGGTAAGGTAGGGATGAGAGAGAAGGAGAGAGAGGGGGGGGAGGGGGGAAAGAGAGAGATGATAGATATAGATGGGTGAATGATAGGATAGGGATGAGAGAGAGAGAGAGATGGAGGAATAATAGGGTAGGATAGGGATGAGAGAGAGAGAGATAATAGGGTAGGGTAGAGTAGAGTAGGGTAGGGTAGGGTAGGGTTAGATTAGATTAGATTAGATTAGATTAGATTAGATTAGATTAGGATTGATATTCTCATCTTCTCATCTTCCCACCCTCCTTCCTCACTGCTAAATCTGTTGTTGGAATACAGAGTCTTCTTCATTTAGTGGTCCTTACACACCACTTTTGAACCTAGTTTGACTTTCAGATTCCAGATCTATGCCCCTTTATTTATTTATTTATTTATTTATTATTTGCACTTGTATGCTGCCCCATCTCCGAAGACTCGGGGCGGCTCACAATTAAAACATGAAACAGTAAATACTTAAAAAACTATTAAATTAAATTACAAGTCCAAATATAAAACTAAAAACCATTAAAACTATCCCTCACCCAGGGGGGCGGTCACAGCCCGGGTTGATCAAACAGCCAAGTTTTTAGCCCACGGCGAAAGGTGCAGAGGTCAGGGGCCAGGCGGAGCTCCAAAGGCAGTTGGTTCCAGAGGTCAGGGGCCACAACAGAAAAGGCTCGTCGTCGGGGAATTACCAATCGGCACTGACCTGCCGATGGAATCCCGAGGAGTCCTTGCCTATGAGCTCGCACAGGCGGCCGGCATTCGATATTGGAAGAAGACGCTCCCTTAAATATTGAGGACCCATGTCATGAAGGACTTTATATGTTAACACTAGAACCTTGAACCTCACCGGCGCAACCGGCAACCAATGCAAGCCGCAGGAGGGGGGTAATATGGGAGACCGGGTAACTCCCATCACCACCGACGCCGCCGCATTCTGCACCAGCTGCAATCTCCGGATGGTGTGCAAGGGGAGTCCTAAATAGAGAGCGTTGCAGTAGTCGAGTCTAGAGGTAACAAGGGCATGAGTAACTGTGTGCAGGGCATCTCGGTCCAGAAAAGAGCGAAGTTGTTGAACAAGGCGGAGCTGGGCAAAGGCCCCCCTGAGGCCTCTTGACTTATTTATTTATTTATTTACTTGGACTTGTATGCCGCCCCCTCTCCAACTCGGGGCGGCTCACAACTAAAAACCAACAATAAATTAATTACTTAAAAAAATATTAAACACTAACAAGCCCCATTACTATAAAACCCCACTGTACATTATACAGTTTAAAAACTGATTTACATGGATATGGTTTGAAGACAGAGGGAAATGCAGTGTGAGACTGCCTGTTCTGAATTTTCTTTCTGGAGAAAGCCAGTGGGATCTGTATCACTTGGATACAGGACTGGATTTCCGGCCCCATTATCCATTGTGCAGTTCTTTCAAAGCAAAATACCCGGTGTAGCATATTTGATGCCTGAGTCAGAATTCCATTTTGTACCAGACTTCTAAAGCTGTCAGGCATACAAAGCCAGTTCCTTTGAAGACTGGTTTCTCTCCCCCGCCCCAAAATTTCCTGTAGAAAACTACAGCATTACGATTTAAGTAATCCCCGTAGAAATAATTTCCTTTGTCCTGCAGCCTTTCAGATCTATGGCACCAAACAGATGGCCTTCAATGGTTGACAGTCAGTGCATTCAAATCTGAAGCTTCTCCCCTCTCCTTCTGGATACTGAAAAGCCTGCACATAAACAGAAGGGAAAACACACACACACACAAAATAATCCACAATTGGGGACAATGACTAAAGCAGATTTACGACATTAGGAAATTCTGCATTTAATAGGCAGTTTTGTGGCAAATCCAAAGGTAAGAGATGACAACTGGGGAAAAAATAAATATTTGGAGCCTATTGAAACTTTTTGTTGTGGTTGTTGTTTCACCAATATCAAACAACTTCTGGGGGCAAGTTGTTCCACTGATTAATTGTTCTAACTGTTCGGAAATCCTTCCTTATTTCTAGGTTGCTTCTTTCCTTGATTAGTTTCCATCCTTCGCTTCTTGTCCTGCCTTCAGATGCTTTGGAGAAAAGGTCTTCTCTGTGACATGTATATGTGTACTAATTAATTATTCTAACATGGTTACAGCTAGATCCTTGACTTATGACCACAATTGGGACCAGAATTTCTATTGAGTTTGACACCCCTGAGCTAGGAGGACATTCCCAAAGGCCTGTTTCTTCCTCCCATGGTGTCTGTAAGTAGATGCTCTAACAAAATCAGGTCAGGTTTGCCATCAGACCTTTCGTTTTCAAAAACTCCCTTCTGGGGAGGCGGTTTTCCAACCATCCTCTGCCAGCATCAAACTGGCTAAGGTTTGTTGGCAGGAAACGAGAGCAAAAGCCTAGAAGGTCCAACCTTTTTCCATGGAAACCAGAGGAATGTTGCTTTCCGGCCCGTGTTCAGAAAGCCATTTGAGATGGGCTGAAGACCCAGGAGGCAATTTAAAGAAATCAGAAGGGAGGAAAGAGAGCCAGATCGTTTTTTGGCACAGAGGATCTGGGATGGTGTCTTTGATCTCTAAACTCCTTTCAACAGGGGGGGCATTTAAGGTGAATTAAAACGTAGTGCACTGACAATCTCATTCATATACTCCTGCACATCGGAGAGATCATTTTTCCCTTGGGAAATATATTGATTTAGTTAGGGTTTTTTTTTTCTTCATCACCACCTGATTCCAAACAAAATGAAGAGCATTTACAAGAAGTTCAAAGGAAGGGGCATTCTTATAGACAAAGCGGCTAAGAGCTATTTTCAGAGGTGTCCACAGGAAGGAGTGTCAAAATCTGCAAGGTGGCAAGTGAGGTTTTTGGAGTGAAAGTCAACGACCATTGGGCAGCTTTTGACCCTCTCACACACTCCTCCTCCTCTCCTTCTCTTTCTCCTTCCTTCCTTCCCTCCCTCCCTCCTGCTCCTCCCTCTTCTCCTTCCCATCCTCCTTCCTTCCTTCCTTCCTTCTTCCTTTCCTACTTCTCCTCCTCTCCTTCTGTTTCTCCTTCCTTCCTTCCTCCTCCCCCATCCTTTCCTTCCCATCCTCCTTCTCCTTCCTTCTTCCTTTCCTCCTCCTCTCCTTCTCTTTCCTTCCTTCCTTCCCTCATCCTCCCTCCTCTTCCTCTTCTTCTCCTTTCCATCCTCCTTCCTTCCTTCCTTCCTCGTCTTTCTCCTCCTCCTCCTCCTCTTTTGCTACTAAAACCAAAGAGGTTATTTCTGTTTCTGTACCAATTCATACTGGATTTCCTGGCAGCTTTGTCCAAATGCCTCTGGGAACAATGTTTCAAGACATAATGGCATTCCCCTGGACACTTGACAACCAGACACAATGCAAAAATGATAGTTGAAAACAGCCCTCTCCTTGATACACAAATTGCTACGGAAATAAGAAAACTAAAGAGTTCAGCCTGGTTCTAATTTTAATTGCTGTCTTTAGGCTGAATTCTTTTAGTCTACTATTAATGCATTATTTGTCACTGCAACTGGACTCTGAACACCCCTGCCTGAGATTTGTTGGACTCCCAATGTGTGTGTATAAAATTGCTTGGCAAACTTGATTCTAGTCCTATCTTGTTGCAAACCAGAGATGAGCTGGACTTTGGTTCTGAAGTTGAAAAGGTTATTTAAAGCAGGCATGCACATTGTTTGTACCTCCTTAAGCAAGGAAAGCATCTTTTCCTGGGCTAGAATAATAGTTGCATAATCCTAAAAAAATTCATAATTAAGTTTAGAGGTTCCATTGGTGGTCCACAGAGAAATGTCACCCCAAAGCACCCTCCCCCAAAAGCAATTAATCCAGGCTGCGTGGGAACACAAGGCTGTGCTTCCTACATGGCCCCTGGGAATACAAGGCTTGCGTCACTTGCATTGCGAACAACATGAGGTAGTGAGGGGAGTGGGGAAAGGGCGGAGGGGTGGAACTTGCCCCACTCATCCCACATGCCTGGCCTGGCCACCAGGCTGCTTCTTTCCGCCTCTTTCTTCTGCTTTTGGCTGCACACAAGGAAAGCAGCAAAAGTCTTTCTTTCTCTCCCCCAAACTCTGCCAGAAATGAGTCTTTGGGACCCTGCAAGGCATCCTGCTCCAAGAGGCTGTGCTGGCATGACAAGTCTCACAAAGACTCATTTCTGGCGGAGTTTGGGGGAGAGAAAGAAAGACTTCTGCTGTTTCTGCTGCTTTCCTTGCATAAAGCCAAAAGTCTCTCTCTCTCTCTCTCCCCCTGAGAATGGAGCTGGAGATGGTATCCTGCGATCCCAAATAAAGAATGATCAATCAGTAGGAAAACAGGATGGGGAATTTTCCTGCAGATGGTTTTTGGGATTTTCCCAGGGTCTCTGGTCCACAGGATTTAAAATTATGAGTTTGGTGGTCCCTGAGGTCCAAACAGTTGGCGACCCCTGCCATGGAGTGTTGGCTGTGGTGAATCAGCCCATTCCACTCAAGAACAGCAATGGAGCTATCGGTAATAAAGAGACTGCTTATACTTAAGACTGACAGGATGCGTGAGGGAGAACATTTCTGCTGAAAATCACACAAAAAATAAACTTAGCCCAGCTATCAAGCATCCACCTGGGAAGCCATGCCCTCTCTTCTTTATACAATGGTGCATTCTCAATACATAAATCACTAACTAGAGAGTGTGGGCTGAAACACTAGCAATCTGTCATGGGACGTAAACGACAAAGTGTCTTTGCAGAAAGAAGAACACGGAAAAAGTCTGGATAATAAACAAAACACCTGCTTAAGTTATGAAGCAGAGGATAATAGGAATCAGTGTTTTGGACTCTTATATACTCCCCCTGGCTCCCTTGAACAATTGTAATGTCAGCGTTTGGAGTAATGGACCCATTGGAAGCAGAACTCTGAGGCAGGTAGATTCCTCAAAGAACATGTTTATTGGATACATCATATCAGCACAGCCAGCAAAAACCAACTCTAAAAGTTCCTGAGGTTTTCACCTAATTAAAAGAACGGAAGTCTCCCCTCCCAGGTGTAACTGGTCACATTGTCCCAATTAGATGGATGGAAGGCTTGTCTCCTCCTTCAACAGCCACCTGTTACAATGACCTTGATTCACACAGGAAAACTTTTTGCTTTGACTGCTATCTACTTCCCCACTCCCTTCCCCCTCTCAGGCTTCATGGCAACTATGAGGCAGCACAAGATGGCTTCAGCCAGGTTCACTTCACAATTGATCTATATATAAAAGGGTAGTGTCGTGGTTAACATACTGTATGGCTTAGACATTGCAATCTGAGGGGAAATTATCCTGTTAGGTGAAATGTATGAATGAGTGGGGATGAGAGAAGAGGATACAGTTAGTCCTTGACTTAGGGACCACCTTGGGTCCAGAATTTGCATTGCTAATGAAGATGATTATTAAGTGAGTCACCCTCGATTTTACAAGCTTTTTTTTTGCTGAGGTTAACCCAATAGGTTAATCCAACCTCAGTTGAAGAAGCTTCTTGGATGAGAAACGAAACATCTTCAAGGAAAAACAAAGTCCAGTTGCCTTTTGAAAAAAAGCACTTTTGGGGACAACCATGACCTGGATGACTGAGAATCTCCATAGACATTTAGCCGTGCCCTTTGGGATGAACACCCTTTGAATGATGAGGGATTATAAACGGACTTCCAGAAAAATTACAGGTTATAGGAACCATTTGCACTTCAGTTTGAGATGCAGAAAACACAGACTCATCCCCAACAGCCTGAGCCTGTGTTCAATAGTGAAGGAACACAGGGTAGAGAAAAACACCCTGCAGAAAGCACAGCTCCACAACACAATCCTTTCAACAGTTCCAAGAAGGTTCCACACCCATTTGCACTACTCAGGTGAGCCTGGGGACACAGACAAATCTCCAAGAGGCCTCAACAATTCTCTGAAAAGAATGCAAATGACTAGCTGTCTGCAAGGAGTATAAATCCTTCCATTCTCCATCCTCTAGTCAGCTTCTTGGATGAGAAGCGAAACATCTTCAAGGAGAAACAAAGTCCCGATGCCTTTTGAAAAAACACCTTTTGGGACAACCATGACCCAGATGACTGAGAATCTCCATAGACTTTTGCTGTGGTTAAGCCAATAGTTAAGAAGTTAAGTGAATCATGCAGTCGTTAAGCGAATCGGACTTCCCTCATGGACTTCGCTTGTTGGATGCCTGCTGGAAAGGTTGCAAATGGTGATCACATGGCCCTGAGGTGCTACAACCATCATAAATACAGGCTGGTTGGTAAGCACCCAGATTTTGATCATGTGACCATGGGGATGCTGTAATGGTAGATAAGTCTCTTTTTTTCAGTGACATTGTAACTTCCAACAGTCACTAAATGAATGGTTGCAAGTCAAGGATTAACCTGGGGAAAAAAAAACTGAATGGGCTGTTCTGAAACCCAAAAACATGTGCGAATTGTAACTGAACAGTTAAAATTTGCTTGGAAAAAAGTTTTCGATTTCCAACCAATGGTTTAAACAGAAGTTTATTCATCCACATGCATGATATTAAAGGAATGGGTATAAATCTATAAGCCCATGCATGTGGATGAGGGTTTTGATGAATGCCAGAGAGAATTAATGAAGATACAGGCATGAAAGGTTTTAAGTGTGAAGCCAAACATGGACAATCTGGACATTTTTAGCCTACAGAAAAGGCAGCAGAGGGGAGATACGATAGCCATCTTAAAATAGCTGAAAGGCTATCACACAGCTGAAGGAGCAGAGTCATATTCTACTGTTCCTTAAGGCAGTACCAGAATGAGAACCAGAGGGTTAAAATTATAAGAAACTAGATTCAGGCTAAACTTCAAGAGGAACTTATTTATTTGTTTTATTTGTAGAGTTCTTTGTAGATTTCTTTTATCCCACCTTTATTATATTTTTAAAGGACAGCGGTGGCTCAGTGGCTAAGACGCTGAGCTTGTCGATCAGAAAGGTTGGCAGTTTGGCGGTTCGAATCCCTAGTACTGCATAATGGAGTGAGCTCCTGTTACTTGTCCCAGCTTCTGCCAACCTAGCAGTTCGAAAGCACGTAAAAAATGCAAGTAGAAAAATAGGGACCACTTTGGTGGGAAGGTGTTCCGTGTACCTTCGGTGTTTAATCATGCTGGCCACATGACCACGGAGACACCTTCGGGCAGCACTGGCTCTTCGGCTTTGTAACGGAGATGAGCACCGCCCCCTGGAGCCAAAAACGACTAGCATGTATGTGCGAGGAGAACCTTTATCTTTACTTTATTATATTTTTATGGATAACTCAAGCTGGCGAACATTCCTAATCCTCCCTCTATTTTTCCCACAACAACCAAACTGTCAGGTGAGTTGAGCTCAGAGAAAGTGACTCGTCCAACTACTCCTAGCTGGCTTTCATGCCTAAGGCAGGATTAGAATTCAGTTTCTTGGTTTCTAGTCGTAATGATATGAGCTGCAACACAAATTGGTAAGCCCAGTGATATTCACTTCATTCAACTTTTCTTGACCTTTTCTCTTCTGGTTCTTTCTTTTTCTTTCCTTTGTCTTACTTTATATTAGTTTGCATTTGTTTTTCAGCTTCCTTTAATAAAAATTGTGTGTCTGTGTATGTGTGTGGGTATACAATAAAAATATATAAAATTTCAAAAAAGGAGAAAGCTACATCTGAAAACCACTCATGGGGAGAACAAATCGCTCATCCGTATGTTTGTGATTAAGCCGAGATCTTTTTGTGCCCTTAAGTGGAAGTGAGAAATGAGAATCTGCTACTTTTTGTCAATTCTTAGTAAGTCCCAAGCTGGCAAAGCAATCATCTCCTCTTAGAAATCCCTGCTTTTCTTAATGCCATCTTCCCGGAAAGAACCTTGTCAGCCCCAAGCAGGCATTTTCTGTAAATATCATGGTAGAGGAGTCTGACATTTTCTGGACTGCTCTTTAGTGTTAATAAGTGTTAATAAAAGATTCCTAGGACAGGGTAACCTTTTCACAAAGTATTTGTAAATGCCAAAAACTGCATTAACCACACACACATGCACGTGCACACACACACGCACACAGAGAGAGTTTCAGGCAGCAGTTGTATAACTTTGCATACAATTATTAAGTTTGGGATTCAGTGGTAATAAAAGAGGCATGATGGCTCAGTGCCTTAATGACGCTGGAGATGGTCTCCACTCTGGCGGTTCGAGTCCTAGCATTGCGTGTCTGCTTGAGCTCCCACTACAAGCCTCAGCTTTTGCTCAATGCATGTTCTAGGTGAGCAGATAAAATAGGCACCACTTCAATGGGGAGATGAGCTGGTGGTGCTCTGTGCAGGCAGCTAGATTCCTGCCCTCTGAACCTTCCTGGTTGTGAGGTGTCTGTTTGTGAGGCAATTCCAGGAAGGGGGCAGCTTGGATGCTGCTGCTGGAGGAGTCACTTGTCTTTCTTTCTGGTTGGGAGCCAGCTTGCTCTCTTGTGGTGCGCCATGGGGAGTACACTAGCGTGTATCTGACAGAGCTAGTAAACCGACAGCCAAACCTACTCTGCAATTGCATTGTAGCTAATGTATCATCATCATACGTTAATAATAATAATAGCGGTAATAAAAAACAGTTGATTAAATAATGCGGTGAGATGACGCTGAGATTTTTTCCACCTTATCTGTAGGTGAGATGTGGTGCAGTGGCCTAGAAGTGAAGCTCTCGCCTCACAATCAGGAGGCTGTGAGTTCGATCCTAGATAGCGGCAGATATTTCTCTCTCTGGGCACCATGAGTAAATATCAACTGCAAACTCTGCATTGGCAACAGGAAGAGCATCCGGCCAGTAAACACTCAGCTCCATTCAGTTGCCCAACTCCACCTCAATGAAAGGGATTATGGGGTCACTAAAAGACAAAAAACAATCTGTAGGTGAGGCGTGAATAATTTCTCATGAATATGGCTTCCATTCCATTTTTTGCAGGCTCTCTGGGCCTGGTTTGCTCTTTTCCTACAAGCACACATGTTCATCTGACTACTGGTAGTCCTCAACTTACAACCATAATTCAGCCCCAAATTTCCATGGCTATGCAAGACAGTTGTTAAGTGAGTTTTACCCCTTTTTATGACCTTTCTTGCCACAGTTGTTAAGAGAACCACTGCAGTTGTTAATAAAATGGTTGCTTAACGAATCTGGCTTCCCATTGCTTGTCAGAAGATCACAAAGGGATGATCATATGACCCCAGGACACTGCAACCATCATAAATATGAACCTGTTGCCAAGCATCCAAATTTTGATCATGTGACCATGAGGATGCTGCAATGGTTGTAAGTGTGAAAATGGTCATAAGTCACTTTTTGCAGTGCTGTTGTAACTTTGAATGGTCACTGTACAAATGGTGTAAGTCAAGGACTATCTGCATTCTCTTTGGGGCTAGTTAATGTTATGCAAAAGACAGACAAGGAGTAAAGAAGGAAAAAAGAAATTATAGGCATGAGATGAGAGAAATGAAACAGAGGTCCTATTAAATGTAGTCCATGCCATTATGATTCCCGATATCTTTCTATAACTTTCTGTCCTTGGAAAATACCTGTGTCAGCTGCCACCTTATGCTCGTTTGTGGTTCACTGCTATGCATTGACAGACTGCCATGAATTGAGGAGAGGGGAAATGAAAGTAAGTGCTGTACCTCCTTGAGATGCTGCCTCAAGGTCATCCAGCTGGAAGAAGGAGGAAGCTGCATACCAAACCGTGCTTGGACTGACCGTTATGAAAACATCTTGCTTGAACCTGATTGGTGATACTGGGGTAGGCAGTGAGACACAGTTAAGGGTGGGGAAAATAGAAGTTAGGTATTTTGGTGTGTGATTCTCAGTTCTGGCTTCGCAATACTGCAATACACTTGTTCTCTAATAAACTATACTATTCTCAACAAATAGAGCCATGGATCATTTCTATTTAGCAATAGCAATAGCACTTAGATTTATATACTGCTTCACAGTGCTTACAGCCCTCTCTATGGTTTACAGAATCAGCATATGGCCCCCAACATATTGCCTCATTTTACCAACCTCGGAAGGATAGAAGGCTGAGCCAACCTTGAGCTGGTGAGAATTGAACCGCCAAATTGCTGGCAGCCAGCAGTCAGCAGAAATAGCCTGCAGTACTGCATTCTAACCACCGAGCCACCATGGCTCTTTAAATTTAATTTAAATGGAAATAAATGCTACAGAAAAAAATCTAACACATCAGTAGTGGCAAGTCCAACAATACCTTTGATTTCACTATATCCATGGACTGCTTCATCTATCCTTTTTTTGATCTTTAATCTTCTCGACTCTTTTCGCGACGTTATCAGCCACATCTAGCTTCCCATTCCTTACAATCCATTCACTATTTCTCCATACAGGTAGCCCTCAGCTTTATAACCATTCAGTTGGCAATCTTTTTTTTTTTTACAAAGGCACTGAAAAAGTGACATTATTTCTATTGTAAAGAGAGAAATAGTGATTGATTGCGAAAAGAAATTGCTTGGGGCAAATTTGAAAGATTAAAAGTTCACAGTTCTAGAGGGAAACATTCTAATGTTGTTAAAAATCTGTCCACTTACGCAGTGGGTTTTTTTCCCCCTTTTTGACTTTTTTTGCTCTCTTTTGTTTTTGCTCTTCTGATTTTCCTACCAATCCCTGCTGTAGTTCCTCACTGCAGGTCACCTTGCCTTGCAACAGACAATTTCAGAGGCTAATCAAATTGGACATTAATCTTGAATTTAATTGCTCTTCATTTACAGAATTCCTGTGCTGCTGCGTATGTTAAGACAAGCAATCTTTTTTTCTTTTTTTTTTTCAGTTGGATGTACGGAATGTATAATTATAATAATGGTTCT
Source organism: Naja naja (assembly GCA_009733165.1). Taxonomy (NCBI): domain Eukaryota; kingdom Metazoa; phylum Chordata; class Lepidosauria; order Squamata; family Elapidae; genus Naja; species Naja naja. Next base: position 13,994,571 of record CM019148.1, on the reverse strand, counting down.
TTTTATTATATAGTTAATATGAAGGTTATATAGATTAGTTAATAGTTATAATCCAAAGTAAACAAACAGTAGAATGTGTTAATCAATATACACCATTTATAATTAATCTTTGACTAATATCTTATATCTAATTTGATATCCAAAGTAAAATGAAGAAAGTGCTCTATGCAGTATTTATGTATTTTTATCTTGTGTATTTGTACGTTTGTATGTTTTTAATGTTTTGTAAATAAAGTTGTTTTTTTAAAAAACAAGCAATCTTTTTATAGTACCTGTCCTGCTCTTTTTGTTCACCAAGTTCTCCCAAGGATCATTAAGATTTAGGCACAGTTTTCATTCAGGTGTCACATAAACAGGCCCACTTTCACTTCCATTGGAGGGAGAATTAGTAGATGTCTACATCAATTCAATTGATGGATGCAAATCTTCCGTATGAGAAATGTCTTCTTCTCCAAAAATCTTAGTGACTTCCCTTCATTGATTCTCACCAGCTACTAAGTTCAACGAAAGGAGCAAGATCTGGAATCGATCTTGGTAAGGAAACATCACTAGACATCACCAAGGTCTAAATTCCAACTCCAATAGTCCTCTTTTGTTTGCGACTGGCAACTCAGTTGTTCAGCTGAGGGGAGGGGAGGGAGGAGGGGAGAGGTGGAGGTAGAAGGGAAAGGAGAGGAGAGGAGAGAAAAGGAGATTAAAGGAAAGGAAGGGAAGGGAAGAGAGAGGAGAGGAGAGGAAGGGAGGAGAGGGCAGGGGAGGGAAGGGAAGGGAAGGGAGGAAGGAAGGAAGAAGGAAGAAAAGAAGAAAGGAAAGGAAAGGAAAGGAAAGGAAAGGAAAGGAAAGGAAAGGAAAGGAAAGGAAAGGAAAGGAAAGGAAAGGAAAGGAAAGTTATTTTCTTACATTTTGTCTTCACTCCAGAGGGATCCACAGGGTGGGACAAAAAGGTGTAGATGCTTCTTGTGAAGGTATCACCCAAATCCGCAGCTCTTTGTATCTGGAAGTTCAATCACTTGGTTGTTACTGCCACCCTCCCTTTCTTGATCCTAATGAACGTGGTGGCACAGGGGTTAGAGTGCAGTACTGCAGGCTACTTCTGCTGACTGCCAGTAGTTCAGCAGTTTTGAATCCCACCAGGCTCAAGGCTGACTCAGCCTTCCATCCTTCCAAGGTAAAATGAGGACCCAGAATGTTGGGGCTAATTTGCTGTCTCTGTATACCGCTTAGAGAGCGCTGGAAAGCACCGTGAAGCAGTATATAAGTCTAAGTACTGTTGCTAACCTCACCATCACAGATGTCCTGTGCTTCAGGCACAGGACAGCAATGTGAGTATAGTCTTTTGTGCTGCAGGATATTGTTGGAATTTGGGCTGAGGCGATTGAGTTGAGATCTTGTTTCAGCCACATGTACTCTTTTCTATTTTAATCTTTTCCATCCAGCTTGCATAACTTTAAAATCAAATGTTTTCCAAATACTTGAGTATCTTGAGAGACTGTTTGCACAGCAGCAGCCATTCATTCATATATTGTGACCTTGCCAATTGTCTCCTTCTCTGTTTTGTTCATCCATTGACAAACTAAACAGCCTAGATTTATGTTGGTTTCCTGATTACAGCCATTAGCTTCAATCTATCCTCTTCAAATCCACAGTCAGGGAGGTCTGCGGTTCATTTAGTGACTGTTCAAGTTTACAACAGCCCTGGAAAAAAAGGGACTTACGACCACTGCAGCATCCCCATGGCCATATACCCCATGTTCATAAGCCCATAGTGGTGGACAGCAAATTTTTTAACAATTCTCTGGCTGGGTCAGCATGGCCAGTTGGTCATGTGACTGGGTGGATGACATCACTCATCAAACCCAGCCCCACCTCCCGGCCACTCGCCTCAAAGGAAGAGGTAAATTCAGCCGGTTGGGTCTAATCCCACCACTGGCTGGCCCCACCCATTTTTCAGCCTGTTTTTTTGGCCATTTTGGGGGCGTTTTCAGGCTGTTTTTCCAGCCATTTTCAGGCCGATTTTGGCTGGGAAAATGATCTGAAAACAGCCGGAAAAATGGCCTGAAAACAGCCTGAAAAACAGCTTGTTTTTCAGGCTGTTTTCAGGTCATTTCTCCAGCCAAAATCAGCCTGAAAATGGCCCAAAAAACAGCCTGAAAATGCCCCAAATAAGGCCTGAAAATGGCTGAAAAACAGGCTGAAAAATGGTGGGGTTAGGATTAGCCCCAACCTCTGCCTTTGAGGTGAAGGGCTGGGTGTGATGAGTGACATAACCCACCCAGTCACATGACCAACCACCCACACCTACCCAGCCAGAGAACCGGTTGTTAAACAATTTGCAGTCCAACGCTGGTCATATGATCAAAATTCAGACACTTGGTGTATTTATGACAGTTGCAATGTCCCAGGGTCACGTGATCACTTCTTGCAATCTTCTGACAAGCAAAGCCAACATCACTTAACAACATTATTGCTAAGTAAGAACAAAAGTGATTCACTTAACAACTGTGGCAAGAAAGGTCATAAAATGGGGGGAAATTCAATTAACTGTCTCGTTAGTCACAAAAATTTGGGATTTGATTGTGCTCGTAAGTCAAGGACTACCTGGGAATTGTCAAGGGGAAAACCACCACTTCCAACATTACCAGGACAAACCACTGCATATAAACAGAGAGAAAACTCCACACTCATTTGCGCTGATGGTGTTACCTAGTGGGGCAGTGAAACATCTGCAAGTGTCAGGAATTTTTATGGATTTTTAAAAATATTTTCATTGCTTTTTTTATTTATTTATTTATTTATTTATTTATTTATTTATTTATTTATTTATTTATTTATTTATTATCAATTTATACATTCCAAGACTCATGCATAAATAAAACAACAACAATAATAAATAATTTAAAAGCAGATTAAACTAAATAAGCCCCATTACAACTACAAATTCGACCCATAAAAATTATCCTATAAAACTATCCCATAAAACCATCCCATCCCAGAAAATCACAACCCGGATTGGTTAAACAACCAGGTCTTCAAGTCATGGTGGAAGGTGCGGAGGTCAGGGGCCAGACGGAGCTCCAGGGGAAGTTGGTTCCAGAGGTCTGGGGCGCTATAGAATAGGCTCATCGTCGGGGGACCGCCAGCCGCATTGGCCAGCCGATGGGACCCCAAGGAGTCCTTGCCTATGTGCTCGCACAGGGCGGTTGGCATTGATGTCGGCAGGAGCCGCTCCCTTAAATATTGGGGACCCATGTCATGAAGGACTTTGAATGTTAACACTAAACCTTGAATCTCACCCGGAGCGCAACCGGTAGCCAATGAAGGCAGGCAGGAGGGGTAACATGGGAGAACCGGAAACTCCCATCACCACCCGCGCCGCCGCATTCTGCACCAGCTGCAATCTCCGGATGGTATGCAAGGGCAGTCCTAAATAGAAGCGTTGCAGTAGTGAGTCTGGAGGTAACAAGGGCATGAGTAACCGTGCGCAGGGCATCTCGGTCCAGAAAAGGGCGCAGCTGGCGAACCAGATGAAGCTGGGCAAAGGCCCCCCTGGCGGCGGCCCCCACCTGCTCCTCCAACGGAGCCGAGCATCCAGGAGGACCCCCAGATTCCGCGCCTATCCACAGGGGTAATACCACTCCCCTATGGCCAAGATGAACACTCCAAACTGGGCCGAGATGCGTACGCACAGCCACTCAGTCTTACCGGGTTGAGGCGAAGCATGTTTCCGTTCATCCAAATCCGTACGCATCCAGACACTGGGTCATCAGGGAGAGGGCATCACCGATCTGGTTCGGGGTGGAAATGTACAGCTGAGTATCATCAGTGTACTGATGGAAACTCACCCCAAAACCACGGATGATCTCACCCAGCGGCTTCATGTAGATGTTAAATAGCAGGGGGAGAGGACCGACCCCTGAGGACCCCACAAGAGAGCACCCTCAAGTAGACCTCTGCCCCCGCCAACACCGACTGCGATCGCCCCGAGAGGTAGGAGGTGAACCACCGAAGCACAGTGCCCCCTATACCCAACCCCCTGAGGCATCGCAGGAGGATACCATGGTCGATGGTATCGAAAGCCGCTGAGAGGTCTAATAGGACCAGGACAGAGGAAAAACCCCTGTCCCGAGCCCTCCAGAGATCATCCATCAGTGCGACCAATGCCGTCTCCGTGCTGAAACCAGGCCGGAAGCCCGATTGATACGGATCCAGGTAGTCCGCTTCATCCAGGAAAAGCGGAAACTGCTGAGCCACCACACTCTCAACACCTTCGCTAAAAACGAAGGTTGGAGACTGGACGAAAGTTGTCTAACACGGTAGGGTCCAGGGCAGGCTTCTTCAGAAGGGGTCTCACCGCCTCCTTCAAGGCAGTGGGAAAGACCCTCCCTTAATGAAGCATTGACAACTGCCGGAGCCACGCAGGTGACCTCCCTGGCAGCATAAGCCAGCCAGGAAGGGCACGGGTCCAACAAACATGTGGTGGAACTCAGCGTCGCATAATCCCGTCCACTTCATCCTCGGAAACAGAGTCGAACTCATCCCAGATCATACTGGCCAGACTGCCTGCATCCCATTCCTCAGACCACTGCAAATCAGAGGGCAACCCGCCCGAATTGGCGATCTTATCCGACAGATATTGACCAAACTCCTCAGCCCTGCCGCAGGGGTCCGCCCCTCCCCTACACGAAGGAGAGACGGGTTACGAAACAGGCGGCTGGGCGGTTATCTGCGGACGCTATGAGGGCCTTCTCGCCGCCCTCATAGCTACCAGGTAAGTCCTAATATAGGCTCTTAGCTGGGCTCGATCGGGACTGGGACGGGTGGACCTCCACCTGCTCTCTAAGCCCCTCCGACGGCGTTTCATCTCCCGGAGCTCCTCCGAGTACCAAGGAGCCATCCGGGATCCACAACGTGTGAGGGGTCGCATGGGGACAACCCTGTCGAGACCCTCTGAAGCGGCCTGCTGCCAAGCAGCCGCCAGGTCCTCAACAGAGCTGTGGGCAAGAGAAGAGGGAAGAGACCCCAGCTCCGCCGAGAACTGCTCCGGGTCC